>CM050890.1:1235000-1675000 GCA_027726005.1 Juncus effusus | reverse complement strand
ACGTTAATGACTTGATAACTCTTTATCCATGATCAGTAAAACATGATTATTAGTCAACTAACATACTGATGTACATTTATATCTTGTCTACAAATATATATTTATTTGTCTCTGCAAGTATATTTGTCTCCACAAATATCCTATAAATGAACAGGGACGATTTAGAATAGCATTCACAACACTTTATAGTTTTACTATCAAAGTCACGCACTTTGATGACATAAAGTCTCATTGCATATTCATGATCTATTTTAATTATATTAAAATAACCTATACGCACATATTATATGAAATATCTTAGAATAAATATTATGTTTGTTATTACAATCCATCATCTAGCTCACAAACACTTTGGCCTAGGGCATAACACCATCAGGAACAATCTACTTACAACCGATCTCAAATCACGACAACCAAACAAGAGCAACACGCTTAAAAGCTTCACTAATCTCACTCAAGGAATTAGAGCTATTTTAACCAGTATTAAGAAGAGAATTTTTTTTGCCTTTTTGTATTAGAAATTTGTGCTTAGATCTGAGAAGGGCGGCCCTCTTTTAAATGAGGAAATAACAGCTCTCGGAAAAGGAAACTGCACAGGTCCGTTGCCAACAGACCTAGTCCGTTGCCAACGGACTGCCAAAACCAGAAGGAAATCAAAGAAGATTTCAAACCAAACGGCTATATTCTTACAGTTCCGTTGCCAACGGAATAGGTCCGTTGCCAACGGACTGTATAAATTTTTCAGCTAGAAAGAGTCAGAATGATAAACCGCTCAACGCCAAGTTCTGTTGCCAACAGACTGGACCGTTGCCAACGGAACTGAGCAATTTTGCAGAAATAATAAAGTATTCTCTTCTTAATATTAATTAAACTAACTCTACACACTACACACTAGAAGAACTAAGAGGCTTGCTCCCACACCTTGAAATCCTCTCGTAAAATCCTTTGCACGCGTGATGAATTCTTGTTCTTCTGAGATTAGTAAGATACGTCCAAATCAATTTACTCTTCATTTCCAAGAACTTGATCGAGCGACTATCTAGCTTAAAACATTCTCAAACAAATGTATTAGTAGCTCGGAATAGTTTTAAATATCATCAAACTGAGGACAACACTTGTCACTCTTTAAAAAGGCAGCCCGCCTCATTTCATTTTGACTAAGAATTCTGAGCAAAATTTTGTGGTTTTTCTCTCTAGAATTCAAGTTAATTACTCCATATTATTGTGAGCCACATTAAGAGGTTTTAGATCAAGTTTGTTGGATTGTTTGATTGAAAGAAATCATTGTAAGTTTGGTTTCATCCATTCGCTACGGGAGTTGTAAAGTAAGCGGTGATTCGAGTTTTGTAAAACACTATTCGGAATAGTGAAATCAAGGAGCCGAAAGACATACTCGGAGAGTAGGCACTCGTGAACGTAGTAAGGGCTGCTAGCAAGAAAGGGTGGTTAAGGCTAAACGCAACCACCTTACCAAACTTCGTCAACAGTCTGGTGTTCGGTATCATCTTACTTTTACTATTTACTTTAATTTCTTGTTTATTTAATTTATTTTGTTAATTAGAATTTAAACAACCATTAACAAAAGTCAAAAAACATCGAAAAAGTATAAAACCCTAAAAAGTACATAGACTCACGTTTCCGCACTTTAGGCCTTTTTAAACCCCCCTATAGGCCACCAGTAAACAACAACACCTTCACACCTGAAGTATATCCAAGAAGAATACATTTCTTCTCCCCATACTTGAGTTTTCATTTAATGACTTTTACATAAACGGGATATCCAAATACCTGCAATGCCGAGTAATTTGCCTGTTTACCCAACCAAATATTTATTGGTGTCTTGCACCAAATTGATGTATTCGGAAAACAGTTAACCAACCACCAAGTAATATTAGTGGCTTCTACCAAGAACTCCTCGCCTGAGCTCGCCCCAAAAAGCATGCACCAAGTCTTCTCGAGTAGTTTTCGATCAGCCACGCCATTATGTTGTCTAGAGCGAACAACCATGCAATGCTGAACAATCCTTATAAAGGATAACAAATTTGTTCCCACAAATCCAAATATATATCGTCCAAAATTCCCTTTATGGGATGAACGGCTGTACTAAAGCTGAGTCTCCTCCGTTTGCCACAAGCAGAATCTTCACAGAACTCATGCTTTCCGGTGTTCTGGCCACACAGTAGTTCTCTCTTGTTCGAGACTGTCACCCCGCATCCAATCGTAAACCCTGGCCTTCTAACTGAGACAGAGAAGGCGACGACGACCGAGCGTAAAATTGCGCCAATTTCCCGAAACAACTTTCCGGTACTCTGGACTTTCAGAAAATATAACTCACTGGTCATTCTAGCCTTCATCAATGTGAGATCCCCTCTAGATACCTTGAGGACTCCACCTTCACATTGGAACATGCAACCAATATCTTCAATAACGCCTAACAAGATTAAATGGACAATATGGTCCTGCATCTTGATCCCAACCGTGCCAATACCGGCAATACAACAAAGATGATCGTCTCCCAAAAGAACATCTTCACTAGACGCCTCATATGTGGTGAACCACTCTCGATCCGGGGTTATCTGATTTGTCTTTCCGAACCCATAACGCAATTCTTATCAGATCTCTCCTTCTCATTCGCCACAAAAAGTAACTCAACCTTACCGAATTTAGCCTCGTAAGCTTCTTCCGATGGAACACGACTATCTGTATCCTGCTTCTCTTTGAGCTTGTAATAGTCGGCCTTAATGTGTCACGTCTCCTTGCAAGAGCTGCACACCAGGTTCTTGTACTTGATCTGCGAACGAGTCTTCTCTGAACTTGTATTTCTCTCCGTACATCTCTTCTTCTCCACAAACAACTCGAACTCTTGAAAGCTACTATGGGCCATGGATAAGTCATTGTCGATGTCAGACTTGACTAATAAGTTACTCTTGACATTCTCAATGGTAAGTAATTCCTTGATATGAATCATGGGCAGCGTGCACAACAACACCATGGTTTTATCCTCTTCGTCCATCTTATTACCGATTGTCTCCACATCATTAAAGAAACTTATATATTCCAAAACATGGACCTTAATGGACATACCTCCTGCCATCTTCAAAAAGTGAAATCGCAGCTTCAAACATATCCGGTTCATAACCGGTTTTTGCATGTAGATGCCTTCTAACTTCTTGCACGCGCCAGCTGATGTAGTATCTTGAAGAGTCGACTTGCTCGAACATAGCTGAATTGTCGAGAGGGCTCTATCATCCATCATCTCCCAAACTTCGCCCTTCATCTCCTTCATCTGCAGTCGTGCAATTATACTTCTCAATATTAATTTTTGTCGACATAACCGCACTTGAAATCATGATGATACAAGGCGGTATACTTGACTTGAGGAAGCAAAATGATTGTCGTAACCTAGCTCTGGTACCAATTTGTTAGGGTAATAGAGAGAATATGAATGTAGAGAAAGAGAACTCGTGAGAGAAATAACTAAAGAAGAACAAAAAATTCGTATAATCAATTGAGATACTACATTGTAAGAATTGTAATACTGTTACAATAGCTTTATGCGTCTTTATATAATAGAGAGCCATGACTAATTACCAAATAAGTTACCTAAATTAAAGATACAATTAGCTAATATATAATGCAATGATGGAAATAATCCACCTTCTTCCATGGTCTAATTATTCCCTAAATATTTATTTTCAATTCTCAATCCTTCCTAAATATCATTACTAGAAAGAAAACAAATTATGCTGAGATATCGAGGCATACATAACAAAAACAAATACTGGACATGTAAATAAAAGCTATATTGAACATATAAAAAATTTACTGATGTTTAAAACATGTATGCTGAATAGGTAAAAAAGTATATTGAGACATATAATAAAATATATTGTTATTCAAAAATATATATTGAATAGAAAAAAATATATTGTTATTCAAAAAAGCTATTTGGGAAATTATGAAGACATTAAATATATAAAAGGAATAATGGATATACTAGTTTTACAAAAAAAAAATGAGCTTGTAAGTACGCTTGATATGTGAAAAAAAAGATATAATGAAAATGAAAATGATATAGTGGATAGATAAATATATGGAAAAAATATCAACATATTAATTGTCAATGCAATTTATTATTACTTTATTTCTTTCTTGTGCTATTTATTGTCTTTTATTGACCGACGAGGCTAATGAACAATGAATTTTATAGGGAGGACTCATATCTCTCACATTTGTTTTCAAAGAAATTGAACAATCAATGGTCTTGTTTGGCATCATTTCTGTTTTTTGTTTTTTAGAAACAAAATTTTTTCTATTTTTGTTTTCAAAAAAACTGTTTTTTGTTTTTAAAACCGACAATAATTTTTCATGCATATTATTTTATCAAATGCACATTTATAACATTTTCAGTAACAATATAAGTTTCAAGTTCAATATTTTTAATTAGTGTAAACTTATCTTTTTTAGTGTGAGATAAAATTTGAAGGTAAAAAAATATTTTTTAATATGAATATACCATTTTTTGCGTCGACTTATTTTTTTAGCGTAATATAATATTTCAAGATCAATATTCATTTTTTAGTGATAGTATATTATTTTCGTGTTGTTTAGGACATTTATAGGTTTCGGATTGAAAAACAGAAAAGAAGCAACGATTTTTTCTCGTTTTCAAAATCTTGTTTAATTTTTGTCATTTGGACAGAAAAAAATGGAAACATAATCATTTATCCAAACACGTTTTATTTTTTTCTGGAAAAAAAAACAGAAAACAGGAAACGAGAACGTACCAAACGAACCATTGTTCATTTTTTGTTTCTCTCATTTTTTTTGCCACATGTCACATTATTATTGGAAGGGTGACCTATCAAGATGCAAGTTTTGAACATCAAATCTTTTCTCCATTATATATTCTCAGTTTAGTAAATCTTTGCATTCAATTGTACAATGTGTAGAAAATTCATTATCTAACATTTGTATCACGAAAAATAAAATCATAATTCTAGGAGGGATTTATACACACAATCCGTAGAATTTCCACTTATTCCATATTTAAAGTGGTCAACCACCATGATATAATCATTTATATTAACTTTCTAATTTTTCTTGTTTTTAATAACCATCTAAATTTTTTAAATAACTACATATAATTAAAATTTCAATAATCATTAATTTATAATAATTACTTATTTCAATAACTATATTAGAAATACCAAAACTTGGTAGTAATTCCAGAAGCTCAATATCTCTTCTCTTGTATTGTATTCTCTAGTTTACTAAATCTTTGCATCTAATTCTCAAATGCACACAATATTCATTACTCCCACATTTACATTAATAAAAAAAAAAAAACACATGTCTCCAAGGGTATACACTATATACATACTATATACCAAATACCAAAAAACAAACAATCAAACGAAACAAAGACAAACCACCCTTAAAAACACACACCAAGTCCTTAGTCCAAACTCCATACTATTCCTTGGTCAACCATCTCCTTCCTTCATCTCCTCTCCTTCTTCTTCCAAACCGGCGGCGCCACCCGCCTCCCGCCTCCCGCCGCCGGCGATCTCTTCATGGACCCAACAAACCCAAATTCCCAACTCCACGGCGTGGTCATCATCACGCTTCCTCCTGCCGACAATCCTTCCAAGGGCAAAACCATCACTGCCTTCACTCTCTCCGACTCTTCCCCTTCATTCACTCCACCACCTTTCACTCCTCCACCCCAAGCCCCGCCGGTGACTCTACGGCCGCGTTATGGGTTTAGGGTATCGCCCAAGAAAGTTTTTTTCGCATTTATGATGGTGGTTTTTGTGGGTATGTCGATTTATGCGTCTTTGTCATCGGAGTTTGCGATTCAGATTCTGAGCGGGACGGAGTTGGAAGAGGAGACGAGGGAGAAGAATGAGACGAGGTCGTTTTTGTTTCAGCTGTATCCGAAGGCGAGAGGGAGGGTTTTGAGGGAGGTTGGAGATGTGAAGTTAGCTCAGACTAAGGTTAAGGAGAGTAAGATGGCTTCGGTTAAAGCTGGTGTGAGTCGCGATGCGAATTCCGGCGCGGTTTTTCCGATTCAAGGCAATGTGTATCCTGACGGGTGAGTTAATTGTGAATTTCAGTTGAAAATTTTGAATTTGAATAAGAATTGGTCGATGTTATTCTATTTATTGATTTGGGTATCTGTTGTATTGAACAAAGGCTTCTTATTAATAAGGCAAAAGGGGTTGCGAAAATTGGGGATTTTGTGAATTTTAGTCGAACGATCAGATCTTTTTTAGAAATTTGCCTGAAACAGTTTAGATTTGACTTTGGTTTGGTTGCAACTAAGACTTACTAAAAAGGCACATAATTGAATCAAATCAACTTTGTTGGTCCTTTTTCTTGTTGTCTCATTGTACAATTGATTGTGATTACATAGATTATTAATGTGGTCCTTACTCAGATGTTTAACCTAACAAAACCCCAATTTGTACGCTATCAAACACATACTACCAAATAGTTACAAAGAATGTCAATGTGGTCCTTAGATATCTAAACTAACTAAACCCTACTTTGTATGTTACCAAACATATGTATACGTAATACATTATCAAATAATTTGTCACTCATGTGTTGTCTTATCACAAGAGAATTTGCAGGCAATACTACACGTCTATATTTGTCGGAAATCCGCCGAGGCCTTATTACCTCGACGTGGATACTGGGAGCGATCTCACATGGATTCAGTGTGACGCTCCGTGTACTAGTTGTGCTAAGGTACTTTTTTGTTTTATTACTGACTCAGTATAACTACTCCACTAAGATTCAGGTCCAACAACCAGTCCAAAATACTCAACCAAATTTTAGCATTTTAACCACTAGGCCATAGTAAAAATAATTAACCAAAATGTAACATTTTTACTGATGGTCTAGTACAACTAACAAGGTCCGACAACCAGCCCAGAATATTTAAACCAAGCTGTAACGTTTTTAGTAGTTACTATTTGTCCAATATAACTTGGCGCCGAATCGGTCAATTTTGATTCATTCAGTTTAGTTGTCTGGTTTATTTGGCAACCGAATTTGAACCGGTCAATTTTGGTTCATTCGGTTTGGTTTTTCGGTTTATTTGGTCCGGTTCAGTTCAAATTTTGTCTTATTTGGTTTTCAAATTTTGGTTCGGTTTTTATTTTCGCAAAATGTGACAATAAACTGAATAACATGATGTATGTATGACACTATTTAGTTTAACCATACACCTAATTTTGTTTATAGGTAGCTCAAATTAATAAATATCATTTTATTTAAACACATATATCTCCATATTCTCTTACACCTAACAAACCGAAACACAATTCATTTTATCCCTTTCACTTCCTAAATCATTCTATAACGAGTTCCCTCACTTCTATTTAAACAATCAACATTAGATACACTTCCCCCACATCATACCCATTCTTCCAAACCACCTTCCTAACAGGGTCCGCACGAGCTGTACAAGCCAGGTAAATCCAAAATAGCCCCCCCCCCCCCCCCCCCCCCCCCCCAAAAAACAACCAAAAGGGACTCCATAGTTAGAATCTAACACCCAGTCTTTTAACGAAACTAAGGGATTATTCCATCCATGTTGTACCAAGTCCAAAATATTTCAACCGAATTGTACCACATTCCTTATTTCCTTTATTACAGGGCCCGCACGAGCTGTACAAGCCGGGGAAGTCGAAGATAGTCCCACCGCGGGACTCGATATGCCAGGAGCTGCAGGGCAACCAGGGCTACTGCGCGGCGTGCCAGCAGTGCGACTACGAGATCGAGTACGCCGACCGCAGCTCCTCCATGGGTGTCCTCGCCCGCGACGACATGCACCTCATCACCTCCGACGGAAACAGGGAGAAGCTTAGCTTCGTCTTCGGGTAAGATAAGATTGTCGGGATTTTATTTAATTTGTGAAGAAATTGAGTCTCGGTGAAGTGGATTGGATTGTTAGGATTTCGTTGTCGGGGAGTTTGTAAGTGATTAAATTGCGATGAAGACCATATGTTATGCCTAAATTGCGAAAAAATAAACACCCTACAGTAATAGAAATTGCTAAAAAGCTCATGAACTATACCTTCCCAGGGGAATCTCGAAAAACTTAGTTTCGTTTTTGGGTGAGTGAAGTGGTAATTTGCAAAAAAAATAAATGTGCTGTGACTAAAAAACGCCCTATAGTATTAGAAATTGAAAAAATAGAACATGAATTATGACTAAATTGCAAAGAAGCCCCTATATGGTTAGAAATTGTAGTAGTGCTCCTAAGTAGATAGGGTTTTGTTTAAAGTTTTTTCTGTGAATTTCCATCTATTCGCATTCGAACCGAATGATATCAATACACATCTCGTATATTCTAATCATCTAAGCTATTTCTTGTACATTCTCTTTTCCTTTCCAGATGCGCGTACAACCAGCAAGGCCAGCTCTCATCCTCGCCAGCAAAAACCGACGGGATTTTAGGACTCAGCGGGTCGAAGATAAGCCTCGCGTCGCAGCTGAGCGCACAGGGCATCATCTCGAACGTGATCGGGCACTGCATTACGAGCGAGCCGAGCGGCGGCGGGTACATGTTTCTTGGCGAGGATTATGTTCCGAGATGGGGAGTTACGTGGGTCCCCGCGTTGAATGGATTATCGTAAGTATTAGATAATTTTCAAATTTTATAAAAAAAATAAAGAAATTGGGTGTTTGGAGACTTTTATGTGCCTAGATGGGTATTAATTGGGTCCCGCATTAAATGGCCTCTCGTAAGTATTAAATTTGTTGGTTAAAAGTTGAAAAATTGTTGGGAAACTTATTGAACTTTGATGAATTGGTTGTTTCTATGGGGATTTTGTGTTTACGTTTCCAAAACATCGAATGTTCTAAAAATGTAAATATCAAATTAATCTTTCCAAAATCCAAAATATATCATATTACCCTTCCAAACTTCAAAATATATCATATTTACCCCTCCAAACTTCAAACAAGGCCAGCTCTCGGCCTCGCCGACGAGGACCGACGAGATCCTGGGCCTCAAAATATCGAACCTTCTAACAATGTGAATATCAAATTAATCCTTCCAAAATATATCGTATTCACCCTTCCGGACTTCAAAATATATCATATTTACCTCTCAAATATGATATATTCATGATTTTGAAAGGGTAAATTTGATATTTGCATTTTTAGACGAGTCAACATAATATTTTGAAGTTTCAGAAGGGTAAACATGAAATGTGACATCTTTTCGAGTTTTGGAAAGGGTTGGTTTGGTATTTGTAGTTTTGAACGGACAAAATTTGACATATTTTGAGTTTGGAAGGATAAATTTCATATTTTACAGTCGTGACAGGATGAATTTGATATATTGTGACTTTTGAAAGGTCCGTTCTGATATTTTGCACTTTTGGAAGGGCATACATGAAATTATCTCTTTTTTGTATTGTAGGAGTTTGTACCATACATCTGTTCAGAAAATGCGGTACGGAGATTTAGAGCTAAGTGGAGAAGACCAAAAAAGCAAGTTTATTCAAGTCATTTTTGATAGTGGGAGCTCGTATACATATTTCCCAAATGATGCTTATACCAACTTTATTTCATCGGTGCGTATTTTTTTCTCATTTAGTTCATGTAAAAGTAAATTCTAGTATGTTTAATTTGTTAATTCTTCTTGAATAAATTTCAGCTTAAATCTATTAGTGGTCTTGTTCAAGACGAATCTGACAAAACTTTACCTTTATGCTGGAAAGCAGATTTTCCTGTCAGGTCAATTATTTTATTTACTTGTTTCCTTTTTTTAGTCATGTCGTATTTACATTTCTGGAAAATAATTGAGAGTTGAATAATTTGATAATAAACTTTTTTTGGATTTTTTTTTTTTAGTTCGGTGAGTGACGTGAAGAAGTTTTTCAAGCCGGTGACTCTGCATTTTATGAATAGATGGTTTTTTGTTCCGACGACTTATGTCATTCCTCCTGAAGGATATTTAATCATTAGTGTTAGTCTCTCTCTCTCTTAATGTCTCTCTCTCCCACTCTCTTTCTCTCTTTTAATATTGTGACTGTTATTTTACAGGAGAAGGGCAATGTGTGTTTAGGGATACTTAATGGAATGGATATCCATCATGGCTCAACAATTATATTAGGAGGTACAAATAAGAATATTCTTTCTTTTGATATAAGTTAACTAAAAGAATCATTTGATATAATCGAGTATTAAATTTCCATATACTTTTCATTTTGTAGATGTATCGCTTAGAGGAAAGCTGGTTATATATGATAATGAAAAAAGCAAAATTGGTTGGGTCGAGTCTGACTGTGTTAAACCCCAAAAGATCAAAGAATTTCCTTTCTTCTTGTAGTGATGTTGTTATGATTAGCCCCCCCTTAAAAATGCGGTATATAAGATGGATAATTTGTACCTTGAAAGTTGTAATAGCTTGATTGTATTAGTTTTTGTTGTATTTTTGTAAATATATATATGTATTTAATGTCTAATTTAGTCCTTTGTGGTTGCAATGAATAAATTTATTTATGTATTGCTGTAACCTATGAAATATTTGGGGGAAGTTCATATTGTAATTTTCATGTAATGATAAACTAATATTTTCATGTAAGGACCATATTATTTTACCCAAGTTTTCTGCACTCCTTTTTCTTCCACTGAGTTTGCAAAACTTCCGATTATAGTTTACCTTTTTTTTACAACTATTATAGTATACTTTTTGAATATACATTTTGAGGTCTTTCAATTGCAATATAGCTCTTAAATCCAATTCATTTTTATATTTGCCGTTGCCAAAGGGCTAACTAATAGATTTTGAGTTTGTAGAATGTTCTGCTGAAATATAGAATGATAATTACCATATTTACAGTTCATCGGTTGCAATTCGATCTTTTGGAAGAACATAAAATACTTGACCAAAACCAAAAGGAAAAAAAGAAAAATATTTCCTCTCTTCATGCTCAATGTGTGATGTACTGTACAATGTTAATATTGTGCATGAAGACTGCAATTGTGGTTTCTTACTATCATGCACAAGACATGTTGGAGTAAGATCAATGGTGTGATCGTGTGGTTCTACTATGCAACAATCCATGAGCCTAATATCGGACTACATTGTTACTATCTTTTAAGAGTGGGTTATGCAACTCATATTACTATATGGGCCACATCCGTACAGGCCATATAAAAAGCAGTAGGATTAACATAACAAAATTAATATTTAAACACTGAAAGTAGTATAACTGATATATAAGAATATGATTAACATTTCACAATGAAAGCTTCTTTATATTATGTTCTTTACATCAATGTGTTTATTTCAAATCTTGGGCATGTAGTATGATATATTGGAGGAAATCTAAATGCCGACTTTTTTATTTTTCTAGCACCCAAATCGTAAATATTTGAATAGATAGCACTGATTTGAAAAAAATTGGGTATCTAGCACTACCGCCAGCTTTTCTGGCGATAGAGACCTTGTACCGCCAGGAATACTGGTGGTAGAGCCTATTTTTCAATTTTTTTCATTAGCTGCCTTAAACAGATTAATTAATAACAAATTAGCTTCTACCGCTAGCTATTCTGGCGGTAGATGTGCAAAATTTATTTTTTGAAATTTCAAAAAATTTACCTGTTTTAGCTAGGAAATTAATGGAAAAAATTGAAAATTTATGTCTACCGCCAGTTTTTCTGACGGTAGTAGCAATTTTGTAAATATTTTTAGATATTAGTTATTAAACCCGTTAAGCCCAAAAAAAAAAAAAATCTTCTACCACCAGGCTTGCTGGAGGTAGAAGAACAAGTTTGGTTTTTTCTTTTTTCAATGTAATTATTTGAGTTTCTTTTCTTTTGGTGTAGGTTATCTTTAAATGAATATCTCAAACATAGATTTGACTAAGAATAATTAATTGGCAACTGTCCCTGTCTTTTCCCAAGTTCCTACCTTGGGATGCATGTTAGCTTTTGATTTTAACAAGAGTTCACGCCTCCAATTTTAAGTTAATTCACGAACTTTTATCAAAATCAAGTTCAGCATAATTGTTCTTCTACCGCCAGAAAGTCTGGCGGTAGAAGGATTTTTTTTTTTTTGTGCTTAACGAATTTGATACCAGGTTGGCTTAGAAATATTATAAAATCGCCGCTACCGCCAGAAAAACTGGCGGTAGATATTAATTTTTAAATTTTTGCGCTAATTTCTTTGCCAAAACAGATAAAATTTTTGAAATTTCAAAAAATAAATTTTGCACATCTACCGCCAGAATAGCTGGCGGTAGAAGCTAATTTGTTATTAAATAATCTGTTTAAGGCAACTAATGAAAAAAATTGAAAAATAGGCTCTACCGTCAATATTCCTGGCGGTACAAGATCTCTACCGCCAGAAAAGCTGGCGATAGTGCTAGATATCTAATTTTTTTCAAATCAGTGCTATCTATTCAAATATTTACGATTTGGGTGCTAAAAAAATAAAAAAAATCCTTCATGATAACTACTTCTCCATTTGATTTCATATTCCCCTTGTACAAATGTAGAAGTAGAGGTGTCAAATAGAAGGAGTGGGTTGTTCGGGCGGGTCAATTAAAGTATCGGTTCGCTTGAACTGAAAGATATTAGGGTTTTAAGTTGTTTAGGTCTCAAGGCAATTGGGACAGGGTCATCATTTCGGGTTATGAAGTGGGTTCTTCAGGTCGGGTCAACTTTTACCGGCTTTATAAAGAAGAGAGATAAGAGAAGACCTGAGCTATTAGAAAGAAAAACTAGGCGGACAATTTATGATATTATACAAAATTGCCTAAGATTCAATCGGTTTTCTTTTGCCATTTTTGAATAATATTGATTTTAAATAGATATTACATTTTAGATTTGATATAATGAATCCTTAGATTTTTTTTTTTATTGTTGATTGTGAATTTGACCAACGAATTTGAGAAAAAAGTAACTTGTTATTATCAATTTTAAAAGAAAAGCACAATTTAAGAATACATGGATGCATTTCTTGCAAGTTGCAAGAAATTGGATAATCATTTTGATAAACAACTTTCACTCTAGCATCTCATGATTATATGGTAAAATGGAATTGAATGTTAAGAACTTTTGATGGGTCAATTTGGATCAATGGGTTTTAATTTAGGGGAATGTGATATCACGACGGTACTGTAGATATATTGTTTTTGTAATTTTACATACTGTTTTACCATTTTTATATATTGTTATTTATTCTTTGTGTATTTTTTTATTTTTTTTACTTTTATACACTGTTTTTCCATTTTATATATTGTTTTCCCATTTTATATATTGTTTTCACTTTTTATTTATAATTATATATACTATTATGTATATATTGTTATTAGAAAATAAATTATATATACTTTTATTGGATCCATCGTGCTACAGTGCCGTCGTGCTCTATCAGATCCCTTTAATTTATTTAGCAATATAAAATTTTATTCGCACCAAACTTATCTCTTGAAACTGAGTAATTTTTAATGGGTTTTAATTTTTGAAAAAAGATTTGGACCTCCCATCTTATTTAGCTCCTATTGGCTCCCAATAAGATGGGAGCCCACATTGGGAGATTTCTCATACATTTGAATATTTTTTATTACTTGCTAGTAGCTCCAATATATTTCAGCCCAAAGTTTCAACCGGCCGATATTGTTGGCTCCCAAACTCTCATATCTTTCAGCCCAATGTTTCATAGTTTATTTTGGTTTCTATTTATACCTTCGTGTTTAGAATAATATACCTTATATTCTAAACAATATACCTTATATTCCAAACAATATACCTTTATATTCCAATAATATACCTTACCTTCTAATCATTATACCTTTATTATATTCACCGCAATATATCTTGCATTCTAAACAGGAGAATGAGAATGCTAAAATTGTTGACGGTATAAGTCTTATTATACAGATCTAGACGATTGGACTAATGAAGAGATCTCTCCGTCAAAAAGAGACAATGCACTTTTATATCACAACAATATATCTTATCTTCTAAACATATACTTTTATATTCCCAACAATATACCTTACATGAGAAATTTATTAGGAGGCATAGAGAGCTACTAAAAAGCAATTATATGTTTAATTTCATGGGAGCCATTTTAGAAGCTCCTGATTCTTTTAGCAAATATGGGAGTTCGGAAAGTCCATTTAATTGGGAGACTCCATGATTTCTAAACGGCTCTCAATTTCTGAGACACATGGCGTGCTCTCATTGGTTGGGAGCCAGGGAGTCACAATTTGTGAGAGGTTAATAGCCGCTCCCTTAATTTTTTTAGGCATGATATTGGATCCAACAATTCTAGGATTGTGGAACTGAGTCCTGAATAAATCCTGAAATACTAAATAAGAAATGTCTCCTTCCATATTTTTATTCTATTTTTCCTTATTAGTTATTTAGCATTTTGTAATTAATTCGGTATCCGATTGCTTGATCTCTAAACCTAAACATATTTAATTAAGAAAAGTCAGTTTACTCTTCTTATCTTTGATCTAGTACTTTTATAAACTTCGAGTATTTTTAAAAATCTTGAAATTTGGACCTACTAATTAAAATTTATATTTGGATTCTAAACCCAAATATAAAAAAGATGATATTTGAATTTCTAAAATGATTTTTTGATAAAAAGTTAATGGGCCGGCGGGTGGTCAATAGAGGGTGGCTAAGGATTAAGGGGTGAATAGTAGACAGTGAAGATCTTTTCTCAAAACAAAAAGAAAGAAAAAAAAAGAAACGTTTCCTCTCCCTCATGCGGTCATGCTCCAATGTGCTGCTATACATGTAAATATTGTGCATTAAGATTGCTATGTGCAATTTACAATCATGCACGAAACGTGTTCAAGGATTATGATTCGGAGGTGACGACCCATGAGCCTAAAACATTATTCGAATAGTGTTATTATTATCTTCTAAGAGTGGAGTCTGCTACTCAGATCACTATATGGACCAAACAACTATACATGCCACAGAAAAAACCGGTATTAAAATAAAAACATTATTATATAAACACTTGAGCAATAGAAACCTGAAACGATTAAATAATGTAGCATGACAGTCATTTCACATTGAAGACTTCTTCCTTGTATTCTTTCTGTTCATTAATGAGTGTTTATTCATTTCTTGGACATGCATTTTGATATATTGGAGGAAATTAAATTAGGGAAATGATATTTTGAGAGCATGCTTTGAGGGTTAAGAGCAGAGAGAGAATAATTTAAAATTAATACCTAATCTATCCCTAATTTCAATCGATCGGCTTTAATTAGCGTTAATTCTGTCTTTCTTAAATCCCTTCCTTTTTTAGCGTCTTATAACTTATACTTCTTTACATAGGCAAAATTCATATTAGTCCCGTATAAATTCTAAAATTCTAAAAGTAGATTTAGTGACAATTTTTACGCGTGATCTATAAAAAGTAAAAATAATTTCGGGTTAATTTTCATGTTTTGAAATTATGATGTATTAACCTTTGAAATGTGCAAATATAAGGAGCAAGCAATTAGCGATTTTAATGAAAGTTAGAACTTTCCTTTTTAGTTTTGTGAAATGACATGGAAGCAGGGGCAAAATGGGTATATCCAACAAAAAATTTTAATTTGCGCTCAACCTAAGAACTTTGCTCTTAAAATATCAGCACCCATTAAATTAACTTTATATTAACGATCGATTAATTAAAAAAACTTACTTTTACTTGTTGGGTATAAATGAGGAGAGAAAATAGAATATCAAATTCACTAGAGAATATAATTCAAATAAATGTCCTAAATAGCTCAAGCTTCAAAAAAATCTTATTTCATGTTTTGGAGGGTTGAAAGATTTCGTCCACCTGTCTGAATAATTTTCTTGTCCTTGTCATGACAAACTTTGGCATCAAATTTTTTATATGAACTTAAATATATTTTATTTTTATTGATTAAAAATGTTTATAAGAATTAAGATGTTTTTCCAAGGCCTATAACATCTTTCGAGAGGCCATGAGAGGAAAATGAAAATTGGACAATAGTGTTTCATACTGATATTTTAATGATGTCAAATTTTTAGAAAGTTTAAAATATAATATTAGTTGTTATTTCTTTCCCAAAAATATATCTTTTTTTTAAAACTAATTGATATTTACTTGCAAATTGGTCCAAAGCCATTTGTTTAAGCTGATCTTGAGGAAGCAAGAATAAAACCACTACAAAACATGGAAGACAAAAATCTCCAGCAACAAACACCGAAAGAAAGAACTTGTTTTAAGTAGTTCTAGAAAAAGTAAAAAAATAATAAAATAATTCAAACAAAAAGCAAATGCTTATGGTCTATGGAGCAGGGAAAGAAAAATTTCTGAAAGTATAGTTGCAGTTATGAATGAAAAAATGAACAAATAAATAAATAAACAAATCAGCCACAGAGCTCTATTAAAACTTAAAAGTGAAGCGAAGGGACACAACACTGGCACTCACATAAGTTTTGGACTCTTCATTGAAAAGCTCATCAAAATTGTGAAATGATCTAGTATTCAGAAAAGATAAGTAAACGGATATATTGATATTTCAATATTGTATACTACACGTAAAAGAGCTCTTCTATAGTGCCCAACCGTTTTTGTAGATTCTATGATGGATTAAATCTAAGCCTTTTAAATTTAAGAGATTATTTTTGGTCACTCAACTATTCAATTAGTCTCTTTTTGGCCCCTCAACTTTTTATTGGCCTTTTTTTGACCCCTCAACTATTGAATTAGTCTTTTTTTGGCCCTTCCATCCGTTAAATATTTACGTGTCTGTTAACTTGACACATAAGCGATGATTTGACATGTATTTATGACGTGACAATTGTGACATAGTAATTATTTGAAACAAATAAAAAAAATTATTAATCCCCTCATTTTTTTCTCTCGTATTCTTTCTATCTTATATTTTTCTAAAATTGTCTCTTAAGTTTGATTCGATATGAATTTTTTCATTAATTAAATTTTTTTCAGAAAAATATAAGATAGAAAGAATATGAGTGAAAGAAAGGAGGGTTTAAATTTTTTTTATTTTTTTTCAAATAATTGTCATATCACAATTGTCACGTCATAAATATATGACAAATCATCGCTTACGTGTCAAGTTAATGGACACGTAAGTATTTAACGGATGGAAGGGCTAAAAAGAGACTAATTCAATAGTTGAGGGGTCAAAAAGAAACCAATAAAAAGTTAAGGGGCCAAAAAGAGACTAATTGAATAGTTGAAGGGCCAAAAATAGACTTTTCTCTAAATTTAAAGGGGCATTTTGGGTACTACCAACCAATTAATTACACAATTAATTACACTATGGGCATGTTTGATTTGAGGTATTTCAACTTTGATGCATATCTAAAATACATCAACATGATAATGCATCATTTTGAGAATACATGTGAGTTGTTTGATTTGGTGTATTTTAAATAATGTAAAGAAAGAATCCATTGTTTGATTTTTAATGTAAATCCGGGATTTTCATTTTGATTCAAGTTAATTATTTGATAATTGTACAGTATATACATAAAATTGTATATCAATTATTCAAAATTATTTTGTGAGTTAAATATTTTAAATATTTTTTATTTTAATGCAATATTTAATTTAATGTAATATTTAATTTTATATAATTCATTTTATTTTAATTTAGTGTTTTTTATGTTAAATTATTTAATATTTAATTTAATTAATTTTTATTTTGTATAATTTATTTTATTTTAATTTAATGTTTTTATGTTAAATTATTTAATATTTAATTTAATTAATTTTTTATTTTATATAATTTATTTTATTTTAATTTAATGTTTTTTATGTTACATTATTTAATATTTAATTTAATTAATATTATATTTTTATTTTATATAATTTATTTTATTTTAATTTCATGTTTTTTATGTTACATTTTAATATTTAATTTAATTAATTTTTTATTTTATATAATTTATTTTATTTTAATTTCATGTTTTTTATGTTAAATTATTTAATATTTAATTTAATTAATATTTAATTTTATTTTATATATTTTATTTTATTTTAATTTAATGTTTTTTATGTTTAATTATTTAATATTAAATTTAATTAATATTTTATTTTTCATATTTTATTTTATTTTAATTTAATTATTTTTATGTTACATTATTTAATATTTTATTTTAATTTCATGTTTTTATGTCAAATTATTTAATATTTAATTTAATTAATTTTTATTTTTTATTTTTTATTTAATTTATTAATATTTTAAATTTATTTTAATTTGTATTCTTTTTTTAATTTGTTTAATATTTATTTTCATTTAATTTATTTAATATTTTTTATTAACTTATTTAATTTATTTAATATTTTAATTAATTTACTTAATAATTAATATTTAAAAAATAATTAAATTTGAACCGAAGAAATACTTCATTTTGGCTTGAGCGTAATACCGCATTTTGTGATGTATTACAAAATACTTCAAACCTCTCCCAAAATACTTCATTTGCTACCAATCAAACAAAGAATTTTATACTAAATACTTCATTTGACTTTACAATCCCCTAAAATACACCAAATCAAACATGCCCTATAACTCATTTCCTTATTTTTCGTTTCTTCACATATGTGGTCTTTTCCTCTCCATTCGGTCCTCTTCATTTCATTCATCATCCTCTTGCATGACTTCCCCTCAAAAAAGTTTAATATTAATTGAAAAACTTGCCGCTCAAAAATCTTTATTCAATATCCTAAAAATAATATTCAGACATAAATTCTAAAAAAAAATATTTTCTCAAAAGAAAAATTCTAAAAAATAACATTTACTAAACATCTACAATTATGTTCAATAATCACAAAAATACTAGAAAGTAATTGAACAAATAAATTATACAAAATGGTATATTGATACTAAAATTGTATATTGACATCAATATCATATTGTACAAATGGTGTTGGGAAATTACAGCTTTAACCTGTCTTGTTGTTTTAGTAATAGTCTAGAAAGGAAAGGAAATCAACTGGAGATTTTTTTTTGAATCATTTGAACCGTCCGATTAAGAGATCAAGAGTCAATAGCAGCCATCCAATTAACTATCTGGCACTATATAATTTTCCCACGTAAATTATATGCATGCGTTAAAAACCTGCAAAGAATTTACACAAAACACAAAAACAAAAAAACATCCAACTTTAAATATCATCTTTTAAACCCAAAAACCCTCAAAACCCTAGCCCAAAACCCTAATTCCGTCTCACTCTCCGCTCCAGGCTCAACAACCGACTCCTTAAACTCCGCTTTCTCACTCAACTCCTCAAAAGCATTGACTAAGTTCTGAAGCCTGGCCACAAACTCTATTAACAGAGAAGCGAAAGTCGCTAGGGACAGAGCGCTCGCACTTTCATAAGTTTTTGACTCTTCTTCGCTTAATAAAGAGTCAGAAGGATGGAATGATCTGCGAGCTGGCCATGATGATTGTTTCCGGAATATCTTCTCCAATGTTGATGAAGATGAGAATCTAATAAAATAATAATTTTTGGTAAATTTTCCAAAAAAAAAAGACTTTCTGAATATTAAAAAAAAAGATTTCCTTAAAAAAAACCTACAAAGTAGATTGAGTTTCTTTTACCCCTCTACTAGTGTTATTTTTTACATTCCATCCATAGATTCCTTTTTTGGTCCAGTATATTCCTGATTAATTTTTTTAGAAATTCTATAATTAAATCTAAAATAATAAATAACCAGACTATTTTATGACATAATATTATGGCATTATATTCACGATTGTTTTACGATACCACGTCACCATACACTCTCTTATTTTACGACTTCATATAAAACATTATTTTCTGTGATATATTATAACAAAAACAATATTATAATCCCACATGGAAACAAACAAACAAACAAATTGTCCTATTTCGTTCTCGATTCCGATCTTTCCATTATAAAGAGTCATACTTTTTCCCTCCAATCAAGTCAGTTGATTGAGTCTTAATAGTTATACATATACCTGCTAAAAGAAGTCTGCAACATAGACTTCATGCTCTTCAACTCGCCCAACTGCTCCTGATTCACCACCACCTCCCCATTCACATTCACATCCCCAGCCCCATCGCCTTTCCTCTTAACCAACAGCTGCTCCCAGTTCTCGTAATTCACCAACAAATACGACTTCTGGTCGATCTTCCTCTGCAATTCCTCCGCCGCCAGGTGGACCTCCGCCAGCACGTCAGATGAGGTCAGCTTGGTCATCGTGCTGACTCTGTTGCCGAGCTCGCGGAGGAGTTTCGCGCCCTCGGTGCCGACTTTCTGGAGCTCGGAGCCGAAGATCTGGCGGAATTCCGGCGGGGCCTGCGGAAGTGGAAAGTAGTATATTTTGAGAGTGAGTGATGGATGGTTTGTTTTTTATGGGGGTTTTACGAAAAACCCTGCGTTATGTGGAAATTGCAAGAAAATAAACCCTAACACTAGGAAGATGTTAATTAATTTTTTAAAAATAATTAAATAAAATATGAAACCTAACAGTAGGAGTTTTGAGAAATATCGGTAGGGGCTTTTTTATAATTTTCAATAGCACAGGGGCTATTTTGCAAATTTCCTTATTTGTTTTGTTTTTATTTACCTGAATTTCTGAGAGAATGCAGCCGTGTAAAGCCATGACTGTAAAAGCGCAATGCCTTAACGCGCCGCTTAGTTTTATGTAGCTTTTCCATGGATAATTCCACATCTTGTACCGGCCGTGTGGCGGCTCCCAAATCGCAAACCCTAACTGAAATTTAAGTTTACATAAAGTCCAAAAAATAATAAAAAACATATTAATTCAGAGTGATTGGATTTTTTTTTTAGTTTTAGTTTTTTTTCTTTGATCTTGTATATATTTGTAAATATTTTTAATTTTAATCCATTTAAATAAAAAAATAATAATGATGAAAAATATATTAATATGACATAAAATACCCACCTAATTTATTTTGTTAAGCAAGACTTGTTCTTTCTCAAAAACTATCTAGAGTCCCTAAACTAAACCTCGTTTTCCCTTATTTGTGTACAGATAAAACAAGAGTAATTTGGGGATATTTTTAAGAAAAATGGGAAATTTCAAATTTTCTGATTTTGCGCGGGTATAAATGAAATTGCGAGTTCTTTAGGGTTCGTAATGCAAAAAGAACGTACCAAACTGTCTTCTTGAGAAGTTGACTGGACGGCCGAGCGGTACCCGCTGTACAAATGGTCTTCATGAGCTTGGTACGTCAGAATCTTGGACGGAATCCTCTCGTATTCAAAGCACTGGAGATATCCATTTACACAGCCTGATTAAGAAATAAAGATGTATTTTTTCTGCTTTTAGAAATTAATAATTAATTCCTAAAGTAGAAATTATTGAGATATATATATATGTGTTGATACTTGATAGTTGATATCAAGTAAAGTTACTAGGAAATTTTAAAAAAGGAAAAACTGAGATCCGACTGGAACTATTAACCAGAATCTCATCTATACCCTTAAAAAAACCATAATTACATATACACTCCTGAAAAGTGAGAATACAATTCATACCACTAGAAAATTTGTTAATTATCATCTATATCCCTCTCCTATTTTGTTAGGGAAAAATGTGTTGCTAGAGTCCTTGAATCAGGGACTACCCGTCACAATTATGTAAAGCACATGGATCAAAAAGTTTAAATCAGTAAGTACATGGACTAAATTGCAATCCAAAAGTACATGGACTAAAATTGCATTTATCCCATTTTTTTAAGAAAATATAGAGAGCAACACACAAAAGAGGGAGGGAGAGAGGGGGGGAGAAGCACACAAACAAGAGAGAGAGAGAGAGAGAGAGAGAGAGAGAGAGAGAGAGAGAGAGAGAGAGAGAGAGAGAGAGACGCAAACAATTCTTCCCTCAGGGTCGGGTAGAGCTTCAAGACAACCATGATGTGGGCCTGATTGGTTGGTGTTGTGCCAATAGTGCACTTCGCCTCTTACAAAGAAAGAGAGAGAGAGATCTAATTTACCTTCCAAAGACTTGGCGACCCCTTTGAAATTCTTCCCGACCAACCCATGCAAATCCTCCCCGGCCCAAATCGGATAAACCAACATGTTAACTCCATATCCCACCGCGGCCCCTAAAACAATCAACAAGAACCGACTCGTTGCAGTTTCAACAAACTGGTTCGTCCTGTACCCCGACACCATCACATAACAAAACGTGATCAAGAAGACTCGGAATCCGTATTCGTAGGCTTTCAGGGTCGGGTAGAGCTTGAGATATGTCGTTATGAAGCCTGAAATGTGAACAAAAGTTGGTGTTATTACCAAGTAAGTAATGCTGAACGTATAATTAACACAAAAAAGTAATAGTGAAGTAAGCAATGGGCTAATGAAATTGGGGGATTAATTACCGGCAGAGAAAATGCTTATGACTAGGAAAACTTCTTCGAATTTTCCCATGAAAGTGGATAATTCGGCGCAACATAGAGCGAGACCGCCAGCTGTCAGTGTGCCTAAACCTCTGTTTAATCCTTTACTAAGAGTCGCACCTGTTTGGGAAATTAAATGGTATATTAGAACTTGTCAAAATTAAAAAAAAAATAGAAATTAATTATTGTTTTACGTTCATTTTTATGAATTTTTCCGAGTTGACTTCTTTTTTGACGTGGAAATAATATAGATTAAAAGTCAAAACATTTTTGCACTAGTTTGTTGGAAAATGGAAATACTAAAAGTCCACAGATATAATAACTAATATAATTTGGTTAACAGATAAGATAAAATGGGATGTCAACATCTCTAGAAAAATATTGAAAATTTCAACCACAGGTTATAAATATACAAAATTTTAAATCTTGAGCCTTTACTTATTCAGAAAAAATCTTGAGTTTAAGAAAATTAAATTGAAATGTAAGGAAAGATAAGATTGCCAGTTCAAGTGTTCAATAACTACAAGAAAATAAAAAGCATACTAATTCCAATTAGCAAAGATTAATTACAACAATGCAGTAAGTAATATTTTATAATTCCACCAAATCGAATTATGCATTAGATTACTATATTTCAACTAAGGTGAAGCGCGCAGCCAAGATTTAGATTTTAGACATCCGAAGAGCCAAATTAACCTCCAATTCTCAGAAATTGAATAGAAAACAAAACATGACCTTAGCACAAATAAAAAAGAAATTCAAGAAAAAATTCAACAAAATTGCCAAATGAAGAACAAAAATTAAAGCAAAATTGAAACAGAAACCTTACCAACACTGAACTCGAAAACCACAACGACAGTGAGAATTGCCCAGACATAATGCTTGCCCAAATCCTCGGAAAAGAACGACTGATCATCCACAAACACCAGCAAACTTATAATCGCCAGCGCGAGCCCCGCCTTGGCCGCGAACACCACCTTCCGAGGATCCGATCTTCCGAACTCCCACAACGCTTGCCCCGTGCCGTACGCCGACGGACCGAGTCCAGAGATCCAGTCCACGCTCCGCCGGAAGAGACTCTGCCTGGGCGGAGGGTCATCGTTGAACCAGCCGTCGGCGCCATCCTTCAGGGAGGCGTAGAGCGGGAGGCGGTCTATGCTCCGGTGGTTGCGATCGAAGGCGGAGTGTAGAGAGCCTAACAAAGGTGGCTCAGTTGAATTTGATTGTGGTTGTGTCGCCATTAGAGAAAGAGATTGATAGAAAGAAAGAGAGAAAGAGAGAGAGAGACTCGTGTGTGTATTTACGATGGGGAAGGGTATGTTGAGAGCGGATTTCTCATTCTGAGAGTGAGAAATAAATGTTCTCCGGGTGACAATGCGCTCTGAGAATAGGAAATATGCTCTTAGAATATCACCTCCGTTTATTGTTAGTTTACTCTAAGGGATAATTTCAAATATACCATTACAAAAACTCAAAATATCACATTTGCCATTACAAAAACTTAAATATCATATTTGCTGTTATAAAAACTTAAAATATCATATTTGCTATTAAATTTACTCAAAACTTAACATCATTTCCGTTAAAATTAACGGTCCAATCTTATAATTACCATTATACCCCTAAATTTATTCATGAATTAGATTTCATATTAAACATCTCTCTCTCTTCTCTCTCTCTCTTCATAATTTAGATTCGTATATAAACAAAAAATTCTTTCTTTTAATTTGAAGTCACAATAATTTAATCTGAGAGAAATGATTTTGAATAATATGAAGTGGGTAAAATCTAATTCATGAATAAATTTAGGGGTATGATGGTAATTATAAGATTGGACCGTTAATTTTAATGAAAAAATGGATGGTGTTAAATTTTGAGTAAATTTAATGGCAAATAATGGCTTATATGATATTTTTTAAGTTTTTACAATGGCAAATATGATATTTAAGTTTTTATAATGGCAAATATGATATTTCGAGTTTCTGTAATGGCATATATGAAATTATCCCTTTTCTGAATCTCGGTTTTGTTGGGATGTGAAAGTGTCGGGAGTAGAAGGATACCTTTTGGGTGAAGGCGGTGTACGGGATAGTCTAAAGACTCAAGGGTGGAGTGCGTGCTACTTATTGTATCCCTTTGGTTTTATGTTGTGAGCCTGGTGTAGGCAAGAACTGGAAGATCAAAGGGACGTTGTTGACAGATTTTTTAGATGAAATGTTGGTTCTGAGTCATTAATTAGTTGAATGATCAATTTTTTTAGATTTTTATGTTTATAAATAGATATGAAGTTCATATGTGAGAAGTTTCAGAATTTTATTTGCATGACAATAATATTAAGGCCCATATTCAAGTAGAAACTTCGGGTACGGATGCATGACACTAATATTAAGGCCCATATTCAAGTCGAAACTTTGGGTACGGATGCATGACAATAATATTAAGACACCCATATACAAGTCAAAATCTAATTCATGAATAAATTTAGGGGTATGATGGTAATTATAAGATTGGACCGTTAATTTTAATGAAAAAATGGATGGTGTTAAATTTTGAGTAAATTTAATGGCAAATAATGGCTTATATGATATTTTTTAAGTTTTTACAATGGCAAATATGATATTTAAGTTTTTATAATGGCAAATATGATATTTCGAGTTTCTGTAATGGCATATATGAAATTATCCCTTTTCTGAATCTCGGTTTTGTTGGGATGTGAAAGTGTCGGGAGTAGAAGGATACCTTTTGGGTGAAGGCGGTGTACGGGATAGTCTAAAGACTCAAGGGTGGAGTGCGTGCTACTTATTGTATCCCTTTGGTTTTATGTTGTGAGCCTGGTGTAGGCAAGAACTGGAAGATCAAAGGGACGTTGTTGACAGATTTTTTAGATGAAATGTTGGTTCTGAGTCATTAATTAGTTGAATGATCAATTTTTTTAGATTTTTATGTTTATAAATAGATATGAAGTTCATATGTGAGAAGTTTCAGAATTTTATTTGCATGACAATAATATTAAGGCCCATATTCAAGTAGAAACTTCGGGTACGGATGCATGACACTAATATTAAGGCCCATATTCAAGTCGAAACTTTGGGTACGGATGCATGACAATAATATTAAGACACCCATATACAAGTCAAAATTAGGGCTCATATTCAGGTCACAATTAAGGCCCAATAAATCTAGTTATTTTCACAAAGTACTAAAATGCTATTAAGTATGGTTTTAGGTTTTACATTCCTTCCGTCTCCACTTCAAGTGAAAAAAAAAAAAAAAAAAACCGTGCGACTAAAACAGATTGAGCTCTTCTTCTAGGTATTTATAAACATCTAATGTTTTCTGATAGATTTTTCCTTCATACTAACTTAAGGTTCTTGAGTTTGGTTGCATATTCAATTACCCCTTTACTCTATTTCCTCATATTTGATTCCTCTGTTGTGCCGTTTTATACTGTTTTGTACTCAACGGTCCCACTTCAAATCAATTTATTTTGTTCCTTCTCACCTTTTATTGCCATAGTTCTTAATTTCAGCTTAACAATTCTGATTGCGAGTTCAATTTATACTTAGTTATTAATTCATAATCAATTTTGACCATAATTTCAGCTGAATTAAATTAAAATGCCTGAGGAAATCGGGCTGACGTGGAACCCAAAAGTCTCACTCGTACCGACTGGTACTAAGAGCAATAAATCAAACTCAAATAATTCTGAGATGCAAAAATCGGTTTGGAAACCTGAGACTCAACTTGTCGATGGATTGTTCGTCCCGCCTCGAGATCCGCGCAAGTTTAATAGATTATTGCGGAAAGATTTGAAAGATACCACTGGCAAAAATTGGTAAGCTTTTTTGGGTTTTTATTGAATCAAGTAATTATTATTATTATTATTATTATTATTATTGTTGTTGTTGTTGTTGTTGTTGTTGTTGTTGTTGTTTTGTATTTTTTTATGAAAATTGTTATTATTATTCATTTTAATAGGTTTTGTTATTATTGTTTGTTTATTTATATTATTACTATTATTGCTATTATTATTTATTGATTTATTTATTTATTTTAATAGGTTTGATATGCCAGCTCCTACAGTAACGCCTGAGCTTAAAACAGAATTAGAAATTCTTAAGGTGCTTTATTTTTTTTTAACATTTCAAACTTTTACTAATTTTACATTCCTTCAAGGATTTATAAAAACCTTAATTTTTTATTTTTATGATTAAAATATTAAAATCATTATTCTATTTCAGTTGAGGAGTGTAATAGACCCAAAGAGACACTTGAAAAAGGGCAGCGACAAATCAAACCCCAAATATTTCCAGGCAATTTATTTATTTATTACTTTTCTCATTAACTAAATATTAAACAATAAATGCATTTTTCAATAATATCCTTTATTTTATTATAATTTTTGTTTTAATAGGTCGGTACAGTTATTGAGGGAACAAGTGAATTTTACTCGGGCAGATTAACAAAGAAAGAGAGAAAATCTACAATTGCTGATGAGCTTTTATCTGATCCTTCTTTCAAAGCTTATAAGTACGTTTTTTTTTTCTTTTTTTTGATGTAATTTCATATATACCCCTAAAAAATTGAAAATGAAAATATCACGAAAAATATAATCTTTAGTTCTATGTTTTTCCACATTCGTAAACAAATATGAAATGAGAGGGCGGTATATTTGATAATTTTGTATTTTTAGGGTTTTACAATTCGTAAGTTTGTAGGGGCCTCTATGCAATTATGATATTTTCTTCATATTTTTTAAATAATTATTGTTTGAATGGGTTTTTTAGGAAACGGAAGGTGAAGGAGATTGCTGAGTTGCGCAGGCCGCATGATGTTGAAAAGTGGAAAAATAAAGGGCGTCAGACTTTTAAAACCGCTAAACAAAGAAGGCACTGATTTTATTTATTTATTTTTGGTTTAAATGATGTTTTGTTTTTCTAGGGTTTTGAATTTTTGTTGTCTTTTTTGGGATTGTTGATTTGAGATTGTAAGGATTGTAATGGAGTTTTGATACTCGTGGATCAAATTTTGCATTTATGAATTTGCATTAGGTGATTAATCAAAACATATTTAAAACCTAAAAGCTCTAAAGAAAGAAGGGAGCACTGGTTTATTTATTTTAATGATGCTTTGGTTTTCTAGGTTTTGGAGTTAATTATCGTTTTTGGGATTGTTGATTTCAGATTGTGAAGATTGTTAATGGAGTTTTGGGACTTGTGAATCGGGATTTTGTATTTATCAATTTGCATTACGTGATTGTTTTACTTCTGAGCAATATTAGTTAAGTATTTTTTTATATTAAAAATTCAACTAATTGTAATATTTTATATTTTTTTTTTTGGTATCCATGATTATTTCTCATTATGCAGGGTTATATATATGATATTTTTGAGATTTTATAGGGATACTCATGAAATTACGTCATTAGTAAAGACTGGAAAGTTTATTAACTTGGCCGGATTGATATAAAGCCCAAGAGGAGTAATTTAATGGTGATCTCTGTTCTGAAATAATACAGAAACGGAGTTCTCTTGCCTTGCCGCTGTAAAATTTAATGACAAGTTGCTGTGTTGTTCTAAAATAATTGGGGCAAAAATGGAGGCGCTAATAAGAAAGCTTCAGAAAAGTTACAGGAAATGCTAGAGAGGAAATGTCTTCTAAATGGGATGGATTGCAGAATGAAATTGTATCGTTATTCTCCAATGCTTCTTCAATTATAAATCGCCTTGAGGTTCCATTTTCTTTTATTAGGCCTTAATTGTGCTAATTAAGCCTTGATTGTTTTTTAAATAACACGGGCTGTTAGGGTTTTGGGACAACACAGTTTTTTGGGCTCAATTAAGCCTTGATTTTACCAACAAATGTTAAGAATTGTTTCTCTTAATATAAACCAGTGGACTTAACTTGTTTCATTCAGGTCATTGGAGATTCTAAAAATTACGGCGTTTTACAAAATATCCAGGCTTTAAAAAGGCACTATTAGGAAAACAAATGGGGAGCTTGGAAATGATTTTTCTTAGAATGAAAGAATTTCAACACATTGTGAAATCCATTGAGAAGATCGAAAGAGATGCAAATCAATGAATAAAATCAGGATCATATCCATCTCATAAGCAAATGCAGTTAAGTGTTGGTATTTTGCCAAGCTTGAAATATTGCTTGGATGGACTCAAATCGTTAAGTGAAATGTGTCGGTCTGAGTTTGTACTTAAATCGACAACTATATCTTGTTTGACTAGAAAGTGTAGTTCGGCTGACATTGCTGATCTTAGAAGACTCTTGACAGACCAGCCAAATATTTGCGATGATGTCATATTTGCAGACGAAATTTCATAAAGAAATTACACCAAGTTTAGAGTTACTAGTGTATTTCCCGCGCATCGCTGCGATATTAACATTTCAATAATAATCTATTAAAATTTGGATTCCCTTATCATAATGCATTGTAAAATTCTAAAACATGTAAAGATACATCTAATTATTTTTTGAGATATTATTTGTTTTATGATGTATAGGGATAATTGATATATTTCAATTCCATATTGCTATTGCTATTTCTGTTTAATATTGCTATTTTTATTGCTATTAGTAATGCAAATATTAAACTTAGTAGTGTTTAAATGGAGTTCGAAGACTAAAAGAGAATTTGTATTTCACAGAGAGGAGAGGAGAAAGAAAAATGTTGTGTGTGCGGAGGGAGAGAGAGAGAGAGAGAGAGGAGAGAGAGAGACTATTTTATAAGATATTAAAAAAAATCTAACCATATCGTATCGAATACTGATACCCGTATCAAACACACGAATACAGTATCAGATAATCCTCACGGCCAATATTAATTAATATTTTTATTTCAAAATAATAAAAGACATTTCATAGATATTTTCCGTATCCAAATCAGATACTTTTGAGATAACAAATATATACTTAAAAACATAAAATAACAAATAAAATTAACAAAATAAATTAAGACTTCTAATTGTATAACTAAAGCAGCTTAATCATAGCATGCTTTCCAGGAACCAATTCAAAAAACAAATTATATAACTAAAGATAACAAACAAATATTTTGCATTAAGATATTTATGTAATGGGAAATGTGAAATCACGACCGTCTAGAGCATGCCCAAATCACGATAGAATTTGTATATACTATTTCCTGCTTTTTAGTATACTATTTTTTCTATATACTGCTTTTACTATTTTATACATTTTTTTTTGTTTTTTGTGCATTATTTACTCTTTGTAATTTTATATACTTTTTTCCATGTTTTAATATATTATTTTTTTTATACACTGTTTTCATTGTTTACGTATATATTGTTTAAAAAAATTATATATATATATATAATATTGTCGTCATACTGCACGACGGGAAACCCCCGTCGTGATCTATCATGTCTATGTAATTACAATTTTTTTTTATCTCTCTTAAATAAAAAAACTAATATCTAAATATATAGATAATGATAAAAAATAAAATATAATTAATAAAATAATATATAAAGGGACCTGATAAGCACTGCCTTGCTTGTTTGCCTCCCAGTATTGCCCGAATTCAGAAAGGTATAACAAAATTATAAAAAGATAGATTGATAAACAAAAATGATAGAATGAACACATATAAAGATATATTGATATACAAACGATATTTTTTTTTCAATTGTCTTGATTAGTGGACAACTAAAAAGCTATAAATGTATGGTGGTGTTGTTTAGCCACTGTTTAAGCGGTTGATTCGAATATTTTCTTTCTTACTTTTACTTTATTTCTATTTTTTTGTGTGCTTGAACCAGTCAAGATACATGTAGTACGTATGAAGAGTAAGACCTACTGAATTTTCTTTCAAAATTCATTACACAAAAAATCTAATATCGTAGCCTCATACAAAGTATGCTACTATTTACTGAATTGATATTTCTCACTAAATCAAAGTATAATGAATGGATGTTATTTTGCCACAAAGAGTAAAACTAATGGTTGTAATGAAAATGTGATGTGGCCTTTTAGATTTGCCCAAAGGTGAGTCAAAATATAAGGGGGGGTTAATTTGAACTTGGGACTTAGGAGGGTTATATCCTACCTTGTCATAGCTGATTATTTTCTTTTTCACCAAATGCAATTTTTTTATATTTATTACGCAATTCCCTTTTCTTATGTTAAATAAACGAAAAAAATATTATTTTTTAATTTTTTTTATTTGAATAATATATATTATATCATGCCCATTTAGCATCCCATATGATCACCAATTAGCAACCACATCAGAATCTTAAAGGATGATTGTGCAATGCAAAGTGGCGAAGTTTAAATAGTTGAGAAAAAATAACTAAACAAAAATGTAGTTGAGGCCTAAGGGAGAACAATTAATGAGTCAAAATAATACATTGCCCGTGTGATCCATCTTACATATAAACCAAAATAGGCCCAAAATCTCATTAATTCAGATGTTAGTTAAGCTAGTGGAGTGGTCCAGTTAAGAAATATCAGTTTAACCCAATTTGTAGGAACAAGAAACATCAGTCTAAGTATTTAACCCAATTTTGAAGGAATAAGACATACCAGTTTAACCGAATTTGTAGGAATAAGAATACCAGTTTAACCCAATTGAATATACATGAGTAAAAAATATATGTGAGATATAAAAAAATATATAATTCTATAAAAAATAATATATAGAGTAAAAAGTATATTATTTTTTGTATAAATAAAAGTTTGTAAAAGAAGAATTTATACAAGTACAACATAGTTAAAATTAGACTTAAGTGCTTATGTGGAAGTGTGTATGAATATTTATCTTTTTTTTTTAGTGTGCAAAGTCAATTTGATAAGTGCTGCGCACGTATCTGAAAACTGAAAAGTAAGTACAATAGTATTTCTATTATTTTATTTTATTTTTTTTCTATCTATGCACATCATTAAACTGTTTTGAGTCAATAAATCAATGTCAAGAATTGATTGCTGTCATAATTTTACTCGTGTCCCTACAAAAAAAAATATTTGATGAATTTCGTGTCCCTACAAAATATCAACGTATCTCACATACCCTCCAAAAGTTAAAATACATACTCCACCTCTCATAAGCAAAAGATCAAAATGTCCCCCAAATAACAACCCAAATGATGATTTTATCATGAAAAAGGGTAGATAAAAAAGATCACAATAGGTATATGGAAAATAAATTATAGAACATGATAGTTAATTTTGTTCAAATTTCCATTGTTCAACACATGTAGTCCAAACCAATTGTTTTGATGTGATGACATATATATTCAGTGATTGTAGAAATGAATGATGCATGACTGATATAACAAGTTATATAATTTGTGGTGGATATATATATCGAGTCAAATCGATCGAGTTTCTTTTTATTTAGATAAAATTATGTTTAATAAGATTACCTCAACTAAATACTTTTACAATTTAAGTATTTTGAGCTCTAAGAGTAGTAAAAAGTTAATAAATAGTTAAGTAAGTTTATGAAAATAAATAGCCTCAAATTTTTGACCCAATCTAAACTGGGGCCTAGTCAGTCCTGAATTGGGACCCAAATCATATCAAATAAATAATTTATAAGTTGTTTTTATTGAACAAATCCTTCTAGCCAATCCACCCATTTGTGAGGATCAAATCACAACCACAGCTGGAGAAAAAGGATTAAAAAATAACAAAAAAGCAATACAAATCACTAATCAGATACAAGATTCTAAATTCAATTCATTAAAAAAACAGAAAACTAATTCAATTTGTTTTCTGAGTCAGGATTAGCCCTGCCGACTTATGCCAAGCCTGATTATAAAATAATAGATATCGAAATTCAAATTTCAGAATATCTCTTTATGTCACGTTTCAGCATCTCAAAATAATAAATCATGATTAAAAATAGCAAAAACAATTTCTCATACAGGAATTATGATTCTCAAAATATTGAAATCGGATTCACACGTAATTGCAGGAAAAAAAAAACATTAAAACAGCACTCATACCTCAAAAAAAAAAAAAATTAAAACAGCACAAATAATATAACTTACATAAATGGCCATCTCATCTTTCTATTTTATATTATATGCATAACTACGCTGTTAATATATTTCAAACTATGTAACACAAAAAGTTTGTAGATAAAAAATTGATATGTTATTAAAAATGATATGTTTGCTGAAAAACTAATAATTTTTTTAAAAATGTTAATAAGGCAAATGACTTTTCTACAAGTTTCTGAGATATTACGAAATTTCCATTGTGGAATATTGTACAAGAGACGTACGATAAGATAAGACGTACATGGAGAAAAACTTTCAGCGATGTGGACCTCAAATTAATATAATCATATCATCATCATTATTAAATGTTTAAACTAAAGAGTTTAGCAAAGAGAAAATTTCTTGGTCCCCTGGTCTTTATATCTAATTATATTCCATCAAAGCTACTTTTTTACTTTTTTAGGGCATAGTGTAACTTTAGTACACTGATAAAACTAGGGGCGGATCAACAACAGAATTTGAGCTCTTATATCATGTAATGGTTAAAATATTCAATTAAATTTTGGTTATTGTTGAATATATATCAAGATCCATGCTATGGTAATAAATAAAATATTTCTTTATAACTATGTAAAGAATAAGGTTTTTTGAATATTTATTAAGTGTAACTATAAGTTATTGAATATTTAATCCTCTTTATACATACACAAAGTTTCAACACGGCTACATATAAAAAACATAAGTTACTGATTTCCCAAATAAATATCACATTTAATAAATAGATATATTTATTAAATCTAACTATGTAGTTAGTGTGTCAATGTAGCATGCCAAACAATGCCATGATTCCAACTCTTCTTGACATCTCAACCATTTTTTAAAGTTTGCCCACTGAATAATCCAAGTCAATAATCTACATAAAAGATTCTTTCATTTGACTTGCAACTTGTGGTTGGATTAGAGGACATTTCTTCATCCACGGGGCTCTTTTGCACCCAAAGGGCCTTTTTACTATTACTGGATAGTAAAATAAGAGAAAAGATGTGCAAACTTATCCAAAAAGAAGGGAGAATTGAACGCATTTGCCCACCATAATAATATGGCATATTATAAATAAAAATGTGACATATTGCAAATATAAAATGAGAAAAATATGGCTGATCCAATAAGGAAATGAAATATGACGCAAGATAAAAAATTAATACACATCCAATAAAATGGTATATAAATGTTTGAAATACTATAAACTATGTGAGGGTGATAATAAAAGTATATGACGATACATCTTGTTAGCTCAAACGGTTAGGAATTTGTAAACTTTAATAATAGATATCAAGTTTGAGTCCCAACAAATATATTTAGCATTATTTAACATGTTTTTTCAACTCATTTAATTTGGTTTTGAATATCAAAAACTTATATGATATATTTTGTTGTGTTTTGTTTTGTTGGGCATAAAATGTTATTTCCTCATTTTTTTATTGTTTAGAATATTCAGATAATTTTAATTTTGTAAGGACGTAAGTAGTATTTGGTTTCCAGCCTGTAATTAAACATTTTTTTTCTTTCCAGCCTGTAGGCGTTAATTTAATTGAACATGCTTTAATTTTAGGAAAAAGATTTGAATCTCCAATCTTATTTAGCTTATATTGGCTCATAATAGGGTGAGAACCAAAATTGGGAGCCACTCTATACACTTAAATTTTTTTCTATTAGCTCCTAGTGGCTCCAATATATTTCAGTCCAAAGTTTCAACAGGCCATATTGTTAGCTCCCGAGCTCCATATTTTTCAGCCGAAAGTTTCATAGTTTTATTTTTGGTTTCTATTAGATCTTTATACTCACAACAATATATCTTATATTTTAAACATTATACCTTTATATTCCGAACAATATACCTTACATTCTAAACATTATACCTTTATATTCACAACAATTAACGTTTTATCTCACATCATGGGGTTTTTCCTGTGAAAAGATGACAATCGAGACCTGAAAGATTAGACTAATCAAGAAATCTCTCCGTAAAAAAAATGCAATATAATTTTATATCATAACAATATACCTTAGATTCTAAATATTATAATTTATATTTCCAACAATATAACTTGTACGAGAAATTCAATGGGAGGCATAAGGAGCCTAAAAAATAATTATATGTTTAATTTTGTGAGAGTCATTTTGGGAGCTTTAATCATTTCAGCAAATATGGGAGCTCCGGGGTCCATTTAATCGGGAGCCCCGATGATTTCTAAATGACTCTCATTTCTGCGACATGTGGCGCGATCTCGTTGATTGGGAGCTTGGAAGCCCCAATTTGCGGGAAGTTAATAGTCGGTCCCTTAATTTTATTTGTACCATTCTCTTAGTTGACGATCTTTCTAGAACCAAATAAATAGTAACTTTAAAATATTAGGAGTTATAACTACTTTTTCAATTAAAATAGTATTAAATTAATCGATATACCTTTATATGAAAGAAAATAAGTTTATGCCCATATAATATGTGCAACAGGGGATTTCAAGATTAATTTAATAATCTGCTTTTTACTCAAAAAAAAAATTAATCATCTGCTACCTCAAAAAAAAAAAAGATTAATTTAATCATCTTACACTCTTGATCACTTCTTAAAATAAGATATTTTTTACACAATATTTGATTAGTAGTTTGATTTGATCCTCTAACCATTTTCAAATTTGTAACCATTTTTTTTTTTTGCGAAATATGGAATGAATGAAAAGAAAGTGACCTAAAAAAGAAACACAAACACGAGAGAAGTTGATATCGGGCACATTCTTTGTCTTAACTTTAAGAAATAGGTTCACTATCCATCAATCTTTTACCTAAAACCCTAGCAAGAAAGTGGCATGCTATATCCCACCTTTTTGTGCATGCCCATTTCATTTATTCCTTTTTGGCTATAATCAGAGTCGTCTACATCTAAATTTTTTTTTTTTTTTGACAAAACCTCTCTAACTTTTATCAATATTTACTTTTCAAATTTCTTTACGAATACTTACAGAGAACATAATATTTAGTACATTACATCTAAAGTAAATTGAATTCTTTCAACCGTCTAGTAAGGATTGAAGTTCAAAGAAAAATGTACAAACACGACGGCATTGTAGGACGACGGCACTGTAGATATATTATTTTTCTATTTTATATAATGTTTTCTCATTTTTATATATTATTTTGTCATTTTATATACTGTGTTTATTCTTTATGTATTTTTTATTTTTTTTATTTTTATATACTGTTTTTCTCATTTTATATATTGTTTTCACTTTTTATGTATATACTGTTATTAAAAAATAAATTATATATAATGTTATGTATATATTGTTATTAGAAAATAAATTTTATATATTGTTATTGGATCCGTCATGAACAGTCATGCTACAGTACCGTCGTGCTTTATCGGGCCCAAGTTAAAAAATTTATCTAATTAATTCTTTTTTTTGGCTTGTAGAGCTTAGCCATCTCCATTATAAAAGAAAAAATTGAGTATGTTGCCATCTAACCTTCTTTTTCCTAATTCGTAAAGCTAGCAGATTTTATTGCAAAAAATAAATAAATTGTAATTACTTATCAAGATTATACTTTCAATGAGATTAGTTATACAAAGCTCTCATCAATCGTAAGTAGAAAAAGATATGTAACAAAAAGTAGACATTTGTAGCATGTCATACGATTATGAAACGTCTAAATTTATTATGTTATTATATACCTAGGAAGTCCATGTTACCTCAAATTTAAGACCATATTGTTTTTGTATGAGCATTTTTAGATTACTATTAAAAGAACAAATTTATGGCCACTTTAATATTTATTTTGACATGTTGGCTTATTATTGTTGAATAAAAATACATAACAAATTTCATTTTTCGACTTGTATTTTATGATATATTTGAAGATTTAGATTAATTTGTTGTCTAATATTCCAAAAGATCATAATCGGCTCAAATAAAAATATTGCGGTGTCACCAAAAGTTCAAAGTCGACCCTAATGATAATATTAGGGTTGCATAAGTACAAAGTTTTATAGGGTGGAATGACTATGTGCCCTCTAAAATTTTTGACTGATTAATATATACTAACATTAACAATACATGAACAATTTTTTTTTAAATACATATATTTCTATACATTCCCTCCTCTGTCTCTGTCTTCCTCTTCCAAATTTTTTGAACAGCGTTAATTAATGGTGAGTATTTTTTTATGGACCCCCAATATACATGGTGATGTTCTACCACTAGGTCATGGAACTTGTAACTCGAAAAACCGTGTGAACAAATAATTCAGAATCATATTCGATTTGATCCATAATTAACTTAAACCCGACCCATTTGCCACATGTAGATATTTGCATGATGTGGATGATTACGTCCCAATAATTAACTCTGCTGATCTATTGGTATCTATATTCTATATTCTATATATCATGAGGCATTAGCATAGCGCCCCTCATAAATTCCATCTTAGAAAAGGAAATAAAACAAACCCACATCAAATCTTACTTCAAAAAGGTACTAAACAAAAGCAATAAGTGGACAAATATTCAATGCATGGGGATGATTAGCAATTTCATACATACACTCTATCATTGACTCGTAACAATCTTTGATGTTGTCAATTTAAATCCTAAAATCTCTTCACAAAATTACACGAGCTTTCTTTAAAGAACCAAAGGAAAAAGTTGCATGAGCACATAATATCTCAAATCCTAACATTTCAAAAAAAAAAAAAATCTCAAATCCTAATCAATCCTTTGTAACTATGAACTATATCTCTTACATCTTCAATATTTAATCCATAACAATAATTAATATAAGAAATTGCATGAACACAATATAATAATTCAAATCTTGTTCAATCCTATAAACTATATCTTCTACATCTTTTACATTTAGTATTTAATGCCCAAATAAACTACAATACACAATTAAAGTTAATTTTTTTTTATATATAATTAGCAGTAACAAAACTTTATAGGGAATGGGAGGAGTCATGTCCCCTCTCTTAAGATTTTCGACCAAATAGTATATGTTATAAGAGTTTAGTGAATAAAATTATGAAAGTTATATATTTCTATATGAAATGACTCTTTTTGTACAAGTTTCTGTAGCAACGTGAAATTTTTATTGACTCCATCAGTGGTGGAGCTTGATTCGGTATTTTGGGGGACGGGTTATAATTTTTTTTACACCACTGAATATGCTTATATAGAATTTTGGGAGGTCAATACATATAAATATTAATAGATTTCGAAATTTTATACACTAAATCCTTATAAAATATATTACTGAATTAAAATTTTGAGAGGATCATAGCCCCTTCGATGTGAATAAAGCTTCGTATCCCAGTTCAATAGTTTAGACAAGATTGCATGAACATCACCTTTAGTTACCACACAAAAGGGCAACCCACCTATCAACTTGTTTTGATAATTTATCTCTACACCAACATCTCTCCCTTTCACAACTTTTAACCCCATGTTCCTCTGAAATTCCCACACAATTATAAAAACCTATAATTCACTAAAAAAAAAAATTCAAAAGTTCCTGGTTTAATAGCTATTTTGTAAGGTCATTATATTGAATAAAATAATTGAATAATCAGAAAACCGGTACATAAAAAAATCAGTACAATATATATATTTTTTAATATTTTTGGCACAACTACAATATTGTGGAGTTTATAATTTGTATTTTGCACTTGGAAGATAATAAGAAGGAAGATATAGATCTATCTCTGTCTCTAACTCCAAACAAATTCTCAACTAATAAATCATCCCATCCATTTCTCTCACGCCCGGAACCTACTGTTCATCTCCTCTCCTTCTCTCTCTCTCTCTCAATCTCTTCTACAAAAGAAGGCGTTTACTACGAGTCCAATTCACTCATTCATTCATTCTTCGAGTACCACCAAAAAGATTCAAATTCAATGCTTTGTTTTCTCTAGACAGAGATCCATTCAAGTATGTATGGCTACTGTTGGTAGAGCCCAATAGCAACAAGCCAAACCCAGAAAGATACAAACTTTTCTCCTTCCCCGAATCAATCCCTATCTAAAACAAACCTTCTCATGAAGAAACGAAGAATGGGTTCTTTTTTACGTTAAGAAAATCCCCATTGATGGATCTGGAAACTGGAAAGTACGGTTCTTCTCTCAAAAAGGTGAGATGGGTTGGTTCCATTTATTTGTAAAATTTCTCCTTCAATTTGATTGAATCTGATTTTGGGTCTTTTTGTTATGAACAGAGGGAGTCTTGGAAGTCTGTTTTACTTCTCGCGTATCAAAGTTTAGGAGTTGTTTATGGCGATTTAAGCATTTCTCCTTTATACGTATACAAAAACGCATTTGCTGATGATATAGAACACTCGGAAGGAAATGAAGAGATATACGGAGTTTTATCCTTCGTGTTCTGGACATTAACGCTCATTCCGCTCTTAAAATACGTATTCATTGTTCTTCAAGCGGACGACAATGGCGAAGGTGGGACTTTTGCTCTGTATTCTCTGATTTGTCGACATGGAAAAATTGGGTTCTTGCCAAATGGGCAAGTAATTGATGAGGAGTTGTCGGCTTACAAGAAGGGAGACGAGCAAGTTGGGCCTGCTTTGAGGACTAATGGCGGGGTTTGGATTAGGGTTTTGTTGGAGAAATCTAGGGTTTTGCAGAAGGTTCTGTTGGTTTTCGCATTGCTTGGGACGTGCATGGTTATTGGAGACGGAGTTTTAACCCCTGCTGTGTCAGGTTTGATTGTGCTTATTTTTCGTCATTTGATTGAATCATTTTTTTTCTCTAATTTATTGGGTTTATTGAATGTTTAGTCCATTAATTTTTCGATTTGGTATTTCTTTCTTGAACAAGTTGAAAACGGATGATATTTAACCAAAATTGAAACATTCTGCACTGAATAGAACAAAAAGGCCCAAATCGCATAATTCTGTCACATCTGGGGGAAAAGATTAAATTATTGTCATACAGTCATACTTTCATTGCTCTTATCTATCTATTATCTTACTAACTTTTTCCTAATTTAATTTATCTCAACATTTGCTCTTACATCTGCAGTCTTTTCAGCCGTATCAGGTCTCGAATTATACATCTCCAAAGAACAACACAGATGTAATCAAAACAAAACTTCTTCTCTTTCCACTCATTTCCAAAAACACCATTAATAAATCATTTAACTAATAATATTTTATATACAGATGTTGAGGTACCAGCAGCATGTATAATACTAATATGTTTATTCGCCTTGCAACATTACGGAACGCATCGAGTCGGTTTCATTTTCGCGCCGATTGTTTGTACTTGGTTAATGTGCATAAGCATAATTGGGGTTTATAATATCATTCATTGGAACCCGCATGTTTACCGAGCTTTGTCGCCTTATTATATGTACAAGTTTTTGAAAAAGACGAGACGGGGCGGGTGGATGTCTCTTGGTGGGATTTTACTTTGCATTACTGGTATGTAAAAATAATAAAAATAATATTTATTAATTTATTTTTTATTTTCTTGGAGGTTGAATGGCATTGTTGCAATTTGGTATTAGTTTTTTATGTTCATTTTTTATTTATTTTGGAACTTGAATGGAGTTATTGTAATTTTGTATTGATTTTTTGTTAATTTTTTTGTATTTATGTTTGGAACTTGAATGGCGTTATTGTAATTTTGCATTGATATTTTTTTGTTGATTTTGTATTGATTTTTTTTGTTAATATTTTAGGGTCGGAGGCGATGTATGCAGATTTGGGGCATTTCTCACAAGCATCAATAAAGGTGTGTTATTTATTAAACATACGCATTTTATTTTTCTTTAATTTAGGTGTTTTGGTCATTTTGTATAATTTCACATTACCCATCTCAAAATTAGTTTTTTTTTTTCTCTTGAATTTTGGTATTTGGGTCATTTCATATATTATCACTGTTTCAAAATTTTGAGATGATGGAGTTATATGAAATGACTTGAAGTGCCCATATTTCCAAATTAGTGCAGGCAAATCTTTGAGGTGTAACAATTCGAAGTTTTTAATTTTTGAAATGACTAAAGTACCCTTATTCTCGAACTTTGAATTTTCTTATGTCTATGTACGGTACCAGTACAATCTGCCATACTTATTCTCTAAACATTCTTATTGAAATAAAATGAGAACCTACAGAAGTACAAAAAAAAAGTAAATTATAAATAACATTTCTAATCCTTTTTGTTTTTAAATTATTATGATTTTATATATTTTTACAGATAGCATTTACATCAGTGGTGTATCCAGCTTTAATACTAGCTTATATGGGCCAAGCTGCATATATTTCTCAGCACCATAATATTGAAGAAACCAGCTATAAAATCGGCTTTTACGTCTCTGTACCAGGTATTAATTTTCTCTCATCAACTTTCCGTACAGCCCCTCAATTTTCTCTCATCAACTTTCCGTACAGCCCCTCAATTTTCTCTCATCAACTTTCCGTACAGCCCCTCAATTTTCTCTCATCAACTTTCCGTACATCCCCTCAATTTTCTCTCTCCTCTTTTTTTTTCTAACAAATCTAAAATTCGAGACCTTATGAGTTATGGTACCGGTATAGTAAAATTCAAACTTACCTTTCTCTCTCTCTTTCTCAAACTCTCTCACCTCACCCTAACTTTCTCTCGCAATTCTTGCCACTGGCATGCAAAACAGTATTCAACTCCTCACACATCATCTCTCTCTCTCTCAACTTTCTCTATCTAACCCTCTATTTTTTTCCAACTATCTCTCTCTAACTCTTCTTTTTCCAAGTTTCTCTCTCTAACTCTCCTTTTTTCCAACTATCTCTGTCTAACTCTCCTCCTTTTTCCAACTCTCTCTCTGTCTAACTCTCCTTCTTTTTCCAACTTTCTCTCTCTAACTCTCACTTTCTCCATCTTTCTCTCTCTAACTCTCATCTTTTCCAACTTTCTCTCTCCAACCCTCACTTTTTCCAACTTTCTCTCTCTAACCCCAACCCTCTCTCTCTCTCTCTCTCTCTCTCTCTCTCTAGAGCAAGTCCGATGGCCGGTATTCATAATCGCGATCCTCGCCGCCGTCGTGGGGTCCCAGGCCGTCATCACCGGCACATTCTCCATCATAAAGCAGTGCTCGGCTCTCGGATGCTTTCCCCGAGTGAAGGTCGTGCACACCTCGAGATCCGTGCACGGCCAGATTTATATTCCGGAAATCAACTGGATTCTGATGGTTCTTTGTTTGGCGGTTACGGTCGGGTTTCACGACACCAAACGGCTCGGAAATGCCTCGGGTATGTAAATGTTATTATTATTTTCATATTTATTATGATTATTTATGCAATCATGCTACGCAGCATGATGGAAAAGGCCGACAACAGCCCGACAGGGTTTGTTGTGTAAATATTGTAGCTATTTAAGGAGATAATATTTGTCGTCGGGCTGCCGTCGGACTTTTCCGTCATGCTGGGTAGCATTTTTGTTATTTATATCGTTATATTATTATTATGTCATTATTTTTATTATTAAGTTGCTAATTTTTATTTTTTTTAGTATACTTGATTTTATTTTGTGAGTTGAAAAACTCTTCCCAATCCGAATAACCCGATCGGTATCATGAAACCCGCCCGTAACAGCCAAACATATAAATATTGTTTTGTTTTCGTTGTTATTACGATTATTATGTAAATATTATTATTTTTATCATTACATTATTGTTATTGTTATTATTATTAGTAATTATTATTGTTTTTGTGGTTAGTTATTATTGATTATAGAGAAATTTGCCGAAAAACACCTACATTATGCTTAATTGAAAAAATAGCCTCTCCATTGTTGGATATTTGCAAAAAATCCCCTCTGATCTTTAAATAAATTGCAAAAAGAGCCCCTATCGTTTGTAAAGATCTAACACCATTAGCGTAGTCATCTTAATCACTCTAATCAATATTTTTTTTTAGTAAAATTCATTTTTTTCGAGAGTTGAACAATATCTACCCAACCCGAAAAAACTCGGCTCAATCCAAAAGGGCTTCTTTTGTCAATTTTCCGAAGAATAGTTCTTTTTTTCCCCAACTATTGAGAGTCATTTTCTGCAACTTTCTCTTAATTATATTATTATTATTTCCTCATTTTAGGCCTCGCCGTAATCACGGTGATGCTCGTAACCACGGTCCTAATGTCCATCGTGATCATCCTCTGCTGGGGCAAGCACCCGCTCCTGTCCCTCCTCTTCCTCCTCACGTTCCTCTCGATCGAATCTTTCTACTTCTCGGCCTCCCTAATAAAATTCCTCGAAGGGGCCTGGGTGCCCCTCGCGCTCTCCCTCATCTTCATGCTCGTCATGTACGTCTGGCACTACGGGACGTTAAAAAAGTACGACTTTGACGTGCAGAATAAGGTGAGTATTGCGTGGCTGCTGAATTTGGGGCCGTCGTTGGGGATCGTGAGGGTGAGGGGGATCGGGCTGATTCATACGGAATTGGTGGCGGGGATTCCGGCGATCTTCTCGCATTTCGTCACGAATTTGCCCGCGTTTCATCAGGTGAGTGAGATTTTTGTTTTGTTTTGTTTTAGTTTAGTTTAGTTTAGTTTAGTTTAGTTTAGGGATAACTGGTTTGTTTGACCATGTACATTAATTGGGTTGGGATTTGGTCCATGTAATATTGATTTGTACTTTTTGATCCATGTATTTTGAAAACATGCATGATTATGTAAAGTAGAGGGACCAAAAAGTTAAATCAGTAGTACAAGGACCAAATTGCAAGCCAATCAAGTACAAGGACCAAATTGCAATCCAATCAAGTACAAGGACCGAATTGTAATAGATTTTATTTGACGGTTGTTTTAGCATTAACATCATTTTTTTTCATTTTTTGATAGGTGTTGGTGTTCCTTTGTGTGAAATCGGTGCCGGTACCGTATGTCCAGCCGGAAGAGCGGTTTTTAGTGGGGCGTATCGGTCCGAAAGAGTATCGTTTGTACCGAGTTATAGTCCGGTACGGATACCGAGACGTGCAAAAAGACGATTTGGAATTCGAAAGGGATCTCATAAGCAGCATAGCAGAGTTCATCCGTACCGGTACCGGTACGGATGCCAACCACTTAATAGAGGATTCCGAAAAATCCTATGAAAAATTGACGGTCGTTGGTACGGGTTTCGGTACCGGTTTGGTGGAAGCTAACACATCTAATGATAATAATATAATGAATGGTGATACAAAGAAAGTGAGGTTTAATTTGCCTAGGAATAGTCCTCAAATGGAAAGTGGGGTGGTTGAGGAGTTAAAGGAATTAATGGAGGCAAGAGAGGCGGGAATGTCGTTCATTTTAGGGCATTGTTACACTAGGGCCAAAAGCGGGTCGGGTTTTGTGAAACGGGTCGCGATTAACTTTTGTTACGAGTTTTTGAGACGGAATAGCAGAGGGCCCGCTTATGTGGCTAATATACCGCATGCTTCTACTTTGGAGGTCGGAATGGTTTATCATGTATAAAAGGGGTATTATTGTTGTTGTTATTAGCATAAAGGTGTATTATTATTATGTTAATTTAAATGTATATGGTAGAAGTTTGTGAGGACTAACAAAATGTTGTCTAGGTTTTGAGGGGAAAGAGAAGAGGTTGGAATTGTTTGTAAATATTGTCTTTTGATAGTTTTTTTAGTTTGTTTTTTGTTGTGTTTTTTCGTTGGTATAGTGTATTGGTTAGAACATGAAGAGATTAAATACTGAAGAGATTTTTGCAGTTTTGACGTTTTTTCCTGTTGGTTATGAATGTCATTATGTATGTGATATGATACGATATGATACACTAAATCAAAATGTCATGTAACGAATTAGTTTTATATGTATTATTGTGATATCTTGTAAAATTTAATCATATTATAGTGGTCTTCTTGCAAAATTGCCAATTAAGTACACCATCATCATAGCCATTCTCTCCTCCAACCAATCACATTCCTTCATTTGATAACTTAAACTCAAAAGAGAATGCAATAACACTTTAGTAATTAAAAGATGGAAGTATAAAGTGCAATTAGTCTTAGATTTCCTTTCAGCCAGTACAAAGACAAAATTAGGACTTAAGACCACTTATTAGCTTGGCCCCCCATCTTTTAGCTTTGAATAAAGTGAAATGTTTAGACAAAAAAGGTAAAGAGTTTATGGTCTCTTGACTCTCTTGTATGATCTTGAGTTGTGTAACACAAGTAAAAATAAATTATAAAATCCTATACAATTAAAACGACTTCAAAATATATAATGTAATTTGCTAAAATATTTAATTTTTATTTTTTTGAGACTACCCATTGGGTTGTTAGACTTAGTAAATAGTGAGCTAAATGCGTTCGATATGATTTGAATTTGAATTTCTTCCAAAGTTGACCGAGTATCTTATCGTTTGAGCTAACATAAATATTTTATTTCAGTTAGTAGTTGAATGGATCTCATAATTACATGTTTGATGTAACACTAATCTAAATAAAAAAGAAATTGGAGACAAGTGTTCATCTCAATTTGGCCAAGTCCAAACAAAATGAAAAGTATCACATGCAATAATTTTTTAGGGGAAAGTATAAAGAGAGCTCGAGTGCACGAAGAATATATCCTCAATGACCCACATGAGAGATATAATGTTCCTTTTTTCATAAAATATGCAAATGCAATTTTATGATTTTTCCTTTTATTTTCCATACTAGATAGTATGATTTTTGCAATTGAATGTATGAAACCATCAGCCAAGTGTTATTGTAACACAACCAAATGCTACAATAAGAACTATATATGCGAATTATATGTCAGCACACAAAAATATGTATATATAATAACATTATAGCTAATTGTTTAGTAAACATATTAGGAAATATGTTATAACTTAATAACATTATAATACGTTACAATTATACCCTGAAAATAACTACAATTATACCTCAAACCTAATAAAATAAAAATAATAAAATTTGAAACATCCCCTTAAATTAAGAATTTACTTAATAATTAATGCTAAGTGCCATTGCATGTTGGGTCAAAAGGTTTTTCAACCCATAAATAGAGCACCTCCTCAAAATTAAGACACTAAATCTTCATATGATTTTTTGTATACAATCCTTTAAAACGGGTTATTTCATAAATTATCTAATATTATATTTTCTTCAAAATATGCTATTTATATATGCTAATAAACTATATCATAACATATTTTAACTCGTTACACAAAATGTTATACAATGTGTCCCTTATGAGATTTAATTCTTACATTGAAAATCGTGCAAACGGTCCCATTTTGTAATACAAAATTTGCATAAATTAAAAAAAATAAATAAAGCAAAGTTCTTTGTCAGCTTTTGTTAATCTTTAATTACAGACTAAATCTTGTCTTACTAAATCTTTACTTAGCTTAACATTAACATGTTTGTCTAATGAACAACCTCCTTAGCATCTGAACAACATCAATGTCATATTTATCTCCATTTATTCACAATGGACATCTCCATTATTTTTAATTATATTTGTTTGTAAAAAAACCCACTTATTTAACTCAGCATTTTATAGTATAATAATCATTCAGTATGAATTAGATTTAACTTAGCAAGTCAGCATTTTATAGTATAATTATTTAGTATGAATTCGATTTAACTCAGAATTTTATTGATAAATTTATATACTTTGGGTGATATTTTCTTTAATAACTAAATCTGAAAACGTGACGGGTTTGAGCACGCACAAAATACGAGTATACTGTTTTTTTCATTTTCAATATATTTTTCATTTTCAATATATACCATGTTTCATTATTTTACGTATATATTATTTGTTGTCTTGAAAAAAATGCATCATAACTGCTTGTTTAATTTTATTGTTATTATCTACATATATTATTTTTTCATTTTTCAATATATTTTTTATTTTTTATAATTGTTTCTCATTATTATTTTACGTACATACTGTTTATTGTCTCTACAAAAATACATCACATATACTACTTATTTAATTTTATATATTATTTATTATCTTTATATTATTTTTTCGTCATGCAATATTAGGTGTCAATTTCTCTTAGAGGGTTCATATATGGAGTGCCAGCATTTTGGAGCGCCCAGCAGCGCCCGATTACAAAAGGTATGATGCAATTACAAAAAAATATTTTTGTAAACACAAAAGGTACAGTAAAATTACAAAAAAATATATTTTCAAAAAAGTATATTTGTAAATATAAAAGATATATCCAAATACAAATATATATGTATATAGCTAAAACTGCATAGTGGACGCTTCTGGATTCTTCAAAAGCAGGACAGTCCGAATAATTTCTCTTAGAATTATAACAGGTCTCTGTTGAGGATAATAAAATGGAGAGCTTCCTTTTTCTCTCTGAATGAGCTCACTTCACACTCTGTGTGCACTCTCTTCCTTAAACCCACACTTGCATTCATTATCAAGCTCGCCTCACTTCTCTTCTTAACACGCACACCACACACACACACCAGTGTCGAGAGAGAGAGCCGTGTTGTACTACAGATCAACTATTTGTCTCTTTCCCGCTGCTTTTTTCTTTGCTTTAGTGATTTCTTTTCTTCCTGATCCACCATTGGTGTTGGTCTGTGTTTTAGCGGCTGCATCAGCTATCTATCTAGTCTTAGCCATCTATTTTGCTTTGCAATAAAAGCGAAATTAATAGAGACAGATAGCGAGAGAGCGAGAGAGAAGTTTTATTCTTTGATTGCCTTCTTTTTTCGTCTCAGAAGGAACTAAGCTTTGTCTGCATGGTTTGTTCTTAATTCTTAGAAGGAAATGGAGATCAGAAGGAAACCCATTTCTGTGCTGCTACTCATCTTCCTCTTCCTCGTATCCAGCTCTGCCGCCTCTTTTTCTGCCGCTCAGCCTTCCAGTAATCTCTCTTTTTCCCCAATTTCCCTCTTTTTCTCTCATTTTCCCGGATTTCTCTTTTTATTTTTTTTGAAATTGTTTCTGAATTTTAATGGGTTTTCGTTGTTTTTTCAGAAGTTGTGAGCAATTTTTTTTTTTTTTTTTTTTTGAACCCATTTCTGAATTTTAATCGGTTTTCGTTTCTTGTTCAGAAGTTGTGAGCAATTGTTTTCTTTTTCTTTTTGAATCCATTTATGAATTTTAATGTGTTTTCGTTGTTTTTTCAGAACTTGTGAGCAATTTCGTGTCAAATGCGGCTTCTTCTCTGATAAAGCGTTTGTGGTCGCTCAAATCCACCACTAAATCAAGTAAAAATTGTTTATTTTCTCATCTTTTAGACTCTGATCTGAAAATGATTAACGAATTGGGGTAATTTTCAGCGATTTCTGGGCGTCAGATGGTGAGATTTGAGAGCGGATACACTGTTGAGACTGTTTTTGACGGAAGCAAGCTTGGAATCGAGCCGTATTCAGTGGAAATCACGCAAAGTGGAGACCTTTTGCTTCTTGACTCAGTAAATAGTAATATTTACAGGCTCTCCCTCCCTTTGTCTAGATGTAAGTTTCATTTTTCTTCTTTATTGATAAATTAAGTTGAATATTTTTGTTCATTTTCATTTTGAGTATTTTTCAGTAATTTTTGTTCGTGGTAAATTTTAATAATTTATTTTGAAATTGATTTTTTTATAGTTTTTGAAATTGAGGTTTTTATGATTTTGTAATTTAGAAGTAATTCAGATGACATGTCTAAATCAGAAATTGGTTTCCCACAACAATTGATCTTAATATTAATAAAATAAATTGCAAAATGCCAACAAATTCACTCTTGTCACTTTCATTTAGTCACTATCAGTCACTACTAAGATTTGCATCTCTTAATTAGTTGTACATTTTGTGATATGATTCACTAAAAAGGGATAAACAAACTTTATATTAACATTGATTTGATTAATGATATGATAATGACATTTAGTGGTGTCATTATCTTGGCATGACTTAGTTTAGTCAATTGAAGAAAAGTTTGGTAGACATGTTACATTATGTGAAACATATTACTTCCAAAAAACTCAAATATGCAATAATTTTTTGTTATAAATTCAAATTTCATTTCATAGTTTTCAAAAACATCCATTCCATCATATTTCTCAACTAAGATCACCCACCACCTTTCCAATTTCCTAATAACTCAATGTTTCATTCTTCCAAAATTGACCCTTATTTCATTTCAACTTTCAAATATTCATAATATTTTTTAATATAATGCAGAATAATGCCTAAACTTATTACTTTTTATTAATAAGCAAAAATCACCACCTATCGAATTTCCAAACAATTCAATTTTACATTTTACTAACAAATATACACTAACTCACCCTTATTATTTAACTTTAAATTTTATGAGTTTTATTTAATATAATGCAGATAGTAGCCCTAAACTTTTAATTTTTATATTTATAATGTTTTTCAATATGATGCAAATAGTATGCCTAACCTTATTACTTTTAAATCAATCAACCAAAATAACCGCCTATCGAATTTCCCAACAATTCCATTTTACATTCAAATAACAAATTCACAGTACTTCAAATATACACTAACTCACCCTTATTATTCAATTTTTCATTTTATAAATTTTATTTAACAGATAGTAGGCCCAAACTCATTGCCGGTTCGGCCGAAGGGTATTCTGGTCATATTGACGGAAAATTACGCGACGCGAAATTAAACCATCCAAAAGGAATTACGATGGACGATAGGGGAAATATTTATGTGGCTGACGCGATGAATATGGCCGTCAGAAAGATTAGTGATTCAGGTATTGTTAAGTTGATGAATGTTATTGAATTGTGCGTAAATAAAAGGTATGATTGGTATAATAGCCCAAAAAGGTTTCTAATTCACGAATTAATAAAAACGGACTTTGAAAATCTGTAAAAAAAATTAATTCAAAAAAGTAGCAAAAAATTACTGACCTTTCAAAGTCTGTTTTGTGCTAGTTTGAGAATAAAGTTCAAGAATGGGTTAGTTTTGGGAATTTCAAATTTTTTTTGGGTTAATTTGAGAATCTTACCTAAACAAAAACTATTCCCCCTAAATGAGCATCAGTTAAGGACTCATTTCTCAATTAGGCCTGATTTTCCCCATCTTTACCTCAATTATTTACCTTCAATTATTGAATTTAATGTTGAACAAACTTTTTTTTTAATGCAAGCTTGAGGTAAAAATTAATGATGTTGAACAAACTCATTCTAAACTAAACATTAATGTTCAATTAATGTTGCATATACTTTAATCTAAACTAAATTGTGTCGAACATACTTAATCAAGAACGGTTACTTTGGAATTTCAAAGTGTTTCTGGATTAATTTGAGAATCTTATCTAAACAAAAACTATTCCCCCTAATTGAGCTTCAATTAGTACCAATTTCTCAAAAAGGCCTGATTTCCCCAATCTTTACCTCACTTATTTACCTTCAATTGTCGAATTTAATGTTTAACAAACAATCTAAACTACACATTGATGTTCAATCAAAGTTGCATGTACTTAATCCAAACTAAACGGTGTTGAATTCGAATACACTTAATCAAGAACGGTTAGTTTGGGAATTTCAAAGCTTTTCTTGGTTAATTTGAGAATCTTACCTAAACAAAAACTATCCCCCACAAATTGAGCTTCAATTATTACCATTTTCTCAACTAGGCCTGATTCCCCCCATCTTTGCCTCAACTACTCACCTTTTTAATGTTGAAAACAAACTCAATCTAAACCAAACGGTATTTTTTCAGGTGTGACGACAATAGCGGGGGGAAAGCCAATCAGAGGCGGCCACGTGGACGGGCCGAGCGACGAGGCCAAACTCTCCACGGACTTCGAGGTGCGCTATCTGGAATCCAGCTGCTCTCTTTTGGTCATCGACAGGGGCAACCAGGCGATCCGCGAGATCCAGCTGAATTTGGACGATTGCGCTTATCATTATGAGACTGGATTCCCTTTAGGTAGGGAAAATGAAAACATCGTGTTTATTTGGCCTTGTGAAAATGTGACAGTGTCGAATTTTGTCGTTTAGATAGTAAGAAAATACGGTAGTTATCCCTCAATATGCAAATCTCGTTTTTTTTCTTTCGTAATTTCAAAATATATCGTATTACCACCCTTCGGAATCTTTATTGGGGAACCAAGCGATCCGTGAGATTCAGTAGAATTTGGACGATTATGCTTATCATTATGAGACCGCCCTTTATGTAGGGAAAATGTTAATTTTTTTGGCCTTTTGAAAATGTGAAATTGCCGAATTTACCCTTTAGGTGATTAATTAAAATCAAAATTTAGTATTCATTTGCCCTTCTAAACATGTAAAGAATGCCAAAGGCCAAGGGGGCTTTTATGTGATTTTGGGGTGTTTTTGTTTTGGCTATTGAGTAATTATTTGTGAAATCCAACTCGATTTGGAGGATTGTGCTCATCATTATGAAACTGGCTTCCCTTTAGGTAGGGAAAATGTTATTATTATTTGCCCTTCTAAAAATGTAGAAATATCGAATTATACCGTTTCGAACGTAAAGAAATACCGTATTTGTTCGTTTAAAAATGCAAATATCGATTTTTTTCTTTCGTACCACCCTTTGAAATCTTTATGTGGACGAAAATAATTACCCTGTTTTGAGATTTTAATAAGGGGCTTTTGTATGATTTTGGTGTATTTTTATTTTGAGTATTGAGTTGTTATTTGTGGTTTTTGCAGGGGTTGCTTTGCTATTTGCGGCTGGGTTTTTTGGTTATATGCTTGCGTTGCTTCAACGGCGGGTCGGAGGCATGGTCTCTAACTATGATGTGAGTAGTATATAATAATAATATCTTATTTATTTGTTAATAATAGTAATTATTATTTAGTTTTGAAAGCAAAATAATAATAATAATAATAATAATAAGTTATCTACTCTTCTTCTTATTAGTTATTATTGAAAGCAAAAACAATAAATAATAATATTCTTTTTGAAGGCAAAAGAAATAATAAAAATAATAATATTTTTTATATTATTTATACTTAACGCATAATAATGACAAAAAAAATATATAATTCAACAAAATAAAAAAAACACATAAAACCACAAACATATCACCTAACATTTCCAAATTTACCATTTTGCCCTCGCAGGAACCGCAAACACCACCACCCTCAACAAAATCCATCCCTCCGTACCAAAAACCCTTCGCAAAACCCTCGGTCCGTCCGCCTCTCATCCCCTCAGAATTCGAAACCCTAATCCCACAAGAAGACGAAACAGACGAAACCTTCTTCACATCCGTTTTCAAACTCCTAAGCGGGGCCCGCTCTTCATTCTCTGAAATCCTCTCCTCAATCTTCAACAAAAAACAAAAATCACAAAACCCTCTCAATAATAATGTTAATATTAATAATAATGTCGTCAATCCGTACCAGTACCAGTACCAACCGGTGCAAGAAACCTTCTCGATCCCTCACGATGAGTCACCACCTTTGATTGAAAATCGAACTCCGACACCTAAAAAGAACTACGCGTTCATGTCGAAAGAGCCGGAAAAAATCCACCATTTGAGGCACTCTCATTCTATCCCTAGGCAGATGCCACACCAACAGCCGCAGAGTTATCCTCCGCAGCGGATTGAGCACACGCAGAGTTTTCCCGCGCAGCGGATCGAGCAGAGTTATTATCATAACAGACAGTATTCGGTCGGGCCGCAGACGGTTTATGAGAGGAGTTGTGAATCGACGAACGAGATCGTGTTTGGGGCGGTGCAGGAGGAAAGTGGGGAGAGACGGACGGTTGAGATTAAGGCGGTGAATTATGGGGATGATTTTTACGAGAGGTATGGGGTGAGGTATAGGAATAGTAATAATAGTAATGGGTTTGTGGGGTTTAGTGGTGGGAATAATTATTAGGGTTTAAGAGGGTTTGGTGGTTTGTGGAGGAATGAATGATGAAAGTTGTGAAATGTGATGAGGGGTTGGGGAAGGACTTTGTTTTGTTTTGTAGTTGAGAAATGTGGTGATTATGATTTTATGTGAGTTTAGATTTGAATTATGCCGTGATAGTTTTTTTCCGTATCAAATCAAGAAGTTAACTGCTTCCTCTCAAAGTCTAAATATGAAAATGAAATTTTATGTGAGCCATGAATGAGAATTGAATTACAAACAAGGTTAACTTATCTTATTTACACATCTTTTCTTCCTTTTTCATACTTCTATTTTTGTAACATGGTCTGATGCATTGATTAGAGAATCGAGAACCAGCATAGAAAGAGGATTGATAGACTGGTACAAAGTGACCAGAATTCAAAATTAGGTATGTTTTGTCCCTTCCTTTTAGATTCCTCTAGAACTGGAAGGGGTCCAATTACTTAACATGGACCACTTGGCTTAACATCTGTTGTTAAATCTCCAAACTTGAGCATTGAGCAACTTGAAAAAAAGTATGATAGTTGGCTGAAATATTAAATCCAGTCAGAAATCATGTGAGGTCGGCCACTGGCTCTACATCTCATGTTCTTTATTTTGGTAAGAGCTAGAGTTTACTCATAATCAGGCACAATCAATAGATATCCATACACCATAATATATGATAATAAGACTAAATATCGTTTTATGTTTTCATGTACACCATCCTTTTGGGTTCAAATGTTTGGACTTAGCTTGATTTATGATATCACGTCTTAGTTATGTACTGCAGTGGTGTTAACAATCCACTTGAAATATAGCATAATATAACAAAGATCACTGTAATTAAAATATTTATGGCATTTAATAAAAAAAGGATTTATGGCTATCTTTTTTCCTTATTACCCTGAAGGACAGTCATTCATATTAGATGATCATAGCATGGGAAAAACAGCTTTTCATTCAGATTACACGACTTTATGAAGAAGTATAACAATAAATGTGTGAAACATGAAGTATAAATTTAGACTTATGAAAAAAATATGTAGTTTAAACTTTAATTATTTGAATCTTGAGTTATGCATATAAATATCAAGCGTAGCAAATGACTTGTATCGTAGTTGGTTAAAACATTTATATGTGTAGCAAAAAATTATGAATTCAACTCCCAACAAACACAATAAAACACATATTTAACAAAATCTCTCAACTCAATGGGTTGAATAAAAAAAAAATCAAGCCTAAACAAAAAATCTATTATTTAATAAACAATTGGAGGAAACTAATACAACATTGAGTTTATCAAGTACATTGTTCAAAACATTATAAAAAAAAAATTATCCAAATGTCATTCTTACCAAGAATCGAAGGACCAGTAAAAGCTGCAAAACATAGAAAAGAATATTGATGGTACAAAGTGATCAGAATTCAAATTGGGGATGTTTTGTCCCTTCCTTCTAGATCTCTAACTGGAAGGGGTCCAATTACTTGTATGTACCACTTAGCTTAACAACTATAGTAAAATCTCTTAACTTGAGGAACTTGAAAAAAACGCACGATAGTAGGCCGGAAAATTAAATTCAGTTAGAAATCATGTTAGGTCGGCCAATGGCTCTTCATATATCTTATTCTTTTTATTTTGTTCCTTATTTTGGTAAGAACTAGAGTTTACTCATAATCACGAACAATCTATAGATATCCATATTCCATAATATATGATAAAAAGACTGAATATCATTTTATGTTTTCATGTACCATCCTTTTTGGGCTCAAATGTTTGGACTTAGATTGAAGTATGATTGCAGTGTTGATCGTGTTATCGTTTAAAAGTTCATCACTAAATATCACGTCTTATTTATGATTTGGTGTTAACATTAAAAATTTAAAACATTGCATAATAGAACAAGAATCAGTTCCTGTGAAAAGATTTATGGCATTTAATAAAACAAGAAGATTTATGGCAATCTTTTTTTCCTTATTATTCCGAAGTACAGTCATTCATATTAGATGATCATATTCATGAAAAAATAGCTTTTCATTCAAATTACATGACTTCACGAAGAAGGTCACATAAAAATATGTGAAACATGAAGTATAAAATTTAGCTACTTGTGAAAAAGTATGTCTATAGTTTAAACTATAATATTTGAATCTTGACTCAAGTTATTTAGGCATACTAATTTCTAAAATTAAACAAAAAAAAAATGTTATTTAATAGGCAATTGGAGGAAACTAATACAACAAATCCAAAGACGGAAGGTTAAAAAAATTAAGAAAGTTAGACAAATATCATTCTTATTATATTTGTCAGGTAATCTTTACTCCTTTTAGCATTTTCTTAATTTTGAAAAATATTTGGTATATTTTTCTGAGAAATTTATAGAGTCATCGATCAGTTATATTAATTCTCATAAATTTGTAAAAAATGCATCTTTGATTTTATATTTGTTAAATGCTTGCTTAAGAGGCATAGTATGTGCATTAATGATCTATGAATATGCATAGACCATATATCCATAATCCTCTAAAATCGGGAGTTTGTAGTGTTCTTTGATCCTTGCCAAGCTTACATATATGCCTAGATGAAAAAATAGTGAAAAGAAGATTCAAGAAATAAAAAGCATATAAAAATATTCAAATAATAATATAAAATAATGTATAGAAAATTAATATTTCTCAAGTAATATTTTTTATGGCATTCAACAAAATAATTGCAGCGATGATCAGGGAGGGATTAACATTTTGGATTTGCGGTAATCAAGTATAAAGCAAGACCCGGCTATAACCAATATGACCTTTAGTCTTTACACCTCTGGAATGTGATTCAGTCCACACCATAAAGGCTACAACGATGCTAAAAGTCAGCATAACGAAAAACAGATGCACAATGTCTATTTTTTTTTTTTTTTTTTGAATTTGTAGCTGACAGGCAGCTACTTAAGTCTTTAATTTATGAAAAAAACGAGCTATATTTTGATTACAAATGTTAAATGTTTTTGACATACTTTCCTTACTAGACTAATAGAAATAAGAAAAATACAATAGTTACAACATAATAACCCTCTTCCTAGCCTATTCCCTAAATCACTTTAGTCTTCCGTGCAACTTCGATCCATTGTGAGGCATTTTCTCTGACTACCGCAATAATTGATCCAGGGGATGGATTTACGATCTAGAAGACCTTGTTATTCCTAGCCTTCCATAGCTCCCAGCATGTGGCCGCCCAAATCTCTCGTAATTCCAATCGCTTGGTCTTGTCCTGCTTCCCCTCCATTCATTGAACGATTTGTAAGGGGTTCTCCCATATTGGGTTCGTTGTTTGGGCGAACTTTTGACATGTTAGCTTCCACAATTCTTTTGCAAACTTGCATTCCAAGAAGAGGTGATTGTGATTTTCTACTGAGTTGGTATTGCAAGATTGACAGCTATCAGCTTGTAGTTGGCCTGTTTTTTTGAGCCTGGCTTTTGTTGGCAACTTGTATTTGTGAATTTGTCAGATGAAGAATTTTATTCTTGGTGGCACTTTGAGTGTCCAAATGGACTTTCTGGCATGTTCTTTTACTCCCGTATTCGTAAAGAATCTATACGTGGAGTTGACAGAAAATTTACCTTCCTTATTGGTGTTCCACTGTAGCTTATCTGCTCCTGCTGTGAGATGTACTGTGAATATTTTGCCTCTTAAGGTCTGCAGATGCCTTGCTTGGACGGTGCTAAGGGCTCTGTCCCATTGTAATGCTATCGGGTTCTGGACCACCTGCAACACTGAAATATTTTTTGTTGTTGACCTTTTGTATAGGCCGGGATATTCTCTTGCCATTATACAGTCAGGGTACCATTTGTCTAATCAGAATCTAGTTCTTTTTCTATCTCCCAAGCTTGTTCTTGCTTGATTGCTGAATTTTGGAAGGAGAGATGTCGGATCATTGATGAAAAAGCTCTTATGGGTGCAGACCCATGGGTTTAAATCATTAACATAGCATTTCTTGTTTGTTTTCTACCACAGGTATTGTTTGTTTGTCTTTATTTTTCAAATCTATTTCATTAGCAAAGCCTCGTTTTGAGTTCTGGGATCCTTGATTCCCAATCCTCCATTTTCCTTGTTGACCCTCAGGATGTCCAAATTTGCAAAGTGTTTTCCTCTTTAGTAGTCTGTTGTTCCTCACCATAGAAAATTACGTCTTAACTTGTCTATTTCTTCTATTATCCCTTGAGATAGTAGAAAAGCTTGCATAAAGTACAGCAGTTGCGCTGTAAGTATTGAATTTAAAAGAGTCAATCTTTCCTCTATTGATAGATACTTAGTCGACTAATCTGAGATTTTTTGCCTTTTTTTCTTCTATTATCGGGAGGAAGGCACTATTCGTTGGCTTCTATTCCAGAATTTTAATGAGGAATGTCTATGTGTTTCTCCCCCAATTGAACAAAGGTGCAATATTCATAAATACAGACAGGGTAAATCTCACAATTTCAATTATCCATGCTGTTTTTCTTCGCAACCCTTGGCTAGTGAATAAAATGATCATCTCGTATAAAATTGAAAGCAAATATCATGAAGAAAAAAAAAAGCCTTTGGCATCTTGTTCATTACATTTAGACGCTTTGAGATTTTCTTTAGAGATTTGTAATAGTAATGAGAATGAAAAGAAATTCATTTTGTTAATTTTTTTTTTGCCATAAGCCCGTGGGCATAATTCATTTTGTTTATGGAGTTGTTAATCTCAAGGTTCCTCATCAATTTATTTTAGTAAAAGTAGTATTGATTTTGTTTCTACAAGCTTCTTTAATATTATAAATTATTTATTAAATGTACCAAATAAGATAAAGAAAACAATTTCATTTACGACAACAATAAAAGCTGGACATTATAAAATTATTCATTTGATAAAATTAATCATAAATCATGTTCTAAAAAACATTCAGCTTTGAAACATTCATCACCAACTAGGGGTGTTCATTCGGTTCGGTTTATTTAGCTACCGAACCGCTTCGGCCAATTCGGTTCGGTTCGATTTAAAAATTGATACTATTTGGTTTATCCTCGATTCGGTTCTTGGTTTTTAGAAACCGGTATAACCGAACCGACCGAACTATATCACATTTAAATGTTATATGATTTATTTAGTCCTGTAATATATTTTACTATATAAACTTGATCTAATAATAAATATAACATGAGTCCATAAAACATAATACATAGATTCATTTCATTTACATATTAAAATTCAGTTCAAACCGAATAAACCGAATTGAAAACCTTTTTCTTATTTTGATTCGGTTGAAATTCAGTTGTCTCTTGAGTCGGTCGGTTCGGTTTCATAATTTCCGATTCGGTCTAATTTCGGTTTGGCCAAACCGACGGAATGAACACTCCGACACCCACCCAAGGCCCCAACACAATCCAACTCAAAAAAAAAAAATCATAATTTGGATTAAAATGCTATCTTATTATCTACATACTAGGCCGGGCCAAAAGCCCAGTTAAAAATAATCTTCGGCCCGTTTAAAGAAATCCTCTCTCTCATTCTCATTTCTTCGTTTTGGTTCTGTTTTCCGTTCGATTCCTCTCTCGAAGCCCAGGCGAGAAGCGCAAAGAGAAAATTCAGACCTCTCTCTCTTTCGAGGCGAGAAGAGAAGAGAAGAGAAGGGGAATAACTTGCTGAGCTTCGCTAGCGACTCCTGTAAAGTTTGTTTTCTTTCTCTCTTTATCTTTTTGTTTAATTGGTTTTTCTAATTATACTAAATTTTATTGCAATTTTGAATTTATTTTAATTATACTAAATTTTATTGCAATTTTGAATTTATTTTCTGTGTTGTGATTTGGGGATAGTTGGTTGATTAGAATTAGGGTTTAGTGAGAAGATAGGAAAGAGTCTTGGAAACACTGTAAATTAGGGTTTTGAACGAAGAATTTTAGAGAAATAACTAGCCTGGTACCGTATAAGTAATGCAAATCGTAGTGTATTATGAGTTTAATTTGATCTTATGACTTTGATTTACAGGTGCTATTTCAGTCTCTTGTGCTTGCATTAGAAGGCTGCTTAAGCATGGTCAGTTTTTATTTTTAATCGTCTCTACTTTATATTTTGTGTAAATTAGTAAATTAATCCCTTTTTTGTCTAATTGTTGATTATTTGTTTAATTATTATTGATTTGTAGGCTAGTTTGGCAGATTCATTTCTAGCTGATTTGGACGAACTTTCGGATCATGAAGCCTATCCTGTAAGTTCCTTCAATTATTGTTATAAACAATGTGTGAAATGAAAAATATCTGACCTACTTATGCTGTAATAAATAATTAACATAATTGAGGAATAAATGTATAAAGAGACTACAGAAAAGCTAGATTCTTTCATTTAATATTTTAGTAGGCTATAACATGCATATTATACAAGTTCTTTGAATATTTAAAAGAACCCAAAAATTATATTCAATTTTTTTTTGAATTTTTTATAGCAAGGAGATGAAAATGCAGAGCCAAAAGAAACGGAAAATGATGGTGATGATATTATGCTTGATCTTGATTCGCTTAATTACGATGATTTAGATAGCGTCTCTAAGTTACAAAAATCTCAACGATATATTGATATTATGCAAGTAAGTTGTTATTTTTATGATTATGTTTCATGTTATCTTCAAATCAAGGATTTAAATGCACCATTCATTATATACAAAAGATTTTGGTTAGTTACTTGGCTAGAAAATTTGATATTAGAACTTAGTTAAACTTCCATTATTGCATTAGAACTCTATTAAGAACCAAACAAGCGCAGGAGGAATCAAATAAAACTCAATTTGATTTTTTTTATTTTTTTTGGGTATTTGGTTACACAATTAAGAGGTTAATTAAGTTTCAATTCAGTCAAACCTCAACCATTCATACAAACAACAACAGCTTTTTATCTTTTATCATTCTTTCATGCATCTATTCATTCATTCATGTGAAATTCACAAAATAGCCCTTGCATTATGCTTAAATCTCAAAAAGCCCCCACATTTGCAATTTTCAATAATGTAGGGCCTTTTTTTTTGCAATATTCTCTTTATTTATTTAATTATATAATTCTTTAATTAATTAATTAATTAATTATTTATTTAATTATTCATTCATTCATTCATTTATTTATTTATTTATTCATTTATTTATTTATTAAAGAAAGTGGAAACTGCGCTTCAAAACCCCTCCTCAACCCCTGCCTCCTCCTCCTCCATCCTGGAAGAAGACCCAGAATACCAGCTCATCGTGGACTGCAACTCGCTCTCCGTCGAGATCGACCACGAGACCTCCATCATCCACAACTTCATCCGCGACAAGTACCGCCCCAAGTTCCCGGAACTCGAGTCCCTCGTCCACCACCCCGTCGACTACGCCCGCCTCGTCCAAAAAATCGGAAATGAAATGGACCTAACCCTAGTCGACTTAGAAGGCCTCTTGCCCTCCGCCATCATCATGGTTGTTTCGGTCACAGCGTCAACTACGAGCGGAAAGCCGCTTTCTGAGGAGACGTTGGAGAAGACTGTGGAGGCGTGTGAGAGGATGTTGGCTCTTGATGAGGCGAAGAAGAAGGTGTTGGAGTTTGTGGAGAGCAGGATGGGGTATATAGCGCCGAATTTGTCGGCGGTGGTGGGGTCGAGCGTGGCGAGTAAGTTGATGGGCACGGCGGGAGGACTGAATGGGTTGGCGAAGATGCCCGCGTGTAACGTGCAGTTGTTGGGGTCCAAGAGGAAGAATCTCGCAGGTAAGGGTTTGAGATTTGGAAAAAACAATTATACTTTTTTAATTGATTGGTTGGTTTTCCTAACAAATGAGAAGTTTTTATTAATTTGAAAAATGTGTGCTTGTTAAATAGTCACAATAGGAAGAAAGTTGTTGGAAATTTTTATGTAGTTAATATTTCGGTTTATTCGGTTTCTACACACATCGAGCATACATTAAATTATTAATATGATTTATATAGATTATGGCAAAAATACTTTTACAATGATGTTAATACTCATCGGAACATATTCCCACTATAATTATTCATTTGGATGTTATGTGAGATTAAACTAATAAAATTCAATAAACATCATTAACACTGACCAGTTAAGGATCGTAATTTACAATTATCATATCGGAATTAGTCGGAGAATCGATAGGGCTTCCTTCTTCCTTTTTATAATAGCATTTGACACCTATAATGATGCCAATAATTTTATTTGTGAAGACCGAATAGTAATTGTTAGTCATGTTAGCTTCCTCCAATATTTCATGTCATCTATATAATCTTCCAAAGAGATGCTCATCTGCCAAGTAATGTAAAGGAATGAAAAAAATGTGTAAAATAAATAACTAAAGAGTTTCCATTGGAGGGCTTATATAATAGTTTTGTCATCCCTAACTCATGTTACAACATACAATGTTCATTGTTGAAGTGGTTACATAATATAATTTTCATTGTTAAAGTGGTTACATTATACAATTTCGTTGTTGAACTGGTTATTTAATTGTTTTGTCATCACTAAATCATGTTGCATAACAAACAATGTTCATTCCCGGAGTAGTTACACAACACAATATTTACTTTTAAACTGGTTACAGAATACAATTTTCATTCCTTAAGTAATTACCTAATATAATACAATTTTGCTCTTCTTCTAAGCACGTGGCTGATTAAACTGATCACATAATACATCCGCACATTTTTTAAGCTGACTCATCGTAGCACAATTTCACTATAGTTGTTTACTCAGATTCTATGTGAGAGATTAAACTAATAAAACTCAATAAACGCCATTTTGTTGATAAAACACTAGTAAATTAGAAAACATAGTTTATAATTTTATTAAATCGGAATGAGCGTCCAAACAACAACTAGATCCTTCTTCCCTCTACTAATTGCATTTAACACCTACAACGATGCCAACAACTACTTTTATGAAAACTTAAATAGTTATTTATTCAGATGCTATGTGAGAGATTAAGCCAATAAAACTCAATAAACGCCATTTCGTTGATAAAACACTAGTAAATTAGAAAATATAGTTTATAATTTTATTATATCGGAATGAGCGTCCAGATGAAAAAATGTTCCTTCTTCCCTCTACTAATTGCATATTACATCTACAACGATACCAACAACTACTTTTATGAAAACTCAATAGTAATTATTACTCATGTTAGCTTCCTCCAATATTTTAATTACTTTTGTGTATAACGTTCAAAAGAATACTCATTAGCCAAGTAATTTAAAGGAATGCAAAAAATGTGTAGATTTACATACCATAAATCTTATATAATAGTATTCTTGTCATCCCTCATGTCACACAACACACAACTTTCATTCTTGAAGTGGTTCCACAACACAATTTTCACTCTTAAAGTGGTTCCACACTACAATTTCCATTGCTTAAGTGGTCACATAACACATCTACATATAATTTTCTCACATAAAAATTATTTCTTTCCAACACGCAGGATTCTCGACGGCGACATCACAACTCCGAGTGGGCTACTTAGAGCAAACCGAAGTGTTCTTATCCACCCCACCAAGTCTCCGAACCCGAGCCGTCCGTCTCTTAGCATCTAAATCAACTTTGGCGGCGAGAATCGACTCGATAAGAGGCGATCCGAGCGGGAAGGCTGGAAGGAGTTTGAGAGAGGAGATCGGGCGGAAGATCGAGAAGTGGCAAGAGCCCCCGCCGGCGAAGTTGCCCAAGCCGTTGCCCGTCCCGGACTCGGAACCTAAGAAGAAAAGAGGTGGCCGAAGATTGAGAAAGATGAAAGAGAGGTAAATTTTAGGTTATTTAGGGTTTATTATTTATTCATTATTTAGGATTTAGGGTTTATTGGTGTCATTTGAGGTTTATGCCTTAAGGGTTTATCATTGCCATTTAGGGTTTAGGGTTTTGATTTAACATCATCATTTAGGGTTTAGGGGAGGGCTCTTGCCACTTTTTAACCTTTTAGGGTTTGGAGTTTAGGGGGAGCGACTCTTGCCACTTTTCGATCTTCTGTCTAATCTCCTCCCTTAAACTCCTTCCCACCCTCCCGCTCGGATCGCCTCTTATCGAGCCCGCCCTCGCTTTAGGGTTTAGGGTTTAATTTGTGAACTAGGGTTGTAAGGGTCTTAGCCTCAAAGTCGACTATGGCAGCGAGAATCGACTCGATAAGAGGCGACCCGAGCGGGAAGCCGGGGAGGAGTTTAAGAGAGGAGATCGGAAGGAAGATATAGGGTTTGGATTTGGTATACTCATTATTCGGGGATTAGGGTTTTGTTTATATTATGGATATTATTACCAAATATGTGTGTTTTAGGGTTAGGTTTGTTTATTTGGTCATGTAATTCCTCACTCGAGGAACTATTTGTCGTCTAGTGTTTAGGGTTGTCATCATTGTTTAGGATTTTGATTCACTTAACTGATTCAGACTTGCATGAGGATTTATATCACCAAATATGAATGAATAATGAGGAATTATGTCACCAAATATGAATGAAGTAATGATGAAACAGGTTGGTTGGATTGGGGTTAACTGATATGCGCCCAAAATGGTACTGAAATATGAGATTAGAATCGTTGGTTTATTAATAATATATTTTAGTTGTTATTGTTATTATTATTTTATATATTTTTTATTTTGTTTCTCATTGGTAGATATGCTGTGACTGATATGAGGAAGCTTGCGAACCGGATGCAATTCGGGATCCCTGAAGAGAGTTCTTTAGGTTCGTATTGTATTTTCTTTTTTCAGATATTTGTGTATTTTATTTGACTAAAATATTTTATGTAAATCAGTGTGTGTGCTCATTTACTTCAATTTTCCTTCCACACCTAATCAAATGTACCCTTCTGAAACTCAAACCGTACACCAAATATATTAATCTACCTTTCCAAAACAACTCAAAATCTAATCTAATGTATTTTTCAAGTTTTAGATGGCTAAATATGAAAAAAAAAAATGAAATTGTCATTATTTTAATTAATTAATTAATTTTTCTTTTTTGTATCAGGTGATGGTTTGGGAGAGGGGTACGGAATGCTTGGCCAGGCTGGAAACGGCAAATTGCGAGTTGCGGTTGGACAGAGCAAACTTGCTGCCAAAGTTACTAAAAAGTAATTTATTTTTCTTCTTCTTGTTATTATTTTTTGTTTTTTTATATTTTAGCTCCTTTTTTTTTTTTTTATGTCAAGGTATAATTTTACTTTCCTTTCTTCAATTACTCTTTGTTAATATTTGCATACATGAGGTATATTGTTTTTGTGTATATGCAACAAACCCGTTAGTTTAATACTTTTATATTAATTAATTAAATTATTTTCTAAAGATTATTTTTTTAAAGATTAATTACTTAAGGAACTAAATAATTAATTAATTAAATTATTTTCTAAATATTATTTAATTAAATAATTTTATTTTTCTTTGTTTTATTATTTTCTATGATTATTTTTACATTTTAGCTCCTGTTTTGTTTTTGTATGCCGCAGTAATATCATATATTTTATTAAATTGCATAATTTGGTATGTTTTTTTGTGTATTTGCAACAGAACCCTTAATTTAATATTTTTATTTATTAATTAAATTATTAAAATTTCAGGTTTAAAGAGAAGAATTACGGAAGCAGCGGTGCTACATCTGGTCTTACTTCTAGTCTTGCATTTACGCCTGTGCAAGTAAGCTCTTAATAATATTATCCCCCTTTTTAGTGTTTAGGGTTTTAGAGTTTAAGTTTCACTAATGTAGTATTATTCAAATATTTTTGTACAAATATAAGGTTTTTTAATAGTTTTATTTTGATATATTTCATATTTAAGCACCATCGTATAATTTTTTAACAAAATTGAATAATAGGGATAAAAATTGTATTGACAATGGGAAAAGAAAAAGATGGATTTTTCATCTCTAATTCCATCCCTTTTTTTTTTTTTTCCAATATTGTTATTTTATTATTTTTTTTTTAATCGACTGTTAATTTAATTCTGAAATTATTTTTGTATTGTAGGGTATAGAATTGTCAAATCCACAGGCAGCGCAAGCAAACCTACTTGGAAGCGGGACCCAAAGCACTTATTTCTCTGAGACAGGGACCTTTTCAAAAATCAAAAGGACGTAATTTTAAGAAGTGAAAAGATATCGACCGAATTGCTTAATTTCCAGTATTTCTAGAAGAATTAATGCTGGTGATGATGGTTTTAATCTCATTGAGTTTTTGATATTTTGTTGTATCTTGTAAGTTAAATAACTCTAAATTTAGCATGATAACCAAATTAGAATATCTTGTTTTATTGTATGGAAAATATGAGTCTTTTGGGAAATTATCTTTTGGTTGATATGTAGATTTTATAACATGTTTATGGAATATTAGTTGTTGAATGAAATTTGGTGCTGTTTTATTTGATGGGATTCTTTACTTGAAAAATGTGTGCTTATTAAATAGTCACAATAGGAAGAAAATTGTTGAACTTTATATAGTTAATATTTCGGTTCATTTGGCTTCTACACACACAGAGTATATATAGTAAATTGTTAGTGTGTTTTATATGGAGGATGGCGTACTTTTGAACGTATTTGATGTATCGTACTTTGAACTTAAAAGCCAGATTCATGCTCCAAATAGAAATAAAAATGTACTCAAGTGCATCCTAGAAATTAGGATAATTTTAGACTCATCGGAGCGCATTCTCGTTGTAACTATTTATTTAAATACTATGTAAGAGATTAAAATAATAAAACTCAATAAACGTCATTTTGTTGAGAAAACATGATAAAATTAATCGGATTTAGCCTGCATAATGGCAGCAGATCGTTCTGATGTCTATTAATTTCATTTAACATCTACAATGATGTTAACCATTACTTCTACGAAAAGTGTATAGTAATTATTACTCATGTTAGCTTCCTCCAATATTTCAAGACTCGTGTATAACGTCCAGGAGAATGCTCATTAGCCACGTAATGTAAAAGGAATGTAAAAAAGAAATGTGAGAAAATAAATCACATTACATAAAATAAAGTGTTTCCATTGGAGGGCTTATATAATAGAGAAATGGGAAATCACGACGGGATACTGTAGTGATCTTGTAACGACGGATTGAAATATATACTGTTTTATTGTGTTTCTATATACACTATATACTGTTTTCATTTTTTAAAATATATTCTGTTTATCGAATGAATTTTTATATACTGTTTTGTATTCAGTTTATATGTTTTTATATACTGTTTTCATTTTTTTAAATATATACTGTTTTACCGAATGAATTTTTTATATACGGTTTGTTTTCAGTTTATATGTTTTTTTCAGTTTTTATATACCGTCGCTACAGTACCTGTCACGCAGTATCAACTCCCTATATAATATTAGTGTTGTCATGCCATAATCATGCCACACAACATACAACTTTCATTGTTGAAGTGGTTACACAACACAATTTTTACTGATAAAGTGGTTACAAATTACAATTTAACGTTGCTTAAGTGGCTACATAATATAATATAATTTTCTGTGCTTCTTACGAGCGCAACGATATCTACAACATATCTATACATTATTTTTTTTTTAACGTAGAAACTATTTCTTTACAACATGCCGGAATTCTCAACGGCAACCTCACAACTCCGAGTGAGCTACTCAGAACAAAATGAGGTCTTGCATTTACACGTGTGCAAGTAAGTTCTTTATAATATTAACCCTTTTTTAGAGTTAAGGGTTTTAGAGTTTCACTTGGACGGTACTTTATTATTCAACTATTGTACAAAATATAAGGTTTTTTAATTGTTTTATTTTGCTATATTTCATATTTAAGCATCATCGGCTTTTTCTTTAGTAAAAATTGAATAGTAGAAGATGGATTTTTCATTTGTAATAACACAATCAAATCGACTTGGAAGTGGGAGACACATCACACATCACACTTATTTCTCTGACAGGAACCTTTTCAAAAATTCACACATCACACATATTTCTCTGACAGGAACCTTTTCAAAAATCAAAAAGACCTAATTTGAAAAAGGAAAATATTATGGGTAAATTGCTTAATATACAGTATTTCTAGAAGCAAGTGCAAGTGCTAGTGGTGATGGTTTTAATCTCTGGGTGTTTTTGATTGTTTGTTGTGGATTGTAAGTTAATAACTCTAAAATTTTGTGTGATAACCAAAGTAGAATATCTTGTTTTGTTATATGGAAAATAACTTAACTCTCGCTCCGTTTCGGAGATATATTTTTTTACTAAAGATAAATTTGGACATTTTAAAAATTTTGAGAGATATATATTAGAAATTATTTGAAAATAATAATTAAGATTTTTTAAAATTAATTAACTTTTTCAAAATTAATAAGATATATTAATTAACTTAATTTTTTAATTAAATTTGAAAAAGTTAATCTTTATAAAATCTTATAAGGGATAAAAATATGAACTAATAATATTTGATACATATTTTTTAATTAATTAAAGTTTTAAAACTTACAATGTTAACTCGAAACTAACGATATGAGCTTTTCTGTAATTCGGCATAACATACGGGCTTTTTTGCAACTACTAATAATACAGACATTTTTATGCAATTTCAATATAATATAAGAGTTTTATAAAAATTTCTTCTATTTATGGGATGCCTCCCTCTCCGTAGAGTATTTCTGTTTCTATATATTAAATAATGGGGCCCACACCAATGGAGTAAAAAAATGATAATAAAATTACAACAACGCCATTCATGCAGTTTAAACTTTAAAGTACTCAAATAGAGAATAACCAATGGCAAATGTAGTAATAACAATGAAATGTTTGTCTATTAATTAAGAATGATATGACAACAGAAAAATAGAACATTATGTACTGGGTATTAAATTTATTTGAAAATAATCCACTTCATTTTAGTAAATAGGAGGTTTTTCACAGAAAATCTCGGATGTTGTCACGTCACTTGCAGAACAAAAGTTCAGATTATTAGTACTTCAGTAAAAATGATATTTGATATAGACAACTCTGGACTCTCTTTGGTCTTTTATTTGACCCGCATCATATGCTCGAGTAACAGAAAGTTGTTACCCCGAAATCAAATTGTGAAAAAAGAATTAGTTGATTAGTATTATCTTGAATCGTGAATGAAAATTAGAGTTATTTAAATAGATTAGTGCATTAACTACTAGCACCAACTAAGTTTAAGTCTTTTTTAGAACATTATGATGTGGGTCTGAAGGTTGGGCTGGGTCAGTTAATGTAATAGACTCTAACAAATTGTATCAGAGCAAAATCCTGGAGATACTATCGTGCGGTCAGAAACGTACTATACTATTATCATACCAAGAGAACTTGAGGATCATATATGTCTCAGTGGGAATACATGTATGGGGTGAAAGTGCACACGGATATATACTAGGAGGAGACTGAGACCAAGTGCTAGTTCTGACGAGAACGTCAGAAATTTAAGTGTGTGTGTGTTGGGGGGGGGGGGGGGTGTTACACCCCGGAACCAAATTGTGAAAAAAGAGGGTTAGTTTATTAGTCTCATCTTGAGTAGTGAATGAAAATTGGAGTTACTTAAATAAAATATTGCATTATGTAAGAACAAGGGATATTTTTTTAATTTTTAATTAAGGTTGGAAATAATAATTTTTTTGTTATATAATGATCAACATGGTATTATATAATCATATTTTTTTTATCAACTATTGTTGTATTTGTGCGATATTTCCACCTGAATTATGATGTTTAAAATTGAAAAACACATTTTTTTTAGAAAAAATCAGATTTTTACTACGTTCCAAAATCAAAACAAACATTCACTATATACTTAAGTAAATTTTAGAAAACTATAGGAAAATGAGAGAATTGTTGTATTCATATTGGCCCATAAAATCCTAAACTTATTAAGTAATATAAGCCTTTGGATTAACATCTAAAGGCAACCAATTAAAGTGTAGGTGTGGCATGCTATGGTGAAAGCACAGGCAAACCATATTTAGAACTATATTATATATATATAATATAAAATTATATAATATGAGTCATTTGGGGAATTATCTTTTGGTTGATATGTTGATTTTATGATATATTTATGGAAAAATAGTGGTTAATTTAAATTTGGTGTAGTTTCTCTTGGTGGGTTTCTTTTCTGATGAAAGGCTGCTGCAATTAATAGTATGTCTCTGTTTTAAAAATGAAAATATTACAATTTCATTTTGCATATTAATGTGCACAAATTAAACACTGATTTTCGTGAGATTTGTGCCCTTTTAGTTTTATCCAATATGCCATTAACAGTAATATCAAAATGGTTGAACTAAATAATATTTAGAATCATAATGAACTTTTTTAAGTTATAGTAGCAACTCCGCCCAACATCAAATGTCAAATATTGGAACAAGCTTAGCTCAAAAAATTAATGATATAAAAATATTGGGGTTTGATTTGATGCTTTTGCTCTAAATCATGTAATCATGACATATTAATTAAAATAATTCAACAGGGTGTTGAATTAACTACTTGCATGCTATTCATGCTAATATAATTAACTAATTAATTATTTAATTAATCAAGTCAGCATGGTTGATAATTTACTTAGGATTAAGGATCACACGATGAGGTGGATCACTAATTTAACGTGCATTGGCCCAAGGTGATCATGACAGATCTTAACAGGAACATGTCATTAGGTATAATTAACAAATCCACTAAACATCAAATATTGGTATATTTTAGGGCATTTTCAAGTAGTGGTATGAAAATGGACAGTTCGTTTGGATGAATTCTAGTACATACTGGAAACAAAAGAAAGAAAAAAAAAAAATCATACATGCTTACCTTAGAAAAATTTCCATTGACCAAATTAATGCCACTGACAATGTTAATTTCCTCTAACAATGTTAAATTAGTACATATATTTGTTTTATAGACATCTATGTACTATATTTTCCTCTTCAGATAGATCTGATTATCTAAACTAAATTGTGGATTCATCCTTGATTAACAAATAATGATTGGATTAAGGACTACACGAAGTGATGAAGCTTTAGCCAAAAATAACAGCCCAACATTCTATACATTGTCACAGCTAACATTAATTTTATATATATATTTTTTTATCTATATACTATTTTATAATACTTTTTATTCTTTTTGTATAATGCACATATACTTTAAGTATTGTTCTTACAACACGGACATAGTGTTTTATAATACAATATATAATATTATACAGTAATCCGTACATATCTTTTATTGGTTCATATTCATTTTAATCTGTTTTTATATTCTATTGGTTCACGCTTTCCTTGCATTTTATTTAAGAATAATAATATTCTAAAAGGAATCTTAAACTTTGTGATCAAGACATAAACTCACAGATACGCATCTGACTTCACAAAGAAAAAAAAAGATTAAATACATCTTCTAAGATATAATTAAGAATCTCCAGTCCACTCAACAATCAACAATCAAATTAATATTGGAATATTTTAGGGCATATCATTATCATGCATTCTAGTACATACTGAAAACATAGATAAAAAACAAATCACGCAATATATGCCTATCTTATAAAAAATGCAATTGACCGAAATAATGGAACCATAACATGTTGAATTAACTACTTGCCATGATGCTCATGCTAGAGTTTCTTTTGAATTGAAACTTTTTCAAAAAGTGCTATGCATTATGCATACATTGTAAAAACAACTTTATTATTGAAATTGATGGAAAGTTCATTCATTCTCCAACAAAAGATTAAAAAAAATTGAAAAAAAAAATCTGAATTTTAGCTTCAATTGCTGTGATAACTCATTTTGGCCCCACAATTTTTGTAAATCCAATTTTAACTCCTCAACTATTAAATTAATTTAGTTTTCGTAATCCACTTATAGAATGCTGATGTGCCCGTCAATTTTGACATTTAAGAAATGATGTGGCAATTTTTTCTGATAAGAAATACATATAAATAATTAAAATAAAGTAAAATATACACAAAAATAATTCAAAAAAAAAATAACAAAAAAAATAAATTGTGGGTTTTGAGCAAATCAGCAGACTTAGTATTTATCCTGTCATTGACTTATGTGTCAGAAAAATTATCACAATATGACTTACACATCAGAAAAATTACTACTGTATCAAGCTGAATCATTGATTAGTCTCTATTATCACCAAGAAATGAGTGTATATAATACATGCAGTTCGAAAGAGTTATTTTCTTGACACTGGAATTAATAGCATGGACCACTTTTTATTTTCATGAATATGGGGACTTCTTTACATTTTGTATAGACTAGGGACTTCTTTACATTTTTGCTTAATGATACTCTGATCTACATAACAACATAATGCAACAGGCACACTTGAATATAGTTGATTAATTATTAATTAACCCACTTACAGATAATGAGGAGATTCTGAGTCCCATAAAACAGGAAAGAGGAAACCATATGCATGTGTTTGCTGTTGGTTCATGCGCCTCAACTTATTTTACTGTGTTTTCTATTGTTTCATGCTTTCCTTGCGCTTCCTGAAGAAATATTTTATTCAAAAAGCCCCTGTTTTTTAAGTATTTTAAAGAAAAGCTCCGTACATTTGAAACTATGGTTAATTTTGTAGTACATTTTCTAATTTGACTTTTGAACTGGTTTTATTAGTTCGAAATTAAAAAGGCTTTTTGGCCTAAAAAAGTTTGCTTTTTTCTCTTCAACTTTTGATTTTGTTGATTTATATACTGTTTCTGATTTTCTATATTATCTTTTCAGAACTGAAAGAAGCACAAATCCAAGCTATTATATTCATTTATGAAAATATGAAATTAGTACCATTACCACTAGACTAATTTAGTAATAATATTATAAAATTTTACTTACAAACTTTTTATTTGTAAAACATCCTTCAATAAAATATTCAAATAAATTTACAACACTGCCCTCAAATCATCTCCTGGTCAAGTCATCTACCATTTTTTTGTATGATTCACGTTTAATCTTGTTTTTTCAACTAAATCAGATCAAAGATATTTTGTAACTCAAAACAATATTGTGACTCAGAATCTTCCATGGTTGCCCTACCCATGAAGTAAATAGACTAATGATAATGATACAAAATTTTATAATCTATTGACTCGGTACACATCAAATCATAGATGATTTAGACACCAACATAAGAAGAAAGAAAGCAGGCTCCAAATTTCTTGTACTGTTTTGTGAATAGAAAGCAAAAAGAGGGGAAAAGTGGCCACCCACTCGAGTCTATCTTTTTGGGCTAGAAATGATTGTGTACTCCGAATCACAGAATACATCTATTATTGATTTTTAGAGGATAAATATAGTAAACTATGTTATGAACTATTATTATTTAACTTAGTTGTATATTATAAATATATAGATATGTTTTTCTAAGAAGATTAGTCAAAAAATTTAAATTTATTAAATAATACTTAGTAAATAACAATAACTTAAGTTATTTATAGAATATAGTTGGGAAATACGGAAAAATCACAATGAACGAGTCTTCAAGAACTCAACGCACACATACACCAAAACATGTCTGCAACTTATTAATACGGAAGAATAAAAAAATGTGGCGTCCCCAAATACAAACCACGACAATTCAATTTTGCTAAGGACATAATTTTTGCTACAATAGTTTATTTGAATTGAACTCTTAATTTTGTTGTATTTATTTAGTTATATTTTAGGCAACAAACAAACACTTAATGTAATATAAACAATATATATATTTTTTTCACAAATTATTTCATAGTCTAATGATTGAGTATCTTGGTTGAGATATAAGAGATTGTGAGTTCACACTCCTTATGCACTAATAAGGAGCAAAATAGAGACAATTTTCTTTATTTTTTAAAATTAATTACTCGAGAAACTTAAAAAAATACATGTATTTTTCTTTTGTTTTAATGTAAATATTTAGTAGGCGACACCTTCTAATTCAAAAAAAAAAATCCATAGACTATAATTATGGTCCTATGCATCTATTTTATTTTATTTTTTTTTATTTTACTTGAGACAATCTAACTTTATAAGATTTTGATCTTATCAAGATCTTGATCAGTAACATTGGTTTTTTCTTTACTAAAAATAAATTGTATTATTGGATAAACCTAATACAAATCTCATTTGGTTATCATCTTAATAATTTTTTATCCAAATACATTTGAAAGATGGAGTTCGCTAGCATATCTTTTCTCTTAATTCAGCGAGGCCGTATGGAAGCATTCATCTCCAAAAAGACATGACTATTCAAAAGATCTTCTGTGATTTATAATGTTTCATTATATGTTCAATTATATAAATACAACCTGTGTTTTCCTCTTAACCAAAAATATCATGTCTAGAGAAAAATATTTTACATAAATATATGATTACATTCACAACTCTAAACAACTTATATTATTCAATTCCCAAATTAAGCAAACAAATTAAAAATGTTTTACATACATAAATATATGATTACAATTTACAACTATAAAAAAACTTATATTATTTTGAAAACAAACCACAAAAGATCTCTAATTATCCCTTTGACCAACTAAAACCCCTCTATCAATCTAAAACTACCAAAATACCATGACAGCAAGTGAATGCCTTATCTCTTCAATAAATACATCATTCAAAGCATCATTCTTTCACAGTGTTTGTATCTTCCTGACACAAAATCACCACTACTGAAGAGAAGTAGAGAGAATTTAAAGCCATGGCGGCTAGAAGAACTGTTTCGTCTCTCCTCGCTCGCTGCCTCTCTGCCTCCCCAAAGCCTCTCTTGCCTAAAGGTTCATTAAGATCTGAGCTTTTTGGTCAATTTTTTTTGCTCTGTTTTATTTAGTGATTCAGTGATTTAAAGGGAATTTATCTATTATATTAGTTTTCTTCATTTTTTCCTCTGTTTTATTTAGTAATTCAGTGATTTAAGGGGAATTTATTTATTTTTTTGTTCTTGGTTGTTTGATAAAGGTGAAAAGTAAATAAACTGCCAAGATTCTTCTCTCTCTTTCACTTCACTGTTACAAATTTTTTTTTTTTGCGATACCCATAATAAAATAAATGAATTAACCTTAAATTTCTTACTTTAATCTGAGAAATTAAAAATAATTTTCTTATCCTTATATATTTTCAAAAAAGATTAATTTGACTGAATTTTTCCTAAAAAAACTCAAATTTACAGAAAGAACAGCTGCTATTGGATCAGGAATTCTACACAGGTACAGCACAGCAGCTGCTGCCGAAGAACCGATCTCACCTCCAGTTCAAGTTAATTACACTAAGCTTTTAATCAATGGCCAATTTGTCGATTCAGCATCAGGTTGAGATTTAATTTAATTAGTAAATTAAAAATTACTGTCTTTTTGTTTGTTGAATCATAAAATTATTAATCTTATTAACAGTATAGCTAATCATTCTTTAAATAGTTGAGTAAGGTTTACTAAGTACAGTAAGATATTCTATTTAATTTTGTAGCTTGTTGACTTGAATGCATACCAATAAAATTTTAATATAGTATATTTTTTGCCTGTTGAATATAGTCAAGGGAGATTTTTAATCAATTTCTCATAAAATGTGTCTAGTTGATATAAAATAACTTCTGCATGGCCAAAATGTCGCATATACTAAGAAGTCCATTATTTATTTATATTTTTACATTTATACCCTTACAAACTCCCTTAATCCTCATAAGCTCCTCATAAACATAGAATAATTTCACATGCCCCCCTATAGAACCTCTTAATATCATATCTATTTCTCGTCTCCTAGGCCATAAGTTCAACTCTCACATTTTTCAGATTATAACTGAAAACCAACTCAATCTTTTTTTCTTTTCTTAACAGGAAAGACGTTTCCGACGCTGGACCCACGCACGGGCGAAGTGATCGCGCACGTGGCAGAAGGAGATGTAGAGGATGTTAACAGAGCTGTTGCTGCTGCTCGCAAGGCTTTCGATGAGGGGCCCTGGCCCAAAATGACTGCATATGTACGGTTAATTGATGAATAATAATAATAGTTACTTTCTTCTTTTGTTTATCGTAATGATAGTCTTTTGCGAACTTAAAAAAGTTAAAATCACTATTTTTTAACTGTATATGTATAATTAATAATTCCTTTCTTCTTTCTCAGTTATGCAAATAAGTAAATCGAAATTTAATCATTATAGCGTCAGTTAACCCTCAATTGTGCAATTTTGGCTCAATTGAACATCAATTTCGGTCTTAATTTTATGTAATTTAGTATTTTTTAACCTGATTTAGTATTTTAGAGTCACATAGCTGTACTCTTTTATGAAACTAAAATTAATATTTCTTTGTTTTGTTTTGCAGGAGAGATCTTGTATCCTTTTGAGGTTCGCGGATTTGATTGACAAACACAACGATGAGCTGGCGGCTCTTGAGACGTGGGACAATGGAAAGCCGTACGATCAGGCCGCCAAAATCGAAGTCCCTATGCTTTCACGTCTCATGCGTTACTATGCTGGTGAGTTATATATGTTTATTTGTCAATTTTGCAAAGAAGTCCGCATATTATTGTAAATTACAATTTCGTCCCATCTTTCTTTTTGGTACTCGAAAGATATTCTCACCCATTTTTATAGATGACATGTATGATATTTCCTTTTTCATAACACCTAAATTGCTTTTCTCATTTTTTCAACAGTGCTAACCCTTTTCTGCAATTTACGCATAACGCAGGGACTATTTCGCAAACTACCCTTAATTTTTACTTTTTTTTTTTTAACCTACCCATAGTTTCCCATCAAAATTCTAAAAATTATGCGACATAATTCCTACAGTGTAAATAATTAAGGCGAGGATGAAAATATGGAAGAAAACCTTCCTTTATTGATATTATTCAGCCCGGACTTTTCGTATTTCTACTTTTACGAATTTTCTTAACATTATCAGGGTGGTGGACAATATCCACGGACTGATATTATTATAAATTACAATTTCATGATTTCATCCCATGTTTCTTTTTGATACGAAAAAGATATCGTGAAATGTCTTAAAAATAATATTGTGCAATATTATGTAACAGAATGCTACTTTTTATTTATTATTTTGGACTGAAAAAAAAATACGAAAAATATAACTTCCTTGTTCTTAAACATTTAGGAAAGTTGGGACTTTTGTCAAACCACCATTTACTTTCACTCAATAACATTTACGAATTTTCTTAACAAAATCAACAGGTTGGGCTGACAAGATCCACGGGCTGATAGTGCCGGCGGACGGGCCGCACCACGTGCAGGTGCTGCACGAGCCGATCGGTGTGGCCGGGCAGATCATCCCCTGGAACTTCCCCCTCCTCATGTTCGCCTGGAAGGTCGGCCCCGCCCTCGCCACCGGCAACTGCATCGTCCTCAAGACCGCCGAACAGACCCCTCTCACCGCCCTCTACGCCGCCAAGCTCCTCCATGAGGTATTCTTTAAAAGATATATAGTTTGTTAGTTAGTTAGTTAGTTAGAGAGAGAGAGAGAGAGAGAGAGAGAGAGTGAGTTTGATAAGTTTTGAGGGGTTTAGAAAGGATATATTTGGGATTTGTGGTTTTGGAAGGGGTACTTAGATAATTTTGAGTTCTAGGAAGGGTATCTGTGAGATTCTGTAAGAGTTATATTGCTCGTAAATGTTTTTGTTGAATATCTTGTAGTTATTTATTTACCTATATTTCTTACGTTTTTTTATTAATTTGTGGTATTTTTTTGTCCTTAAAATAATTTTAGGCCGGGCTTCCGGAGGGAGTAATTAATATCGTATCAGGATTCGGTCCCACTGCTGGCGCTGCTCTTGCTAGTCACATGGACGTCGACAAGGCAATATTCCATTTTTACTTCACTTTATATACTTTACTCATGCACTAATACTCCGTTATCCACTTCAAACGCCTTCATACGACTATTTTCTTTTACATTCTAAATATTTCCAACTTGTCTTTTAACAATTTAGATTGCGTTTACCGGATCGACCGAGACCGGTAAGATAATTCAAGAGCTGGCGGCGAGAAGTAATCTGAAAGCAGTTACTTTAGAGCTGGGAGGAAAGTCTCCTTTTATCGTCATGGATGATGCTGATGTGGACCATGCTGTCGAACTCGCCCATTTCGCCCTTTTCTTTAATCAGGTACTGATTATTCAATGAATATGTTAAAACGGTTAAACAAGATGTAATTAAAAACTATCGAACAATAAAAAAAAATATTAATATCTATTATTTGTTTATTTATTTAGGGGCAATGTTGTTGTGCTGGGTCCCGCACGTTTGTGCATGAGCGTGTGTACGATGAGTTTGTGGAGAAATCGAAAGCGCGTGCCATGAGGCGGGTCGTTGGTGACCCGTTTAGGAAGGGTGTTGAGCAAGGCCCTCAGGTAAATTCTTTGCTTTTTTCTTTTAATTTTTAAAATGATTTTTCCTTTATTGTTTCTCTCAAATTTGAAATGAATAAACCATCAAAAACAAGTTCTAATTGACCTTATTTGCACAATTTAGTGTCAATTATGTTTCAGTTGTCCAAATTTTATCCAATTAGCCTCAATTTTACACTCATTTGTGCAATATTTGACAAATAAGTGTAGATTTGAATCAAGAAATCTAACAAAGAAATCTTGGTATGAAATTTCACAGATTGATGATGATCAATTCAACAAGATTTTGAAGTACATTAAATTGGGCATTAATTCAGGCGCTACACTTGAAACGGGAGGAGATAGAGCGGGCAACAAGGGTTTCTATATCCAGCCTACCATCTTTTCTGATGTTACGGTATGTTTCTCTTTTCTTTTGTTATTTAATCAATAAAAACAACCTTATAAATGCCTCATGATATGGAAAAACAACCTTAGTACGAAATTATGTTTGGTCTTGATAAATTTTAAAGTTGCCTAAATTCCAAATATTTAATTTCATCTTTCAAAATAATACATGAAACTCAGTGTACTAAATAATACCCCCTCTATGCAAATAGAAATAGATTTTAATTTAAGTGCATCTTAGAAGTTAAGATAAATCATAAAACTAGACTCTCATCGGAGCACATTCTCACTACAGTTAATCATTTTGGATGATGCGTGAGAGACTAAACTAATTAAACTCGATAAATATTATTTTCTTGATAAATAATAGTAAACTAAGAAATTATAGTTCACACTTATTATATTGAAATTATCGGTAGAGAATTAAATTTATCCTTTTTCGTTCCTCTAAAAACCATTGACACACACAGTAATACCTATAGTTATCCTCATTAAGCCTCTTGTTTGTCATGTTAGTTTTCTCCAATATTTCGAATTAAGAAATGCAAAAAAAGAGTAAAATAAATCATGTTTCCCATGATACGCAACATACAATTTTTGTGTGTCTCACAACACATACAATTTTCATTGTCAAAGTGGTTACAATAAATTTTTGTGTGTCTCACAACACATACAATTTTCATTGTCAAAGTGGTTACACAACAAAATTGTGTCCCACAACACACAATTTTCATTGTTGAAGTGGTTACACAATAAAAAAAATTTATGAATCGTAACAAACAATTTTCATTGTTGAAGTAGTTACACAATAAAATTTTGGCCCACTCCCATAAATGACTATAAACATGGATAAGTTCAATAATTTTGGCCTTTCAGGCATGTTTTAAATGACTAAACATAGTTTAGTTCAATAATTTTGGAATTTCAGGTATGATTATGTACATGGACTCATTTGACTAGTATGAGTTTTTTATATTGATCTCAGTTGATATATATATTGTTTTGTACTTCTATATATTGTATATATTGTTTCATAATATTTATTTGTGTTTTATCCACCTCATAATGTATAACTTTTTGCGTATTTATACCATTTGTGGTATCTGATAGACCGTTTTATTATATTGAAAACACAAAAGGTTTATTGTAATAGATACACATCCTAGATCATTTTTCTTCATTTATTTTAGGAAGCAATTATCACATTTTTACAATTGTGATTCATACTATTTTGTAGGATGACATGACCATTGCCCAAGAAGAGATCTTTGGCCCTGTCCAGTCCATCCTCAAGTTCAAGTAAACCTTTAGTTCCACATTATATAGCCATCATTCTTTTATATACTCTTAATATTTCTATTTTCCACTGATATTAACTTTTATTTACAGGGATCTGAACGAGGTGATACAAAGGGCGAACTCAAGCAAGTATGGCTTAGCGGCCGGTGTGTTCACAAACAACTTAAACACAGCCAACACTCTGATGCGGGCTCTGAGAGTGGGCACCGTTTGGATCAACTGCTTCGACGTTTTCGATGCGGCGATTCCGTTCGGTGGGTACAAAATGAGCGGAGTCGGAAGGGAGAAGGGAATCGATAGTCTGAAGAATTATCTCCAAGTCAAGGCGGTCGTGACCCCGATTAAGAATGCCGCTTGGTTGTGAGTGGAAGGAAGGGAATGTTGATGGTGATGAAAAAGGGTTGTGTGTGAGGTGTGTGGAGTAATTATAATAAAGTTGTGTTTGAGTGTTTAATTAAGGTGAACAAGGTATTGGGATTTTGTTAGTATGAATTATGTTTGGTGTTAATGTTAAGTGATTATGAGATTTGATGTTGATAAATTCATAATGATATCCGAATTCCGAATGTGTCCGTTAAAAGTATCAAAATTATCTTCAAAAAAATGCAAAATGAACTTAAAATGCAGAAAATAAAGCATTCAATGTTGCAAAAAGTACCCTTCTATTTAAATGCTCCTTAGGAATTATTAGAAAATTAGATTTTAATCAAAGTACATTCGCATCGTAATTATTCATTTGGATACTACGTGGGAGATAATTACTTTTGTCGTAATACTACAACAAATTAGTTCACTATCACTATCAAAATTGCTAAATGAAATCAAAACATAGAAACTAAAGCGTTAAATGTTACAACTAGAAATACACTTATTTATACACATCTTAGAAATATTATAAAATTAGACTTTAATCAAAAACACATTCTCGCTCTAACTATTCATTTGGATGCTACATGAAGATAAAAATTTAACAAAACTCAATAAATATTATTTTTGCTGGTAAATACTACAATAAAGCAGTTCACTACAACTATCAGAACTATTACGGCATGCTTATATGAAATATCATATCCGATCATAAGTCGATAAAATCACTTTATTGCCGCATCTCGCTCTCTAGGTACCTGATGGCAAAAATATTGATAATGATGCAGTGGCGGATCTTGACCTAAAACTCAGGAGAGACGGTATGAAAAATGAATCAAAAATCTAAGAGGAGAAGTATATGCATAGTTTTCAATTTATGTACAAAACATACTAATTTAACCACATATATATTATAACTTCAAAATCTTGGAGGTGGAGGGGGGGGCAGGCCTCCCTAGTCTCTATTAAGATCCGTCACTGTAATGATGAGAAGAAGACCAGTTTTTGAAGAAATTGAGTTTGCTTTATTTTTCATTTCGTTAATTATCCTGCACGTAGGAATAATTACGAAAATTAGTTCTTTGAAGTCTCTTGTAGTAGTTGTTCATCATGTTGGTAATAATTACGAAAATTAGTTCTTTAAATCGTTCCTTGTATGAATTTGATTGGAGAGATAGAGAGAGAGAGTTGGGAGATTTGTATCAACTTTTATTAAACAAAACAATTGAGACATTGAATCACCCCTTTTTGTCAGAGAGCAAAACGAAGAGATAGAGGCACAAGACAAAATCAATTTTCCAAACCCTTCTTTTTCCTTTATTTTTGGGTACAAAGAGGGGGAGAGAGAATGAGGGGTGGTTACAACTAACTCTCCAACTAGCACCTATTTTATAGTTTGACACCCCTTATTATATACCCTTTCAAATACATACAACCCGAATTGACCTGACCCACCAACTACTACATGTATATAATTTGAATTTTTTGGCAATTTCACATTTATCTCACATGTATATTATTGACAATTAATTAACTTTACTTAATTAATAGGAATAAATTAACTGAATCAATCATTTTAATATATAATAGACAGTATATTATAAATAATTATTCAAAAATATTAATTGTATATTTTTACCACTATTTAACATGGATCAAACATCAAACTATTTATTTGTAGGATCCCTTTACAGCCAAATTTTCAAAATATTGAAAGCCCAGGTACCACACCACATGAGACAAATCGGGTTTCGGGTTGTTCTAAAATTGGTGCCAATTTGGATTCGGGCCAATTCGGATCTTGGTTGATCGGGTCTTGTATTCTCGGATTACGGGTTATATCGGATTTGGACAAGTCGGATTTTATGTTGGGTCGGGTTAGAGCGGCCATCAAACAACATTTTCTTCTGGTTCAGATTCGTCGGGTCTGGGTCGGGCGAGTTCGAGTCAGTTGACTTTTTCAAAAAATTTGGATCAAGCCGGGTCGGACTTCGGGCGGGTCGGGTGAATCTTTCGGGTTTGGGTCATGTTTGCCAGCTCTAGGTCCAATCCAAAAGTTCAATCTTTCTACTTGAAAAGTCGATGATTTTGAGCATATTCATAGATGGATTGTGAACTTGTCAAGAAATGGAATCTGGGAACTTATACTAGACTTGTCTAGTCACTCTAGTGCGAATTACATGATGCATTCCAGATTTTTCTCATGCTATGAACTGAATTATATCGATCAAAACAATTGTTCTAAACTACCTGACAAGTTCAAAGGTTTTAAACTCCTTCATACCCTTGCGCTAAAAAAATTAAAGTTCCTGACGGTGAAATCGAAAAGCTGATCTCGAGCTGCCCTCTATTGAAAATATTGAAACTGAAGGATTGTTTGAGTTTCAAAACAATTGTGCTTTGCACCACAATTTGAAACTCTCACCATACAAGAAGGCTCATACTATAAAGTAGATAAAAAAAAGAGTTTTTTTTTTAAAACGACGTTGGTTTCAAAAATATTTCCAAATCTAACTTTCGTTTGAAAATATTTGTAAATATGACATTTTCTCCATGCAAGTTGGCGAAAAAGAGTTCATTTTGCCAACTATGTTGGCGAAAATATTCTTCTATCGTTTTATCGGGGATATAATACAAAAAAATAATATTTTCGCATCTTTCGCCAACTTAGTTGGCGAAAGAGTTTTTTTTTTTTCAACACAAAAGGAGAAATATGTTGAATATTTCAGAAAAAAAATACAAAAAAAAAATGAGTTTGAATATCAGAGTTTAGGGTACAAGAAGAATCATAATTTCTTCAGGTTGATTAGACATAACAATATCAGAGACTCATCTTTTTAATGCAATTTGCAAATTGCATTAAAAACAAATTGCATTAAAAAGATGATTCTCTGATATTGTTATGTCTAATCAACCTGAAGAAATTATGATTCTCCCTATACCCTAAACTCTGATGTTCAAACTCATTTTTTTTTTGTATTTTTTTTTCTGAAATATTCAACATATTTCTCTTTTTGTGTGGAAAAAAAAATAAGTTGGCGAATGAGGCGAAAATATTATTTTTTCGTATTATATCCCCGATAAAACGATAAAAGAACATTTTCGCCAACATAGTTGGCGAAATGAATTCTTTTTCGCCAACTTAGATGACGAAAATGTCATATTTACAAATATTTTCGAATGGAAGTTAGATTTGGAAATATTTTTGAAATCAACGTCGTTTTAAAAAAAGACTCGTAAAAAAATGATCGCTCAGTTGTTGCAATTCGAGAAAGCTTCACCCAAAGCTCAAATTATACTTGTAAACTGAAATTGATTTTAGCAGTGATATTTTTTTAAACCAGGATCTAATTCTCATGGTTTTATTTTTATGATAATGATTTTAGTTGGGATTTATTAGTGATTTCGCTTTTGTTTTCTAATGGCTGGATTGAGACTGTACTATAATACAATTTATTTTATTGGGAATTTTTTCAAAAAGCCTCCTACATTTTATATTCCCTAAAAAAAACAATATAAAGTGTAGTGAATTGACAAGTCAAGGCGGTTGTGAACCGATCAACAACGCATCTTGGTTGTGACTGGAGCAGAGAGTTTATAGTGATCTAATATTGATGTTGATAAAAAGGGCTGATCTAAAGTTGATGGGCGTATTGATGTTTTAGTAGTATGAAATTATGTTGGGTGGTAAGTGGCTGTTAGATTTAAGATTTGATGTTACATAAATTTATAAATTCTAAATATTTATATTTCAAATATCAAATTTATGTTTCAAAAAACGCTAAATAAAATTCGAAATAATCTTTCTGGTGTTGCAAATAGAAATGCACGTTTATTTAATTGCACCTTAGGAATTTTATAAAATTACTCTTATTCAAGCAGTAATTATTCATTCAGATGCTATGTGAGATATTAAACTATTAGACTCCAACAAACATTATTTTGTTATTAATGAATTAAAAAAGCATCACAATCTCTGAATTAAAAAAGTCGATGAAGATATCGGATGCTCTTTTCTCCATTACTTTTGACTAGCACAATGATGCCAACAATTATTTATGTGAAGTCTTTGTAGTAATTATTCATCATTTTAGCTTCCTCCAATATTTGAGTAAAGAAATGCAAAAAGAAGGGCAAAAGTAAATCTTGTTTCCATAACAAAGAGGTTTCATTAGAGTGCTTATATAATAGTTTTGTCATCACTAAATCATGTCACGTAGAATGCAATTTTCATTGTTGAAGTGATTATACAATAAAATTTCCGTGACTCGTTAAACGATCCACTCTCGCAAATGACTACAAACATCAAATCATCAATGAGTTCACTAATTTGGCTCATAGGAGTCCAAAGCCTCCTTTGACCATTTAACTCTTTTTGATACTAACCCTAGTTGTTAAATATATAATATATATTGTCTTATGTCCATATCTTTTGGATGAAATGTTTTATATCCATATATGTTGTTTTGCGATATTTATAACATTTGTATATTATTTTTATAATATTTATATACAGTTAAACAATATGTATGATGTTTTTTATACTTGCATGTAATATTATCATCTTTTATATAACCTCTGTCAAGAACTGAGCCACCAATATCTGAGTTGGTGGGTAGTACTTATCCCGCTACATTATTCGTGTGATGGTTTAAGTATGTATTATTCCTGACATAAAAAAAAAACGACTTACAATTAACCATACATGTCACACCATTATTTCCCCACAAATTTCCTTTATCATTTTCTCCAACGTGTTATATGACAATCCTCCATCATCCATGGCTCGCCTCGCCTTCACTGCGAGCTCCTCCGCATTCTTCTTCGCGATTTTTCCATCTTCTCCAAGTACCAATTCCCTCGCCAATTTTTCTATATCGTCCGCCTTGACCAACCCTTCTTTCGTCCCGTCACTAGCACGTAACCTAAAACCCATTTTCAGTTCTTCTACGACAAACTTAGCATTCAATCTTTGTTCCGCTATCATTGGCCAAGACAGCACAGGAACACCAAAACAAATACTTTCCAATATCGAGTTCCATCCACAGTGTGTTATGAAACCATGTATACATTTATGCGATAGTATCTCCATTTGATCCATCCATTCATTTACTATGATACCTTGATTTTTCACTCTCTCCTTGAACCCGTCATCCAACTCAGAATCTTGTCCACGTACTACCCATACAAAATCAAGCTTAGATTGCTCCAAACCGACCATAATCTCCTTCATTTGTGCTGCAGAGAGCTTTACCTGCGTGCCAAAAGCAATGTACAACACCGGCCGATTCATGTTCAATCGTAAATCAAGCCATTCCATGATCCTAGAAGGAGTCCGGTTAGTTTTTTCAATATTTAGCCGTGCAAGGCAAAACGGCCCAACTATGTAGTTAGTACATAATTCACGGGACATGTTATCAAAATAAACCGACTCAAGCTCGTAAAAGCTGTTAAAGATAAACCCACGACTTCTTTGAACGGCAATAATTTGTTCAGCCACCCAATCATAATGCGGGCCCTTTGGATTAGGGTCGTCAAAAGGCGGCTCGAGGTCTGATTTGGTTAGGAAAAGTTGCGGAAATCCTGGGACCGCAAAAGGTTCATATGGAGACGAAATACCTGTGACACATAAATTTAGCATAATTTAATATAAATTTAGGTATTGATCAAAATTTGTTATATTGATGTTCATCATAATGAAAGCTAGTCTCTCATATTAATTCTCAGTCGTCCCCGCATGTAATTGTCACTATTTCATTGTAGCAATGATTCAGTCCGGACTTCCAAACCATTTAAAGTAAACATGGAGGTTTGAATTTGAGAAAGTAGTTTCTGAAAAATATTCTCTTGAAAGCTCCTCACATCTTCATTACCTCCAGTAGCTATCTTCTTCATATCTCATTTATTTTCTTTCAACAAACTAAATTAATCTAATCCCAAATTGAATGGGAATCGGATTCAGATTCAGAGTCATTCTTGAGGCGATCACGAATTGAATCGGAGTCGGTCCAATCGGATGAAAAATCAGAGGTTCAGACAAATTTATATATTTTTATGGAAAAATAGATCATGTGGCCTAAACCAATTGGATTTAAAAAATGAGAATCGGGTCAATTTCCTTCTGTCTACTTCAACAAACTAAATGAAATTAATCCCAAATTAAAACTATACCTGCATGCGGCTTATGCACAGAAACAGCAGCAGACATAGCTTGTGCGAAACCTCCCATGCCGTAAAAGGTGATACAAGGAACATTATGATCAGAAGCAGCATATACAGCCCAACCGAGAAACCCATCAGAGATGAGAAGAGATGGAGGTGGAGAGAGATCTCCCAAAGCTTTTGAGAAGTCTGATTTGAGACCAACAATTGTGGTGACAAAAGGAAGAAAGAGTGATGGAGATGATAGTTGGTCAGTAGATTCTACGTTCGGAGGAATTTCTGAGGAAGTTGAATGGGGGAAGGGGAGAGAGACAATGGTGATTTTGTCGGTAATGGAGGGGGAGAGAGAGGAATGGATGAAGGGAGAGTTGAGAGGTGTGGTGAAAATGGTGATGTGAGAGACGAGGTTGCGGCGGAGGAGGAGATGAGAGAGGTGGAGAAGAGGGATGGTGTGGCCTTTTGACATGAATGGCAAGATTGCTATGTGAGGGAGAGTTGAAGAAGCCATTGATGGTGAAGAATCAAGATAGAGAGAGAGATTGGTAAAATATTTGCTTAGTTTAGTGTTAGTGTGGGAGTCCCTCTTATACACGAAATGTTTGATTTCTTTCGCTTACGTGGGAGAGAGAGGCTAGTTTGCTTCTTTTCATGCAGAAAAACTCATACCTCCTGAATGCCCCAAATTCTTCTTGATGTTATAAACTAATTTACCTTTAGTAATAAGTGAGTCTCATAAAAATTATTTTTTTTTTATATTTATGGAACTTATTTATCACTAAAACACAAATTAGTTTATCACACCAAAAAAAAATTGGAGGCATTTAGGGGCATGATAGAAAGTCTCTTTCATGCATGACGTTTGATTTTCCTTTTCTACGTACAAAACAAATATTGGCCATCGATTTTTGAGAGTCAAAAGTGATACCAACATAAACACAGTTTTCGTTGCAGGTCTAGCTAACCCAATATCTCATTGAGTACAATTGATAGGTACCAAACCAAAGAGGCAGATAGCCAGACAGTGATGCTTTCGGTGGGAGAGAGAATAAGAGATGGCAGAGAAAGGACGGAGGCAGAAATGTAAGACGATTTGTGGTTTCCTGTCTTATATTCTTCATTCACTTTATTATTGATTTTTCATTTTCTATTTTTTGTTTCAATTTTGTACAGCGGACATATGTGTAAAGGGGGTGTTGTTCTTTCAAACTGAGACCATCAATCACTACAACAACAAAAAACAAAAAACAAATGAAAAAGTTGTAAAATGATATGGAATCAAAAATAAATTTGGTCAATATCGTGAGACCTTTCGAAAAAGTTTAAGTTTTAATTGTTTTGAATTAGTGGACCATAAAAGATAACTTATTTTAAATTTATACTGCACGGATACGGATATCATATCCGATACGATAAGAATACGAAAATACAGCAAATCTCAAAAAATTTAGGATACGGATACAGCTATATATATATTTTTTAATTATATTTATATAAAATAATAATAATAATTAATTAATTAATTAAATAATCAATATTTCAAATTTAATACCAAAATATGTGAATGAAATTAAACACATACTCGATATTTAATGTTCATAAAATTCAAGATTTGATTTTAGGAAAATCAATTATTTCTGACTTTCTCGGGAATTGATTTTTTTATTTTTTTAATTATGTGAGTTGTAGACAAAAAAAAAATATGACTTGTAAAATGCAAATAAGTTTATTATTGGTTTGAATATAGGTTAGAATTTGATTTATGGGAAAAAAAAATATTAAAAAAAGTATAGTGGACCAAAATATATAGTAAAAATATCTCAAAAGTATCTCAGTCGTATCCTGACATATCTTGAACGTATCCGAATTTTTTTTTATTAAAATAATCGGCGTATCCGATACGTATCGGAACCGTATCCGCACAACATAGTTTTAAATCAGTGAATGCATGTCACGTAATAATTTCTCCAATAAATGTGTGCTTGATACTGAGATAGAACTTTGATGGGATACAAGGGAAAAGCCAATTTTTATTTTCTGTGCAATTGATTTGATAGTCCTCACGGGATCCGTGACAGAACACGAAACGCCATCAAAAACCAATCGGAATACTACACATAATTTTCTATAGAACAAAATTTACAGAAAATCAAAATAGTCAAAAGAATAAAAGGCAGGTAATGAAACCCCTCTCTCAAATGAATGGCCACAGCAAAAGCCCTACGAGTCCCCTTAGGACTTGTTTGGATGGCTGGTATTTCTTTGGTTTAGTCTAATATTATAATTATTTTTCAATTTTTAGTAAATGTATGTTTGGATGCATTTTAGAAATTTCTAGTATTAGAAATATTTTTCAAATTTTAGTAAATTTTGTATACAAAAGCTCTCACTTTGAAAACTTAACTTTTTCTCAAGTTTTTATGTACTATTATTTTAGCAATTATATTATATTATATTATATTATATTATATTATATTATATCATATTATTTAATAATATAATAATATTATGTTTTGTTATATTAAAAATTAAATTATATTATATTATATTATGCTATATTAAAAGTTATATTATATTATATTATTTAATAATATAATTATATTTTGTTATGTTATGTTATATTAAAATTTATATTTATTATATTATATTATATTATATTATTTAATAATATAATTATATTATGTTATGTTATATTAAAATTTATATTATATTATATTATATTATTTAATAATATAAATATATTATGTTATGTTATATTAAAAATTATATTATATCATACTATATTATATTATGTTGTATTATATTAAATATTATATTATATTATATTATATTATTTAATAATATAACTATATTATGGTATGTTATATTAAATATTATATTATTTTTATCTTATTATATTATATTATATCTTATTATTTTATATTATTTTATTATATTATATTATATCTTTTTATATTGTATTGTATTGTATTGTATTGTATTGTATTGTATTGTATTGTTATTATATTATATTATATTATATTATATTATATTATATTATATTATATTATATTGTATTGTTATATTATATTATATTATATTATATTATATTATATTATATTATATTATATTATATTATATTATATTATATTATATTATATTATATTATATTGTAGTGTAGTGTATTGTATTGTATTGTATTGTATTGTATTGTATTGTATTATATTATATTATATTATATTATATTATATTATATTATATTATATTATATTATATTATATTATATTATATTATATTATATTATATTGTAGTGTAGTGTATTGTATTGTATTGTATTGTATTGTATTGTATTGTATTGTATTGTATTATATTATATTATATTATATTATATTATATTATATTATATTATATTATATTATATTATAAATTCCTACAAATTTACTAATTTACATCCAAACACAACATTTTTTCACACATCGTAAAATTATAATACTTTGGTATAAAATACTGAGGGCAAGTTTGATTTGGTGTATTTTAGGGGATTGTAAAGTAAAATGAAGTATTTAGTATAAAATCCTTTGTTTGATTTGTAGCAAATGAAGTATTTTGGGAAAGGTTTGAAGTATTTTGTGATACATCACAAAATGTGGTATTACGCTCAAGCCAAAATGAAGTATTTCTTCGGTTCAAATTTAATTATTTTTTAAATATTAATTATTAAATAAATAAATTAAAAATATTAAATAAATTAAATAAAAATATATTAAATAAGTTAATAAAAAATATTAAATAAATTAAATGAAAATAAATATTAAACAAATTAAAAAATAATACAAATTAAAATGAATTTAAAATATTAATAAATTAAATAAAAAATAAAAAATAATTAAATTAAATATTAAATATTAAATAATTTAAAATAAAAACTATTAAATTAAAATAAAATAAATTATATAAAATAAAATATTAATTAAATAAAATATTAAATAATTTGACATAAAAACATGAAATTAAAATAAAATATTAAATAATGTAACATAAAAATAATTAAATTAAAATAAAATTAAATATATAAATTAAATATTAATTAAATTAAATATTAAATAATTTAACATAAAAAAATATGAAATTAAAATAAAATAAATTATATAAAATTAAATATTAATTAAATTAAATATTAAATAATGTAATATAAAAAAATTAAATTAAAATAAAATAAAATATTAATTAAATAAAATATTAAATAATTTAACATAAAAAACATGAAATTAAAATAAAATAAATTATATAAAATAAAAATGTAATATTAATTAAATTAAATATTAAATAATGTAACATAAAAACATTAAATTAAAATAAAATAAATTATATAAAATAAAAAATTAATTAAATTAAATATTAAATAATTTAACATAAAAAATACTAAATTAAAATAAAATGAATTATATAAAATAAAATATTACATTAAATTAAATATTGCATTGAAATAAAAAATATTTAAAATATTTAACTCACAAAATAATTTTGAATAATTGATATACAATTTTATGCATATACTATATAATTATCAAATAATTAACTTGAATCAAAATTAAAATTCCGGATTTACATCAAAAATCAAACAATGGATTTTTTCTTTATATTATTTAAAATACACCAAATCAAACAACTCACATGTATTTTCAAAATGATGCATTATCATGTTGATGTATTTTAGATATGCATGAAAGTTGAAATAACTCAAATCAAACGTGCCTTCATTAGAAATATCTTAATACTATACTAGAAAATTTAACACATCCAAACAAGCCCTTATAGAGTTCCAAATGTAATTGCCCCAGAAAGGGGGGAATAATTTCTCACCAAAATACGAATTAACCTAGCCTCATTATTTTTCTGTTTGACCAATTTTAGAGCATTTTTATTGTGCTATATTCCCAATTCATTTATGGATAATAAAACATACACAAATCCTAAAAATTATTTGAGCATTTATTATTATTATTATTATTATTATCAAGGCCGAGTCAGGTATAGGTTCATAAGATCTAGGTCTAAGGGCTTGAGGGCCCATTTTTTATATTAGATATAAGTTATATGAAAAAAATGGGAAAATAGATAATGAGCCCAGCCATATCCTCTTCCATTCCTGCATTGAGAATGGAGGGGCTCATCACTCATGTGCCTTCTTGTTTCGCCTGTTACTATTCATTTCAGTTGTCTCGCCCATCGTTTTCCTCTCTCTCTCTCTCTCTCTCTCTCTCTCTCTCTATTTTCTCCTTGCCATCGCAATTGTTGACGCATGAAATATAATTGAAGGAAACTTTTAATCCTAGAGAAGTGATAACGTGGTTTGATTGGAAGGACTGATTTATGAAGAGTTAACCTACTTTGGGGATTGGACCAGCAACAACAAGTTGGACTGCAACTTTTTAATATAAAAATCGGTGAGTTATTACTAGAATAAAGGTTAACATGGTTGATTTAATTAAGTAGTTGAGTTGTATAAAGAATGATGGGCCACCACTAGAATAGTTTAGTAGTATAATACTAGTTCTTAAATTTCCATGAGAATTTTGATTTCTGCGTCTAGCAGGATTTTAAAAAATGTATATAAGAATGTATGAATTCGTTTTAAGAAAATAAAGCAAGTGATCTTTTGTAGTTTTTTAACTTTTTATAAAGAGTAATGAGACTAAGGTCTAAATGATGAGATAGAAGCTGTATTAAACATATCCAGTCGAATAAAACATATTCAGTCCTCCATATTTTGTAGGATCGAAGATTTAGGAATTCCTCCGTTGGTCAGGACTCTTTTTTTTTCCTGGCCTGAATAATTACAACAGTAGGAGAGCATCTCCATTAATACGGAGAATCGGTAGCAACAATCGTTTTCCCAAAATTGAAAAGAACTTGTGCGAGTGTTCGACCATTTCTGATTATTGGGTGTAAAATTGTGTCTGACAGTTAAAATGTAACAAATTTCAAAATTAGTCACTTTAATATCACAGATTTCTTTGGTCACTATAATTCATTCACGATTAAATGGACACGTGAACTGATGCTCATCGTATTTTGTGTTTTCTATTGTTTAGTACATTAAAAAGCTCTTCTAAATGAAAAAAAAAAAACTATTATTAAGTATTACTATGGGATAATCTAAGAATGTTTAATTCAAGAATTGTTGTACTTTTGTTTAAACATACAAAGAAAGAAAGAAACCGGGCAAATCAACTAAACTATGCCACAAAACAATGTAACAATGAGAAAATGAAACACTAATTAAATGAAAACCACAAATCATCTATTTATTTTCTATTTAAAGTGACGCCACAACCTTTCTTGCTTGAAAACTTGCTAGTCATCAACTCGAGCGACTTCCAGGATGATCCTTCTTCCATTATTGCTCCCCTAGCTTGATCCATCAGCCTCTTGACATTTTTGCTAATTCCTCTCCTTTTCTCTCCATCCTTTATCAATTCTTCAATGGCCATTTCTATATCCTCCCTCACAACCAATCCATCGCGGGTACCATCATGGGCTCGAACCCTAATTCCAATTTTTAATTCATCCACAATTAATTTCGAATTCATGTGTTGCTCGGCCATCATCGGCCAGGCAATGAATGGCACACCACAACTTATTCCCTCTGTTATTGAATTCCATCCACAGTGACTCATGAAGCCCTTAACACTCTTGTGCTTTAAGATTTGTAACTGATCGACCCATTCTTTTACTATCATTCCGTTCTGGTTTAACTTTTCAGAGAAATTAACCCTCATATCTAATTCTTTCTCTTTCATTGCCCATAAGAAGTTCACATTCGAATTTTCTAGTGCGGCTGCCAGTTCGTTTATCTGTGATTTTGAGACTGCAACCAACGTTCCGAAAGAAATGTATAAAACTGGCGTTTGAGTTTCGAGTTTTGAATCCAGCCATTTGATCCAAGCAGGTTGATCAGTCTCGTAGTGGTTAGGACGAGCGAGACAAAATGGGCCTACACACCATGATTTCGGACCGATACATGCATCCCAATAATCACAATAGCGTTCCTCGAGCTCGTAAAAGCTATTGAATATAATCCCATCACTCTCGGATATTGCTTTCACTATTTCTTTGTCAAACTCATGCATTGGTCCACTTGGATTCGCCGTGTTTAAAGAATCGGGAAGATCTGCCATGGTTAACTCAATATGGGTGAAATTAGGCATAGAGAATGGGCTTAGATCCTCATTTTTAAGGTGTTTATTGGGCTTTTGTGTTTGAATTATACTTTTTATCGTATGCGAAAAGCATCCCATGCCATCAAATGAGACAAGGGGGATATTAATCCGTTTAGCCGACTCGCTAATCCACGTATAAAATGGATCGGATATTATAAAATCAACAGGAAGAGGTAGTGAATGAATGGATTTTTCAAGGTGGGGTTGGAGGATTTTGAAGGATTTCACAAAGGAAATGAATTGAGAGATAGAAGTGAGAAGATCTATGCTTTGAGGGAGGTTTTCTGGGAACGGGAGCATTACTATACTAATGTCTTGATCGAGAGTATTGATAGACAAAAACGATTGGAAAAACTGGGCGTTTTGAGATGTCGTGAAAAATGTTATGTGACAAACGAGGCGGCGTTGGAGGAGGAGGTGAGATAGGTGGAGGAGGGGAATGGTGTGACCTTTTGGCATGAATGGGAAGATTGCTATGTGAGGGAGTTCTGAGCAAGACATTGCTTCTTCTTCCTGTGTGTTAATTTAGAGGGGGAAAGGAGAGGAGAGGGAAAAGGTGGGTGTTGTAGAGTTTGTTGGTGGCTGGTGGAGACGATGTAGAGATTGATATATTTAAGTGAAGATTAAGTTTGGAATGCTCAATGATTGATATATTTTAGTGAAGACTAGTGTAGATTAAGTTTGGAAACATTATTTTTTTATGTATAAGTTTGGATCATTTGGTAGAAAAATACAATGAAGCCTAGTGTAGATTAAGTTTGGAATCATTATTTTTTTATGTATAAGTTTCAAGTTTCTATCATTTGGTAGAAAAATACAATGAGTCCTAACCTTTTTAAATATCTCAAAAAACCATCTATATTTTTAGATTTTCTGGTCACTCTCTATGAAAGCTAACTTTAACGATATAAGTTCTTGTCCAGCCTGATTTTTTTTCCAAGATTTCTGATAAAATAGGCAGGCCATGCCACGTTCATGTACCCAACTAGCCTGTTAAGGCCCAAGCTGTAATTTTCTTTATTATATTTACGCCAAAATCATCTCTTTATTTTTCGTGGACAAAACCCCCCAAATTTTGATATTTTACACCATTTTGTAAAAAATAACAAGAAGAAAATTCAGGCAGGAGCATATAGATGTAAGATGAGATCAAATACTTATAAAGCTTAATAAAAAATATATATTAAAGGAACACATATAATTTTTTCTATTCAAACAATAATCTGATCTACTAAACTGTTTTATCAACTCTTCAATGCAAGCAAAAGAAAAAGAAAGAATAACTACTCTAATCTACTAAAGCAAGCAGTTAATGAACAACATACAAAATGAAAATAACTAACCAAAAATGACAAAATTTCTTTCAAAAATTACATAGAAACTTTTACCTCAAAAAAAATAATACATAGAAATTCTCAAGCCATGTCTGAGTCCCTACCGTGGCGACCGTAACGCATCCGTATCTTCATTCCCCACCATATTAGAAAGATATTCAGCACTAATAATAACGCAACGCCGATCGATATGAGAATTGTAATTAGGTAATGTGGTATTGTCATGAATGAATGATTATATATCTATCATATATGAATCAATTTTTTTAGATAAATAGAGCAACTCTTGGTTAGCATGAAAGAAAATCAAGGGAAGAAGAAAAGCTTTGTTTTGTTTCCATGGATAGTTTACATTCTTAAATAGATAATTAGGGTTTATTTTGGGCCAAAATATAGCTGGGGCTAGCTTGAGCATATTTTATTTTTATTTTGTATTGTTTTCTTTTTTGTGACAATGGCTCGAGTTGTTTATATCCAAGAGGACAACGTGGTAGGAAGATATTTTGTGGTTTCGTTAAGACCATGGATTACGTTTGATAAAAGAAAATTGTAAAAAGGAGTTAAATGAAATAAAATAAATTATCTAATTAAACATACATATATCAAAATTAAATATTAGTTACACAAAAACATTTTGATGATAGTATCAACCCAAGCATACTTTCTATCTATATTCAACCATCAATGAAATATGAAATAGTTTTGAACTTTTTTATCTTCCTAAATTAGTCTCTAATTTGATTATCGTCGAATAATTTCATGCATATATAGGTAAATTAAGAAAAAACATTTAATTAACCTCAGTTTATTTATTCATTTTTAGTAATGATGAAGTTTAATTAATTATCAAATGAAGAGCTTACATATCCTCCAATACTAACTAATTAAAATCTTAAGGGCTTCCATAAAAAAAAGTTCTTTACAATAAAGAAAAATAAAATAATTATATCAATTACATTCTTTTTCTTAACATCAAAATCTTATCTATTATTTACAAAACTAACCAATTTATAGACATACAAATATATACAATTGCTGCCTTTTTATCAAAAAATAAATGAACAAACTAAAGAGAAAAGCTATCAAGTATGACCAAAAGTGGAAGAACTAGAACTCTCCGAAATCCCTATAACAACATGATCTCGACCCTTCATAAGCTCAACACCGCCACGACATATCGGGCAAAGCGAGCACTTGATCAACCATGAATCCACACATGCCGCATGAAAACTATGCTTACACTGCGGCAAAAGTCTGCATTTCTCGCCAGGACGAAAGCTTTCCAGACAGACAGCACATATGACAGAGCCATTTCCAGCCCGATCATCTTCTTGCCCATCAGAACCGTCACCATTTTTGAAATTGTAGCACGGTAATTTCTCGACATCTTCGCGTGATAAACCTGCCGTTGTCCCATGTGGATTAGCTTGATCACTTACAACAGCAGTATGTATGGTAAACCAATTGAAGCTCCTTCTGAGTGCCCAAAACACGATTACCAAGTGCAACGCCAGCATAAGCACCACGACAAGCGTGAGCAGTAGGATCGCGAGGTATTGAGGCATTAGGGTTTCTTGTATCTCATCCTAAGAGAAAACAAGGTACTTTTTTTATGTTTTCTCTTCCTTTGTTTCTTTCTTTCTCCCCTCTTTCTCTATCTAGACATAGAAACAGGTGGAGCTTTCAGAAGAGTTGAAATTGTGGAAATTGATCGATTGTTTGCTTGTCAAAGTACTTTGAATGAAGAGCAGTTCAAGTGATATGGTCGTAGGAATAAGAAACGTGGTTCTCAAGGAAAACTATTATATATATTTGTTATTAGAAAATATACTAAATTAATATATTCTTGTTATTTTGCAACTTAGTTTTATGAAGCATGTAAGTCTCTAAAAGACTGGAAACTATGTAAATAATCTTTTATTTTATTTGAATAAAATCTTAGTAGGCAAATTGCCTGCGTTCTAAAAAAAAAAAAATAAATAAATAAATATATATAATTATATATATATCCTTGTTGAGGAACAGGAACGGAAAAATAGATTGACCTTGAGCAAAGACTTTGCATCCACTTGATGATTAAAATCAATTTTTCACCTAGATTGAAAAGGACAGAAAATGTATAGTTATCTTCGTGATATTGTCTCTTTTACAGGTGTACAACTAAATTTCAACTCAAAATATCTTATACAAAAATCAATTAATAAAAGAAAAAAATAATACCTTCAACCTTCAGTTAAAATACCAATTAATTCTAGATGACCAAAAGGCCTCAACTCAAGGCCCTTAGCCATTAAGATCCTACTTTACTAATCTTTGGAATTAAAATGGTTGTAAACCTAAAACTAAAACTGAAATAGAAATGGGCCTGTCTTCATCTACATATTTTAGGCTATTAAGCCTGGGAATATATTTGAAAAAAACAAAAAAAACCCGTACCCTTTCAAAATTTACAAGTAAATTCTAAGTAGTTGAAGAAATAATTGATTGGGCCTCTAGAGGCTTAGACGAAAAATTAATTGGGTCCTCCATCCATACTACCAAAATGATAGATTATTTAAAATTCAATCTTTTAGTTTTTTTTTTTTTTTTTTTGCCGAGTAACATGCCCATAGGCTGAATCTTGTAGTTGAGATTGATATTTATATTATATAATTTTTTTAATTCAAACTTCCTATCAATGAGTTGAAAGACTTGCTAAATAATACTAAATATATTTGCTGAGATTTGAACTGAGAGCTCTCCTAAATTCATGGGTGTCTAACCGCTTGAACTAGCAAGTTTTGACATAATTCTCCGATTTTAAATACGCCGAGCAAAAATATTTTATTCTTTTATTTGCTTTATATGTTTATTTTTTTCTGAAAAGGCTCAAATAATAGTTGAAATAGAGTTGCTTTCAAAACTTCTTAAGCAATTGTGCATTTTTTCTAATTGAATATTTTTTCGCCTTGAAACCATTTGAATTGAAACTAACTAGAATATAGCACAGAGATATTGAATAAACTTTATACAAATTCAAAGAAAATTATGTAGAACTAGGAAATAACTCGGGCGTTGCGCAAATTATGAAGAACTATGAAAACTCTAGTTCAACTCTGGTGCTTCTGATGTAACTCTCTGAGAATTGATAATTTACTATATACATGATAATGTAAGCAGTACACGTCAATTATAATCCATCTTACTCTGATGTGATGATCACTCCTATCCTATACAATATGAAATTTAATCATAACATATCAGTGGTTGGATGAGAAGCATTAGATTTCAATCCAATGACCAGAAAAAAGACGTGATTTTCAATCCAATGATCCGAGAAAAAAGCACTGACATGGAGTAAGAATAGCATAGTATCGTAACTAAGCTCCTTTAAAATTACAATACAAATTAAAGTAGCTGATGAAAATATACATTTAGTAACATTTTAAATTACATTCCTTCAGAAAACATATTAATTTACAAAGGAAAGCTCATGATGAAAAAGAAAGGAAACTTCTCAATCTCATATTAGAATTAGATATAATACAGGGTCTTTTGCAAAATTCTCGACTCTAGTGCTAATTAAAATGGCCGCATTATCTACTACAGTTGGAGCCACAACAAACACGAAAGGAGTGCTTTTTCAAAATGGAACGCTTTTCTTATATAACATAACAATAGTGTTATTTGTATCAGTTTGAAAAAAAATGTTATTTTCATCATCTAAAATGACACAGATAATCACAGTCAAACAAAAATGTCATAACAGAAGAAGGGGAAAAAAAATCCAATAGCAATTTTTTTTTTTGAAAATAGGACTTTTACAAAATAATATTTATCCATCTTACTCTTCAAAAAAAATATTTATCCATCCTAGCTGGTACAATATATTACATGTGGCCTAAAAAATTGTGGTTTAAGTTTCATTGACAATTTTCTTTGTTTAATTAAGTACGTTCATATCCGATGACGGTTTTAGTTGAATAACTATTTTAAATGGTAAAAAAAATCTATTTTGCAGATTAAAAATAACAAGGTAAGTAAAATAAATGGGTAGAAAATTGCAAAAGGAATGCACAGAAAGGGAGAAACACAGGGGTGACAGGTGGGTGGAGATCTCACCTGGAAAAGCAAAGGAAGGTTTAAGAGATGTGACTCATGCTAAGCACTCTCTATGAACCTCAGAAATCTCTTCCCCACACATTGTACCAGCTCTACTTTGTTTTTCATGTACTAATCTTTCTTGTAAAGTTTTTGTTGTATATAGCCTTTTTAATTTTGTAAATATTTGAAATAACCTGATTTTCAACTTATTTTTGTATTAACTAAAGCCTGATTGGAGTATTAAATCTCATCTAAAAAATGATTTCTAATTTAAGCCTAATTTTATGCGGTTTTCTTTTTGTGTTTTAACTTTTTTAACATGTTAACCGTGAAGCATTATTTCGAAATTGGAATCCTGTATTTTTCTCTAACAGAGAGGGTTTTGAACTTTGAAACTTAAAACTAGATTAGTGAGACAAATGAACTGAAAATGTTGTTTTGAGTATTTTCATAATTGAATGGATCTTATTTTTCCAAGCATCAATCATCTACACATTATTCCAAAATATTCTAGAATTTGGTTCTGAATATTATTATTTTTTTTATATTCAGCTAATACAAAAATTGAATAGATGCAACTAATTGGACCAAATGAATGAGGCAATGAATAAATTAGGGCCCATTGGGACCCAAAAGCACATGTTTTAGATAAACAAGTAAATGAGGGAATCAAAAGTGATTATTGTGATATGAAATGTCAAATATGTTAAGCTCCAATCAGTTAGGGGAGATTAATTAGAAAAAGAAAAGCTCTTGATCTTATCTTCTCAACACAAGATCACCAGTTAAAATGTGACACGTGGTAAATCCCTACTAGTCACTAACATAGCTCTCTGAAAAAATGGTGAGAGAAAGCAGTAGTTGAGAGGTACATCAAAATTGGCTTTATTTTCTTTTTCCAATTTTCCTTCAAATGTATGCAAAATATAACGTAAATATGTTTTTTTCTAAGGTCTTTTGATATAATGATATCTCAAATGTTCAATTATCAACAAAAATCCATATTTCATAGTAGAGTTATCTATAAAAAAAAACCTTTGAATAATAGATATTATTAGTTAATTTACCAATTTAGTACATTTTTTTGCAAAAAGATTTTCTTCATTGATTTTTGTCCAGCCTACAGAATAAGCAATTTATGTTTAAAATGAGTGCAAACTCGTATTTTTTAACTCCAAAATGCATAAAAAAAAGTTATTAAATTTTTCTACACAGCATTGTTCCCCGGCAACAACACCAAATAAAATGTATAGGCAAGTTTCGGCAAAAAATGATAAATCACAATATTTATTTTCCAAATTTAGATACCATTTTTTAGAGCTTTTTCATTTAAATATTGAAAAAAAATTGCTCGCAAAATTGGCTTAGCTTTAGCACAAGACAAGAGAATCAATTTCCAAATTAAAGAGATATATGCCTCTCATGGTAGGGCACTGTCATTATGGATTAAGGGTTTCAACTTCCAATCTTAGTCAACATTTAACATGACTCAAAGCAACATGGATAGAGATGCTAATAAATTGTGTAGCTTCCACCAAAAGAATTGCATTTTTAAAAAAAAGAAAAAAAGAATATCATTGTTTATTTTAGAGAAAATTTGCAAAGAAAAAACTGCATTATGCTTAAATTGCAAAAAAAAACCCTAACTTACTAGAAATTTGAAAATTACAAAAAAAAAAAAAAAACAATGCATTATTAATTTATTACTGATATTGCAAAAATATCACTGAATTACTTAGAAGTGAGCATTGTTAGTTGTTGCTTTTAATTATTTGGAAATATTTTATACTCTAACTATTTAATTACTTTTGATTATTAATTAACATCTCTCTGTTGTCATATGATTTCTTAAATTAATATTCTCTTTGTAATTATTCATTCAAATACTATGTGACATATTAAACAAATAAAATTCAACAAACAATATTCTTGTTAGTAAATGATAACTTACAAAAAGATAGTGCCTCGCTGCATTTGTCACCACATTAGAATTGTTTAAACAAATAAAACTCAATAACATTATTCTTGGTAATGATAACTTACAAAAAGATAGTGCCTGACTGCATTCTCACCAAATTGAAATTGTTTAAATAAATAAAAGTCAATAAACATTATTCTTGTTGGTAAATAGTAACTCACAAATATATAATGTCTCACTGCATTGTCAACCACATTAATTGATTGCAATATTTGAATGGTATCCGGAGTCATTAATCTTATCATTTAATTATTGTTTATACATAAAATGATCAACACATAAATTGATGTTGTCAACCAGCACAATGGAAATTTTGTTAGTAATTATTCATAAGGTTGGTTTCCTCCAATATTTCAAAAAACCATGCATAATATTGAAAGCCAAAGTTATTAACCAATTCAAGCAAAGAAATACAAAACAAACAATTATAAAATAAACCACACTACATGACAGAGTTTTCATTCGAGGGTTTATATAATAGTTTTGTCATGCCTAAATCATGCTAAACAACATGCAATTTTCATTGTTAAAGTAGTTATACAATTACATTTTACGTAACTCGTACTAGCAACTCCATTAATGAATGGATAGTTTCATTCCATGTTGATGTATAAACAAAAACATTGCTTTCAATTTCAACATGAGAACAAACAATCAAACAGCGCATATTACTTTCTGTGCAAAGAAAACATAGTCTTTTCCATTTCCTCAAATCACTTAATATTATTACTATTCCCACACCCAAAATCGACATCAAATCACACTTCATAATTTCACCCTAAATTGATTTTTTTTTACTGAGAAATGCATACAAAAATTTATTTAATTTTTCTCGATTTCGATGCCATTTTTGTGAACTTTTTAATTTAAGGCTATATTGAAAAAAAATTATGTCGAAATTGGTTGAGATTAGCACAAAACAGAAAACACAAATCAATATCAAAATTAAAGCCAGATATATCATATATGCCTCTCGTGGTAGGGTCATGTAATTATGGATTAAGGGTTTCAACTTTCAATCTTAATCAACACTTAACAATGACTCAAGAAACATGGATAGAGATGCTAAAATATTGGTTTTATCTAGTAGTAGTTTACAGCAGCAAGAATTACATTTTTTTTCAAATTAAAAAAAAATATTTTTTCTTTTTTGACAATTGGTTAATAACTTTGCCCCTGTGTAGTTGGATGTTCCTGAATTATTGGATGTTGCAAAATGGGAAAAAAAAGAATTGAAATGTTTATTTAGGGAGCATTATACTTCAATTGCAAAGAATTCCTGAATTATTGGATTTACAAAAAAGCCCCTGTATTATTATGACATTGCTAAAATCCCCTTACCGTTAGTTAGATGCTAACATCATTACTTTTTACTCTAATTATTTTGAATTAATATTCTTAAACTTAATAAATATCACTTTCTCATTGAACCTCCACGGAGGTGTGACTGGAGTTTAATTTGATCATGGAGAGAGTATTTAAAATTTAAGAAATATTTTTCAATAATACATGATTTTTTTTTTTTGCAAATTTTCCTTTTTTGTTTAGTGAATATTTCGAACAAATCCCTATATTATCTCAAATTTATAATAAACTCTACTTTTTGAAATATTATAATAGAACCTCATTTTTTTCAAAAATCCCACAACTTTCAAAGTACTCACAAACTCCTTCAAATTTAACTTTTATTTTAAAAAAAAATCTAAGTAGTGTTCAAATAAGTTTAAATAATATGTAAATTTATTTCAAAATAAATTAAGGTGTTTACATATCATCTCGAATTTCTCATAATGAGTTAAGAAGTTAATTGAATATTCCAAAAGTTTTTCTTTTTGAAGGCGGAATATTCTGAAAATTGGATTTTTGAGATTTAAATATTGCAAATAGGAGTTTTTTTACTCATGTTACTGAACACGGGTCTCCTGAAGACATTTCAAATGAAAAGGAGTTTTCCATAAATGCAATAAAATATAGAGGGTTTTGGAAAAAAGATCTCTTCCATCTATTCTCATTGGAGCAAATTCATTTTATAAATGCATACCAAAAATTACAATAAAGTTGAACTCTTATGATACCAAATTTTCATTCTAATTATCCATTATGATGCCTATGTGAGACATTTATCTAAAAAAACTTAATAAAAATTATTTTGTTGTAAACCCTAATAAATTATAAAAAAACAGTGCGTCGTCTCCATATCAAAATTTTGGCGGTACTTGAACCGGATCAATTGTATCAGCTAATTATATTTTTTACATACAATGATTAACACATAAAATGACATACAGTGAAATCTCTTTAGTATAATTTGTGCTTCATGTTAGCTTCCTCCAATATCAAAAATCAATGCATCATGTTTTGAGAAGAAGTTATTAACCAATTCAAACAAAGAAATGCAAAACAAACAAATGTAAAATAAACCACACTACATGACATAAAGAGTTCTCATTAGAAGGTTTATATAATAGTTTTGTCATGCCTAAATCTTGCTACATAACATACAATTTTCATTGTCGAAGTGGTTACACATTAACAATTTATGTGACTTATACAAGCGCTTGGCCGGTTAAATGATCCACTCCCTCGTGTTAATTACTTAAACTGAATATGAAAACGATAATAAAAAACACGTTAACAACAAAGACAAAAACATTGCTTTCAATTTTAAGATAGGAATAAACATTCAACATCACATTACTTTCCGTGCAAAGAAAAAGAGCATTTTCCATTTCCTCCATGCGCTTATTATTAATCACGCTAAGGGGCTTGAACACGTTAACTGGTAGTGAAATAAATATTAAGTAAAACATGCTATTAGCAAAAACAAAACCTTGCTTTCAATTTCAACATAAGAACAAACAATCAAACAAGCACCTTACTTGCTTGAACATATTAACTGGTAGTGAAATAAATATTAAGTAAAACATGATATTAGCAAAAACAAAACCTTGCTTTCAGTTTCAACATAAGAACAAACAATCAAACAGCACATTACTTGCTGTGCAAAGAAACATAATTTTTTCCATTTCCTCAAAGCACTTATTATTAATTACTATTCCAACACCCAAAATCAACATCAAATCACACTTCATAATCTTTAATAATTCATTATGTTGCCTCCAATACTTCAAAACTCGCGCATAATGTAAAAATTCTAAAATTCTAAAATAAATCACACTACATGACAAAGAGTTTTCTTTAGAGAGCTTATATAATATTTTTGTCATGTCTAAATCATGCTACACAACATATGATTTTCATTGTATAAGTCGTTGCATAACATTTGATGTGACTCCTTAAATGACAACAAACAAGGATGATTTTAGCACCGTGTTTCAATTGACATTTTTTTGATATTAACCCCAGTTGATGTATAAACCAGAACAAAAACATTGCTTTCATTTTCAACATAAGAACAAGCATTTAACAGCACATTCATTAGTTTCTGTGCAACGAAACATAGTCTTCTCCATTTCCTCCAAGCGCTTATTATTATCATTACTATTCCCACAGCCAAAATCCACATCAAATCACACTTGATAATTTCACAAAACAAAAACCAACTTACACAGCTCTAAATAACCAACCATATAATAATATAAACAATTCCCTTAATTTAATTATTACTATTATTTCTTCTAACTCCAAACCCACCAACCCATCTGACCATCATCACAAACCCCGTCATTCAACTGCGCATCGAAAACCGTGCCGGCGTAATAATTGCACCCCTCATCACTATGACCGTCTTCCTCTTCCGACTGGAACCCTCCAGTTGTGGTACCGCCAGCTAAGCAATACTCATCCTCTTCTGGGAAATAAACAATTGAGCTGTTTTTGCTGTCTGAGCTGAGCCGGTCCTCTGCTTTTAGATGGATTTCGTGGGGGATTGGAGAGTGAATTGCGGAGTTGATTGCGGAGTGGATTGCGGGGATTTGAGGGGCTTCTGTTTCTGATGTTGATGTCAGAATTTCGGGTTTGGGAAGGTCGGTTATGGAAATGGAGATTGAACTGGACTCTTTCGCTTGAAGTTGTTCAGTCAATGCCATAACCTAATGTTCAAATTTAGTAATTATTAAATGTGTTGTTATTTAAATGTATCACGTAAATTTAAATTGTAACTATAATGGGAAGAATAGAATCTGAGTGGAAGAAAAAAGGTGAGAGAAAAATAAAGGGAAGATTTAGTTTAGTGGAATAGCTTTGTGCAAAAGAGATTTTTTTTCTTCTATCGGCAAAAGGAAAAGAGAATGGAAGAATCACTTTTTCTTCCATTTAGTACCAAGGTGTCCTTTTTTTATAAAGTAAAAGATTATTATTTAAAAAGGTGAAACTTCACTATCAAATTCTTTATAAGATCCAAGGAAAAATAAATATATAAATAAAAGTTGGCAACCAATCAAATGCTTCCAAAGTGGGAACAGAAAAAGGGTCCGAAAGAAATGGGGCACCACTTGTAAAAGACCTAGTCCAATTAGCAAATTAATAAATATATTTTTGAGATCTATAATTTTTTTATATTATCTTTGTATGCGTATCTTATTTCTCAGACGTGTATAACAAAATCAAAATCTTTTTTAACTTTAATATCTCTATCAAAGTATATACGCCACACATTCACTGCCAAACGCGAATAAAATAATAGCGAGACCAAATAATTATTAAAATAACCGTGTATTTTTAATTTTTATACTAACCCAAAAGAAAATTTTGAAATTCTCAAACCAACTCACTCTTCAACTTTATGCTCAAACTAACCCAAAACAGTCACTGAAAGCCCCTAAAAATAATTTCCACAAAGAGCTATCAGCTTCAAAAGTCCCAAAGCAAAATAGCAGCACAAAAAGTAACACACTTTCAAAATTCCATTTTGGTTCAGTTTGAGAGCAAAGTTGAAGAATATGTTAGTTTGAGAATTTCAAACAAAAAAAAGGGTTAATTAAAAAATCTTCCTTTGCTACACTTACACATCCACACATACATTACTAAAATAATATAAATATTATTCATCCCTTCTTAAATAACATATCAATTTTTTATTTAATTCAAAATAGTCATTTTTAAAACATATTAACGGTGCTAACCTCTTCAGTTAAGCCAGGGGGACCAAACATTCAAAATGTTAAAAATTCAAGGACCAAAAAAATTAAATGTGCAGTACATGGACTAACTTGCAACCCAATTAAACTACACGGACTAACCATGCATTCATCCCTTATCATTAAAAACACAGAAAAGTCCAATCTTTACCCACTCAACTATTCAAGTGGCTCATTTTTGGTCCCTCAACTGCATTTTTGTCCTTCCACAGTTGACGGGGGCAAAATTAGACTTTTCTCTTAAAAACAAAATAACATAACAATTTATTAATTTATTAATTTATTAATTTAATTACCTGGGATCGGAGACGTTGATTGTCCTCAACGAGAGTTTCGTGCTCAGAGAAGAGGGAATCGTAGGAGCTCTTGAGGCGGTTGAAGTCGTGCTCGAGCGACTTGGTCTTCCACCTGGCGCGCCGGTTCTGGAACCAGACCGCCACCTGGCGCGGCTGCAGCCCCAGTTTGCGCGCCAGCTCGCTTTTGCGATCCGGCTCCAGCTTGTTCTCCTCCTCGAAACTCCTCTCCAACATCACCACCTTCGAAACGGAATAGAATTATCAGAGAGAATTGTGAGAGTTATTTGGATTTGGTTTAGAGGGAGAGGGAATGGGGGATTTGATTATTCTTGAGATGCTGGGTTGATGAGAATTATTTGATTTGATTTTATTCGATTTGATTTTATTTGATTTGATTTGGGTTGGGTTGGGTTGGGTTGGGTGGTTGAATGATTTGGATTAGGTCTGGTTTAGAGAGAGAGGGAATGGAGAATTTGATTCTTGAGATAGAAAGTTGTGGAGATGAGAGGGGAGAGATTTGACTTTTGATAATAATTAATTAGTAAAAAATTAAAGATAGACATAAATAGGCATAATTAGTGACTATTTTTTCAATATTATTCTATTTTTTTATTTATTTCAGTTGGGTAGGGATAGGTGGAAGGATAAATAGATTCTTTTGTTAAAGGGTTTGAATGAAAGTTTTGTGAACTTTTTTTGTACTAGGATTATTCTTTTGTTCTTCTAAGGATTTCTACAAATACAGAGAAGCATAAAAGAGTCTTTTTGTGTTGTTTCTTTGCAAGGTTCTCTGTAAATTTGCAAAAAGGACCCTCGATTTTTCTTTTTTTAGAAGATACTCTTGCTTTGAAAGAACAGAACCTTAAAAAGGGCATACATTGAAAATAAAAAAGGACAACATAATGAAAACACTAGATTATTTAAAGCACAATAATTTTATGATGTTTTAGATCTGAATTATAATTACTGTTTATGATAGATTTAATCTAGCTAAATTATTTTGTAACAATTATTACTCAGTTATAACTAAGCTAGAAACTCATAATATTAAATTTATTTTTCTTTTAGTTCAAAATATAAAAATAAAAGAAATTTACTGACTTTTCAACTCTAAATCAATTAGAAACAAAAACAAACAAAAATTTCCATTTTTTCTTTGTCAAAATTTATAAAACTGCAATAAAATTACTTGTTCTGGTGTGAGGCGGCGTTTTTTCTCCGGCAATTGCTCATCATAATACTCTTCTTCCAACAATTCTTCAGCCATGGTGAAAAAAGGCCTTTTACCCCCTTTTCCAAACCAATTAAATACAAAAAATGTCAGAAAAAACTCAAAAAATAATCAGATCCGACACCCATCAACATAAATTTTTCAAACAAATTAAATAAAAAAAATTCAAAAATTGATCAGATCTGGCATAAGATTACCTGGAAAAATGGAGGAATTTCCATCATTCAACAGAAACATTTGCTGCCGTCCACAGTGCGATCCGACCGCTGTTCCAAACACCAACCGACCAGATTCCATATCTACCTTACACTATAATACTCTTTATTATCACAAACGGACCTTAACAAACAACAGAGCTGATTCGGGAGGAGGAAGGAAGCAAAGGAGGGGAAGAAGAAGAAGAAGAAGAACTGAGTTGAGTTATAAGAAGAAGTAGGCGATGGGGACGACGGAGCGCTTGTGGCGGAAGAAGCTGGTGCTCCACAACAGGCGCGTCGAGGTCTTCATGGGCGAGAGCGAGAGCTTCTTCATCGTGAACAAAACGGACCCAGAACAACACCTCCGGTGACGGAGGCACGACGGACGGCGGTCAGCAGCCGGCGGAGATGAGTTCGCCGGAATTCTAGGCCGGGTTAAGGCCTGGAGAGTATTTTCTTCTTCTTTGAGGGGCGTATGAGAAAGTTTATATGGTTATTGCGGGGAGTTTGTTGGAATATTTTTTTTCTGAAGGGTTGATTCGCTAAAGTTTGGGAAATGGAGGGGAAGGGGTTTATATAGGTGGAATTGGAATGTGAAGTACCGAAATTGCCCTTTACTGTTTAGAAATTACGTTGTGATGTTGACAAACTAGAAGTGTAGAAATACTAGACTATTTCTTTTTTTTAACCCGTCAAAAAAAAAATTAATTATTTGCGAAATTCGCTGTTTTGCTAAATCATTGGATGAAACTTTCGTCCAGTAGCAGAATGAAACATCTATTTTCTCATTTTTCTCACTGAATTAAACTAAAAAATACTGCTTCGCCCCATGGCGAGGCGAAACATTTATTTTCTCATTTTTCCCACTGAATTAAGCTAAAAAATACTATTTTGCCCCATGGTGGGGCGAAACATGTGTTCTTTTTATTTAGAGCAAAATTATTTTTTTTTGCCAGTTTCGCCCAGCCATGGGGCTAAATAGTGTTTTTTCGATTTTTTGCAGAAAATAAAAAATTGGCTGTTTCGCCCAGTGATGGGGCGAAACGGCTAGTTTCGCAAATAATTTGAAAACTTGGCTATTCTATTTTTTCGATTTTTTGCGGAAAATGAAAAATTGGCTGTTTCGCCCAGTGATAGAGCGAAACGGCTAGTTTCGCAAATAATTTGAAAACTTAGCTATTCTCTTAATTAATCTTATTTTTTTGTTTTTCAGTTCAAAAAAAGATCGAAATACTAAGGGTCACTACTTGATTGATAGAAAAGAGTAACTCAATGTGTATATGACTTGATTAAGCTAATCAACTCATTCCTTACATTCTGATAGCTTAACAATTCAAAGTTAAAAGAAAAAACACATAACAAAACGATGGAATATGACTTGATTAGCGATTAAACTTTCATCATTAATACAAAATAAACATATTTAATAATACAAATTCCACATTTATAAAAGTTTGAGACTGAAGGACATATTTAAAATCATTTATTGGGTGTATACAAGTTTATCTAGATATACATATTGTGGTACAATGTAAAGATACTATAGCAATGCAAGTTAATATAAACAGGAGCTGGCGATATGGACTGAAATCAAATCTCCTGTTAGCATTTCATTGTTACATTTTGTATAGCAAGTTAATACAAAACTATTTCATAACTCGTCTATACACAACAAGTTACATAATAATCACAGTGAAATTTTGGGCCATGCAGTCCTGCTTCTATCCAATTGGAATCTATCTTGGGATTAACAACGGCTACCTTAGTTATTTTGTTTCCCAAAATGCCCTTGGAAGATAGAATATTTTAATTTTTTTTTAAATAACCATAATTAAAATGAATTTAGAATAATAATGTTTTGTTTTGTTCTGTTTTCTTCTATGATACTGGTGGAATTTGTACATATAATATATAATGGAGGTATGTATGATAGTTAATAATAAGTGGTAGTTAGAGAGTCACGCATTCTTACGAGCTAATATTTTTTTGGGACCTAATATATCATGACATGAGTTTCTCATCGTGCAGCACGATGACAATATATATGGATAATAGACAGTAGATAAAATTGAAATTATTGTATATATAATTTATTTTTTGTAAACAGTATATACGTAAACAGTGAAGATAGTAAAATTCCAAAGAATAATGCACAAAAACAAAAATATGTATAAAACAGTGAAAATAGTATATAGACAAATATATTAAAAAGTGGAAAAACTATAAATACAAATTCCATTGTTATTTGGGCGTGTCCAGGGCCGTCGTGATTTCACACTTCTCATATTTTTGTATGTGCATATATATTTTTTCGAGTATCAAAAGCTGAATAAAGTCTAAAGGGATCTTTTAGGATAGTTTTAAAATTAAACTAGTCTTCGTTTTTGTGTGGGTGAGAGCGTAGATTTATCTACCGAAAAGTCAACTTAATTAATTAACACTAATCGACTTTATGACGTTTTGGAAAACATTTTAATAGTTATGCATACATCAGATATCTTAAACTAAAAAAATCAGAAAAAATATATTTTTTTAAGATTTGTCTCTTCATTCATGGTTGGTATAAAAATTAGAGTTTATATGTATTAGTGGCAGATGTTGACCATAAATATTGAAGGATCAAAATTTTCTTCTCATTCTGATTTATTTTTTAATTATTTTTTTTAAGAGTATGGTCAATATATAGATTTCCGAACTATATGACAATATAATGATATATTAGAGACTCAGCCACAAATACTGGTTGTCAGAATTTTTGAGAAAGAGTTTATCCCGCTTCAAAATTCAATCATAATCTGCATTAATATTAGGCTTATAAAAATCAGATTTCCAAACCGATATACGATATACAAAATTACTGACAATTTCTACTAAAGAATATACAATATTAATAGTAATAGTAATAGTAATAATAGTTGTATACATGATTTTCTATTTTAAGGACTAAATTTACAATATCCCATAAAGAAAATAAGCTGGGGGCATTTTAGTAATTGTACCTGGCCTCAATTTCATTGGGGGACAAGAGTTGACCCACCAAAAATGTAAGCGACTTCATCTGCGATTGTAATATGTTATGTCAAGTGGTTGTGCAAACTAACAGGTGTCGGGTGGGATCCATAGATGAACATGATGCATTTGGAATTAATGCACATGCTTGGTTTGATTGAATAGTTTGATCTCTTGTGGATCCATATTTTGCAACCAATATGGTATTAATAGTATTTTTAAAATTAAAAAAAAAAAAATATATATATATATATATATAATAGGAAACTAATGTTAGTACAAAGCGTTTGATACTAACGATTTTTGGACCGTTTGATCTGCTTTAATTTTATCGTCATAGAAATTCATACAAATTTCAAATCAAATGCATACAATAATAGTTCATAAAACTTTTTGATCAAAATGCATACTAACATTATTCATATAATTTAATCAAATCGCATTCATATATATCCATACAAATTAATGAACTCACATATCATAATCCATACAAATAAATTTCAAACTAAAATTCATATAAGATTTAAATTTACAAAAATACTTCAATCTCTAAATGCAATCTAAACATGCCAACAATTTCTTCTCAAACCCCTGTTTTTTTAATATATGAAAATAAGAGATTTTTTGGAAGAGAAGAAATCGGAATATCGAAGAAAATTCTATATTCGGAAAAACACTTCCATTTATGTGATTATTTCTTTTGTGGTTCAAGATTTATTTACTTTTCAGGTGAGAGAGAGAGATAGTTACTGAACATGTCGATCAAAGGGCTACACACAAATTAAAGCAGATCTAAGGGTCTACAAATTGTTAGTACCAACTCCTTGATAATAATATTAGCTTATTAGCAAAACTCTCCCTCTCTCTCTCTCTCTCTCTCTCTCTCTCTCTCTATATATATATATATATATATATATATATATATATATATATATAGACAGAGAGAGAGAGGATGACTAAATAACTTGTACAAGCAAAATTCGGATTTTGCTTGTGACCAGAATACTACATATATCATCAAAAATTCAAATTTCAACCGTACGGATGGAATATATATGTCTTGAATATGTTGTGGATTAATTTTCACAAGAATCAGAATATTATATCATTACCATCATATATTATCAAAATTCATCAAAATATATATATTTGATGAATTTTGATGATACATGATGGCAATGATATAATATTCCGATTCTTGTAAAAATTAATCTACATCATATTAAAAACATATATATTCCATCTGTACGGTTGAAATTTGAATTTTTGATAAATTTTGGTCACAAGCAAAATCCGGACTTTGCTTGTATAAGTTGTTTAGTCATCCTCTCTCTCTATATATAAAGAATACATATGTAGTTTGTATAAAGGAGTTTGATGTTATTTATATTTATTTATTTTCAAATTAATGGGGTTTGAAGGTTTTGCCATGTGAAATCGAGAAGTTCTATCTCAAAAAAACAAAAACAAAAAAAATCGAGAAGTAAAAGCAAGAAAGTTAATTTCAAAATAGAGAAGTAAAAATAATAATTTTGAAAAATAGCATAACAAACTTAAGATAAAAGTGTTATTTTTGTGATTTTTTTTAGATTAACTTTGTTTCACAAAAACTCATGTAACTAAGACATTTGATAAAGCAGTGGAGGATTTTGACTGCAGATATTAAGATTAACTTTTTATTTCAGCTACTGATTAGCTTTGTTAGGCTGGAAGCTCAAATATATATATATATATATATATATATATATATATATATATATATATATATATATTTAATTATATTATAAGGCAATATATTAGCAAATACATATTTGTTTGACTAAAAAACACATCAAAATATATATTGAAATACAAAAAAAAAATTGGTCATAATATAATATATTTGGGCTATTATTTTATTAGCAAGATTTGTAGGGGACCATGATATGATTGGCTATCAAAATCTCAAGATCGCACCAGTATTTTTTATATACAGGGTGTAATATCTATTGTCATTTTTGAAATTATTGTGTTTAAAAAATATAATGAATATATGCAAGAGTTTTAAAAAACTTATATTGTATAAAATTATAATGTAATAATGTTAAGATGATGTTTAAGGAGATGATGCAAATATTTTTTCTATATTTTTTTTGTCAGTATTTTTTGAAACAGTGAAAATAGTATATAGAAAAAAATATATATTAAAAAGTGGAAAAACAGTATATATAGAGTTCGTCGTGATTTGAACGTGTTACAGTGCGTCGTGATATTAGATTTTTATTATGTTCAAACATTTTTGTAAGAGGCACAAAAATTCCTATGAAACCACCATGTATCAACATCCTAATGAATGAATAATGATATCGATAGCCTGATAATCCGGCCGTCATTATAAGTACCCCTAATTTGTAAAATACTTTTTATAGTGTGTTTATAAAATAAGTTGTTCTATGCAACATTATTAAGCGAGATTACTTTTATTAATACCAACTATCAAATGATAGATCTAATATAATTACCAAATTTAGTTAATATTCTAAAATAATAATATAAATAAAAAATAGAAAATAGAGAAAATGTTATCCTCTAATCAAAATGAAATAAATTCGCATCTAACTAGTAATGGTCAAAAAAACATCGATCCCCCATCTATCGGAATCAATATCTGAACTGAGTCGATAATATTGAAAAGTCATCATTTCAGAGCCAACTTTAACCAAACTCTAATGATATATATCATGAATGATTTGGGATCATTGAGACTCATAGTCACAAGCCAAATGATGATAAAAAAACCTGAATAACACGCAAGTGAAATTATCCTGAACTCGAAACGATCCGATTTGACTATCTCAATAAAAATATATATATATATATATATATATATATATATATATATATATATATATATATGTATATATATAGTTATTTCTAATTTCCTGTCTGTCATCATCTTCTATTAATTAACAGAGGAGAAATTACATAACCACGCCTCTGTGTAATGACTTCGGAGGGCCGCCATTGGTCTAATTGAACAGATTATTTTCATTTTGCTAATATGGAAAATATTTTAGCACATAACACGTGTAATTAGTTACTTTAATGACCTATCTGTATACACCAAGATAAAATAAAATAATCTATGAACTCAAATTTTGTCTGTCACTAAAATATCACTTTCTTTTGAAGATTTCTCAAGTGAGAAATCTCTTACAAAAAGATATATTCTTACAAAATTTATTTAATTGATGTCAGTCAAATTTGAAGTCATTACTTCCTTATATCCTTTTTCTTTTTTTTGAATAAACTTATATCCTTTTTTCATAATCAGAATATTATGAAGATGATGCATAAAATAATATAATATTTCAAACTGGTATAGTTGATGTCACTGTGGAAACATCACCATGATTAAACCAATACTCCATAAATAAAACGAAAAATATGACAAAGAAATTAAAGGAATATATCATCCAAATGAAAATAAAGAATATCAACTGAAATTGCATTTTACTATGGCTGTTGGCAGTGACAATACATGAACAATTTTTTTTTTCAATTTTTTTTCATTTTCTAATTGAGGAAAAAATATTGAGAAAAAATAGTTTACATTTTTATCCTAGAACAAATATTATACCCGTATACCTTTTTCTTCTCAGAACAAATATATACATTTATCTTGTACAAATATACATATTATATTATATTATATTATTGTGTAACTTTACCGTGCAAAAATATATTTTTATTGCTTTTATTTATCGTGGATATATCAAGTAAAATGTATTTTTTATTGGTAAATATTTTTATTATTTTTATGAGAAATCCGAAACTGCGACGAGATTGAGGACCTCCAAAACGTGACCGTATATTATTTCTTCCGTTTTTCAATATTTTATTTTTATTTTTTATATATTATTTGTTTAATTTTATATATTATTTATTACCATATATATTGTCGTGTTGTACATCCTTTGGCTTCCATTTTTTATTTGGCCAATTTTATTATTTGAGAAAGTTGTACGACAGATTCTAGCTAGATAGCTCTAGCATTACCAATTGCCGTTACTGCAAGGGCGGTGATGTCATTCAAGTGGCAAAACTATTTTACATTACATGAAAAATATGGTTAGTGTTCAATAAATCTGTTGCTTTCTCTCATATTGTAAAGAAATCAAATTGGTTTTCCAAAACTACTCAAATTGGCTTTTCAAAACTAGAAAAAAGAAGTGCCCCCTATATATAATTTATATATTTTCGAAACCTCAATGTTGTATTTCTTCTTAAATTAAATTGAAATAACAAACGGAAAACTTATAGATATACTTTGCACTAGTATTACCTATGTTTAAATGTTGACCATTGCATTTTTATTTCAAAAGGCAATAAGAAAGCATGAATAAAAAAGGCTAGAAATTCATAAATCAGTTATAAACTCCGAAAATAAAATTAATGAAGCCGAAAAATAAGATAAATAACAATCATATTTTATTTTTAAAATTGATTCCGAGTCATTTTTATGTTCCTAAAATTATTCGTTTTGATATTTATATTCGTTGCTAATTCTCATCCAGAAAACCCTAAAGTGGAGAAACAAGAACTACTAGGTTGAAATTATTCTATATTCCAATAGCCACTCTTTTTTCTGTTATTGTCTTAGTGACTAAGCCAATGGTTGGTTCACTTTTTTCTTTTCTTTCTTTCTTGCTTTATTTTGCAAGAAAGAGGATTGAATTTGAAACATTAAACTCCTCCAATTGCAAATGAGAGGAAGTGGGAGACATGTGAAGCCTATTTAGTTCACTTTTCAAGGTTGATATGGTTCATAGGTTGAGCCCAAAAGCACTAACAAAAGAGCATTAGGAATTGTTTAAGTTAAATGACGAAGGAAAAAGGATAAATTGGAAAAATGCAAATTTTATTGTTCTCTTTTTATTTGCCTTATCTACATTTATTATTAAATTGTGCACAATCTATACAAATTTTAAACTTCTTAGTAAGGAAACTATGTTTTTTGCTTCCTTTTCATTATCTTATGTCTAATTTGTTTTCCCTAAATAAATGTACAGAACCATTAAATAATGAGAAAAAAAATTCACCCTTCACTATCTCACCCTTCAACCCTCTTAATTGCTGCAAAATTACCAATAACATAATCATAATAAGAAAGCCAAAGACAATACATTATTTATGTAATATTACACTATTTTTAGTGCATTATATATCACTCCACAGGGAATTTTGTTAGGTTTAGGGATCAAATGGAAAGAACCGTCTGTTGTTGAATTATAGTTTATTGGGCTAGAATTAGGCCTAATTTACATAATTTATTGGTGCAGACGTTAAAAACCCAAATTTATAATGTTATGTTTGAAATTTCAGAGTCCATCATTGATATTTTCTTTTCTTAGAAGCCCAAATTTATAATTTTATATTTGAAATTCTAGAGTCCTCAATTGATATTTTATTTTCTTACAAGCCCAAATTTACAATTTGAAGTTTTAAATTTCAGTCCATCAATTGAGAGTTTTCTAAAAGCCCACAAAACCCTTCCAATTTCCAACTAAACCCTTCCAAAACCCTAACCCTAATTTCACACACACAATCTTCCCCCGCCACCACCGCCTCTCTCTAATTTACTCACCAATTCCTCTTTATAAACCTCCTTCCATCGATCTAATTTCATCAATTGTTCTTCTTGTTCAGAGATTTTCTTTCGATTTTTGTTCTTTTGTCTTTGGTTTTGTGTGAAATTTGATGCTGATGAGGATAAACCGAAGGCTTGTTTCTCAAACATTCGCAGTGGCCGCCTGAGCGCTCTCGCCTCGCCGGGCTTGAGAGCCCTTGATGCTTTCTTCCTTCCTTGGATGTCTGATGCATCAATTCATCCTTTTCCCTTTCATCTCATTGATTTCTGTTGAATTTTTGCATTTTCTTTCCTTTCTGATTGATTTTTTTTGTTGGTCTTTCGTAATTTCCTTTCAATTTTGATAGTTTTTTTTGTTGGGTTTTCTTAATTTCCTTTCAATTTTGATATTTTTTTTGTTGGGTTTTTGTAATTTCTGTTCATTTCTGATTGATTTTTGTGATTTCTTGATTGGGTTTTGATGATTTGGGGGAAATTGAGAGGTTGATGAGGATAGAATTAAGGCTTGTTTCTCAAACATTCGCAGTGGCCGCCTAAGAGCTCTCGCCTCGCCGGGCTTGAGAGCTGATGCTGCTTAATCCTTCCTTGGATGTCTGAGACCTCCTGAAAATTCATTACAGATTTCATCATTTATAAATGTTTATAGCTTTTTTAATTAGATTTTTATCGATTTTAATTAATTACATAATATGATTTTAATTAACATACAACATACAACATGAAATCATATGGTTTATATTTGAAAGCTTGGCAAATGATGAGAAACTAGACAGGGACATCAGACGTATTGTATGATGACATGTCTTACTTGAATCTCAAAAATCTCTCTGATGCTAATTTCAATAAAAGTATTTGAAATCTTGAGTTGCATTCAATAGAACAGATTTCAGTTATATAATAGCCAAGTAATTTCCTCAAGTTCATTGAATTGTCTATAAAGATCTGATACTTGTATTCTTGCTCTTTTGAAATATTTTGAAATTGTTAATGATGATCCTTCTTGATGGTGAGAAATAGCCCTTTTGATAACACTAACAGCCCTTTTTAAAGTTATCAGAAATGTTTTTGATTGGCTAAAATAAGTATTTTTCAATAAAAATTAGATTACCAGACTAGTTTAAATTATGTATCAAATAATGCAACTAATATGTGAGATCTCATCTGATATCGATTATCTGAGATTTGATGTAATTACTCTTAAAAACTGTAATTAATTCAATATCATACAATCAGATATTTTGATTACGTAATTTGCTTTTAATTAAAATATAACTGAAACATGAAAATATACTGTCAATATTTGAATTCATGGCAAATGATGAGAAGCTAGACAGGGACTCAGACGTCATAGCTTGATGACATTGTCTTACTGGAATCTCAAAATCTCTGATGCTAATATCTAAAGAATATTTGAAATCTGGAGTTACATTCTATTGAACATATTTTACAATGATATTATAGCCCAGTAATTTCCTCAACTTTGTTTTTTGGCTTATTGGACTACTATATATCTTGGGACATGCTACAAAAAGCGTAATGCATAATGCAGTGAAAATAGCATGTAAGTAAAAAATAATTTATACATTGTATAAAATAAATAGAAAAGATTTTTGAAGTTAGAAGAAAGTTTTTGAATTGATAAAGAGATTTTCAATATAAATTAGATTACCAAACTAGGTTGATAATGTGGCTAATTTGACTTAATGGGCTGGCCAGCACCATTGAGAAAAGTATGGGCTTTGGGCCAGCCCCATCGAAGAAACAGAAAAATAATATAACCATATTATTGGCACACTTGAGCCAGCCAGCCCAGATGTTATCAAATTTCTCAACAATTAATTATCACATGAAACTAAAATTATGAAAAGAACAAAAAGAAAAATGCCAAATTAATATCCTGGTATTTAGTTATGCCTGATTAAAAGTATAAAATTTCATGAGAGATAACAAAAGATTAAATATGTGACATGATTATATTACCCCGATGTAACTCTTCTACTAAGACATTGGAGAAAATTGCAAGCCAACGCTTGCCCAGTTGGTTTAACCTTTGACTATGTTATAGACCACTCGTTTGAAACCTCTCTTTAAAAAAAAGACATTGGAGAAAATTGAAATGTCATATTTTAAGTTCTTATTGCATATGTGATAATTGCATCTAACTCTTGTAATGAAGTTGTTCTTATTGCAAAATTTTGTTTGTCACTCATACTTTTTTCTTTTACTTTTTTTTTTGAACTTATACCTAGTAGTCTTAAAGTCACACATGCTAATCCTTATCCTGGGGAGGCTCAAACCTTGTTCTTATGAGAATCAGAGTACATGCAACATCATTAGGCTAAATTATCAGGTTTATCATACAATCTTTGCAAGATGTAATAAGACACCAATAGCAAAGAGAGAGATTCTCTCACTTGGCCTGAATGTCTGTCACATAACCCTAAATTTTTGAACCCAAGTAGCATTGTACAATTATTATTGTTTACTTGGACATATATTTTATTTTGAGAACTGATACGCAACGCCGGCTTATTTAGTGACTAATATCGTCCGAATTCAGAAAAGTATAACAAAATTACAAAAAAAATATATTAACAAACAAAAAGATAGAGTGAACACATATAAAAGTATGTTAATATACAAGCGATATTTTTTTTCAATTAGTTCAATTAGTGAACAACTAAAAAACTATAAGTATATGTGGCGTTGTTTAGGCACTGTTTAAGCGGGTGATGCTAATATTTTCTATTTTATTTTTTAGACCCAACCAATTCTCATTAGTTTCTCTCACACGAATCAATTTGAGTCTGCACGCGTTCCATCTAATAATCGCTCTCAACCAAAAATCAAAATTAACCTATGTCCACCTATTAATAACCTAAAAATAGCCAATTCCTAACAAAATTCCTACTGACAAGAAAATATCCACCTCTCGACCTCTCAACATTACCAACCCTCTCACCTCCTCAATCTCTTATATTCCCTCATCCCCCTCACCCAATTTACCCTCTTAATTCATAATAGATTGAAGAATCATGGCGGTTCGTTCCACTCTCCTCCTCTCTCTCTTGTTGCTCGTCTCCGTTCTCTCCGCTACATCATCATCCCCTTCTCTCTTCAACACGCTTGCCATGCCACCCTCTCCCCCGAGCACTGCTTCCAACACCAATACCGTTTACCCGATGAGGTGCAGAGGGTTTACTGCGAATTGCTATGACGATATAAAGGTCGCAGGCTTTGGTCTCGAGGAGGCGGTACGCCGTGGATTGGCCGGAGGCGTGAGATATATAAGTTATGAGGCATTGAAGAAAGATCGTGTGCCATGCAATAGGAGGGGCAACTCGTACTACAATTGCATGAGAACCACGCGTGCAAATCCGTACAGGCGTGGGTGCAGCATCATCACGCGATGCAAAAAGATCTATGATTAGTTGGTTGAATGGAAAAATTGTGTTTTTTATTCAACTCATATTTAATGAGTTGAGAGACTTTGCTAAATATGTGTTGCATATTGTGTTTGCCGAAACTTAAATTCAAGATCTCTAATTACATATGCAATATTGTAATATATTCTACCAACTAAGTTATAGACCATACGTGAATGAAAGATTTGTTGAAAGTAATTTCTGATTATAGAGTGATTTAATCTTTTCTTCGTGCTTCACGTGTCAGCCACCTGTAATAAAATAATATTAAAAATATAAAAAATATTAAAGATGTAAAAATATGGATGTAAAGTATTAAGAATATTTACTGTAGAAAAGGAAAATATGCAAGTAATGTACTAAAAATATTAAATAAAATATTAAAAAAATATGAATAAGCTTAATAAAATTAGGAAATATTAACAATATTATAAATATTTAAATAAGAAGAAATATTAAAAATATTACATGAAAAGAACTGGCATCAAGTTCAGGAAAGTAACATAAAAATTAAAATTTCATACAACACATAGTTTATCTCTTTTCTCTTTTTTCCATTATATTTTTGGATCTTTAACTATAGAAATAAGTTGGACTCGATTTAGCTTCATTTTACCCTCATGCAATAAACCAATGAAAAAAAGCAAATAAAACCCAAACAAAATGAAAAAAAATTAAAATAAAGATAAAAAATAACATCTTTCAAAATAAATCTTTAAAATTCTTAGAACTCGCGCGACACATTTTGCTTAATTAATTTACTCTCACCCAAAATTCCAATGGAAAAAGAAAATAAAAACCAAATATAAATAAATAAACTAAAATTAATAAAAAAAAACAAACCTTTAAAATTCTCAAAACTCGCGCGACATTTTGTTTGACCAATCTATTCTTAACATCTTTACAATACATCAATCCAATCGTCTCCACATAAATTTCCACATCTTCACACTCAAACAATTCAACACAGCAATTTTGCGAATCGGCCCTCAAACTTCCCAATTTCTCCTCAAAAAACTCGCTATTTACAGCTAGGATTTCCTTATGCACACTCATTTTTACCGCCAGATTTTCTTTTCCGTACAGAATCACTTTTAAATCGCTCGTTTCAGATTGACCAAATCCAACCGAAATCTTTTTCGGTTGACTTTCTGGATTTGGATCAACAATTGGAAGGTCTGTTTGTAAATTTTGGGAATTTGAGGGGTTAATTTGTGGATTTTGTGGATTTGAGGGGTAAGTTTGTGAATTTGAGGGGTTAGTTTGTGAATTTGAGGGGTTGATTTGGGGATTTTGAGGGTTTGCTGGATTTGAGGGGTCGATTTGTAAATTTTCTAAATTTTGAGATTTGAGATATACGTCAAACTTGAAATATCTCAAATCAAACATGCCCTATGATGAATTTTATGTCAACATCGGTACACTAAAAAGTAAAGAGCCATACTAGCAAGACCCAATTTGAGCCCCCATTTAACCCCTTTTTATTTTTTTATTTTTTTATTTTCTACATGGTACTCATGAGATTTTAGTATATGGTAATTTGAATATATTGGACCACTTTCATAAATAAGAAAATTCAAAAAAAGTTCACAATTTTTTTTCCAAAAACCCAATTACCACTTTGGGGCTCAAATGGGGCTCACTAGATTTTTCCAAAATTAAAATAAAATTATTGACATGTACCCAGCATTTCTCAACAGATTTGCAAACTACAGAGAGAGAGAGAGAGAGAGAGAGAGAGACAGACAGACCAAGTCAGCGGAAGGATCAGGGAAAAGAACTTTGAAGAAACTTGGGATTTTTGAGAGAGCTTCATTTCCACCAAGTTGAGAAGGCGCCATTGCTTGAACCCCTTCTTCTTCGCCTAGATTTGAAGTGAAGAAGATATACAAAATCTAACTTCACCCTCTTCGTTTTGAACAAGGAATATCAAGCAACCAAAGCAAAAAAATATCAAAGCTCATAAATTAAAAGCACAAAAGGAAAAGAGAGGAAAATATGAAAAGTCACTTTACTGTCTCTGATAAAGTACCATTCATTTACAAGTAAGCATTATGATGTGTCAGAATCAGAACTCTGGGTTCATATCCTCTGTGGCTTTCGCTTAAGAAAGGAATGCAGACGCCCACGTAGCAAACAGAGCTAACCTTTAATAAGAACCGCTACTAATTTATATATATATATTATAAAAAGGCCCCCCAAAAACTAGGACCCTAGACCATGGTCTCATGGGCCTAGTAAGGGGGCCGGCCCTGACCGTCCGTGAATTCAAGCATATCTTTTTCACGGTATACAAAGACCAGTAGTATTTGAGATTTGAATGCGAGCTACATTCCGTTATAGGAAGAATTAATTTTTTATTATTATATCAAAATAAAAAATCACGGCTATATATCGAGTATCACTCATCTTGCTCTCATCACTCACCAAATTATATGTTAAGCTAATTAACTCACGATCTTTGTTAAATGCAACACACAATAAATCATAAATCATGAGTTTAAAATTTATTAACATTAAATAATAGATGTAGACAAAAATCATCTTCATTTTATAAAAAAAAATAGAAAAAAGAAATATATGTTGAATCAGAAACTAACCACACTAATTATCATCTAACCAGCAAATTGGAATTGAAATATGTCCATCAAAATTCCAAACAGAGACAGGTAAAATCCAAAACAAAACACCACCACCAACTAGCCACACAAGTCACAATTCCCACCTTTCTATAATAATTCTTGCTTATCATTTTCTGTCTACTATACTTTCTCTACCACCAACAAACACAAGATCATCTCCACTGTTTGTGTGGCCACTTCTTCTTCTTCTTCTTCACATTCCAAGCTCCTACACAGAGAGAGGCAGAGAGATGGTCGACGTCCTCCGAGCCGCGGCGCCAACCCGACCTCCACCTCCGTCTCGTCGGACGACGGCGTCAAAACCTCCACCTCCTTCTCGTCCGGGTGCAACGGCGGCGGCGTTAAAACCACCAACAAAAGCTGTACGACTACCTGAAAAGCCGAGGTCTACAGTTTCACTACTCTCTCCAATACCCACATCGCTCTCGCTTTTAGCTCTCTTCTCCAGTATAGACTCACTACACGAAGCTCAAGCCGTCGCCATTACAAAGGAAGACCTCGTCTCTTCCCTCACCAAGGCATTCCATTCCTCTCTTCTCCTCCTCAATTTTCAACCGACCAACAACATTTTTGACCTTTTTCAACTACCCAACAACATTTTTGACCTCTTTCAATCAAATTCTTCAGGTGGAGGAAACAATCGACCAAGTAGGCGACGTGGGTTCCAAGGCCGTGGATTTCTCCTTCACTTTCGTCAAAACCCTGAGCGAGATTCTGAAACCCGCCATTGACGCGTCCTTGCCGGCCCTTCAGAGCGCTAGTCAGGAAGCTCTGAAGCTTGCTTCGCCGGTTGTTTCCGACGCGTCCAATCAGGCGAAAGATGCTCTTCAGACCGCCGGAGTTGACGCTAGCCCTGTTCTTTCAGCTGCTAAGGTTGACTTTTTCTTGCCTTAGCAAATTATACATCTTTAAACGTTGTTAGTCAATGAATGGCTTGTAAAACAGTAAAAGCATTACACCATTAGTTGTTAATAAACTTAATAATTTGTTTCTACATCGATATTTTTATTTTTGTGTAGGGTGTTTTTGCAATTTAGGCATAATGTAGGGGCCTTTTTTGCGACTTAGATATAATATATGGGTTTTTTTGCAATTTTTTCACAAAAACTGACAAGATATTTTATGGGTACAATATGTTTTTTTTTTTTGCGATTTTACAATATAAGTGCATTACGCCATTAGTTGTTATTAGTTTCTACATCGACATATTGCGTAGTTTTTTTTTTTACAATTTAGGCATAACATAGGGTCTATATTTCGCAATTTAGGCAGAACACATGATTTTCTTTTCCAATTTTTTTGACAATTCATCATATCAGTAGATACTTGTGGAAGCAACACAGAAGGCCGCAGAGTTAGCCAAGCCGATCGCCGCTTCGACTGTGGAGACGATCACTTCTTCTGATCCTTCTGTTATTCTCTTTTCGGCTGGCGGTTTATTCTTGGCTTATCTTTTGTATCCGCCCGTTTGGTCTTTGGTTTCGTTCAATTTACGCGGCTATAAAGGTAATTGTTGTTAAGATTGATGATGAATTGAGATTGGTTCTTCTTTTTTGTGAGTATTTGTTTTATTTGGTCTTTGGTTCCTATAAAGATAATATTAATATAGTTGATAAATTGAGAGTTTTTATTGAGTAAATGTGTGTTTATAGTTGATAAATTTTTGTTGTTCTTGTTTCGGCTGGTGGTTTAGTTTTGGCTTATCTTTTGTTTCCGCCCTTTTGGTCTTTGGTTTCCTTCTATAAAGGTAATTGATTAAGAGAGAAATAATTGGTAATTTTGAGTAGTTTTTATTTTGGTTCTTGATGAAATCAATATTTATTGAATTATTTTTGAATAATATTGATTTTGGAGGAAATGTTAGGAGTGAAAAATGAGGATTAGTTGAAATCGTTTCCTATTTGCTCTCAATGTATCATCTCTTGTTATCATGTGATATGATTGTTTTGTTGTAAAGTTATTATGTAAAGTTATTATATATGATATGATTTTAAGTGTTACAACTTCTCCTAGTTTAAATTCATCCGTTATAGCGACTTAGCTAAAATATTCTAATTCTATTATGTAATTAATTTCGCATCGATATTGCAAGTTCGACTTGACTTGGAAGTAATTTTAGGAGTTCAATGAGTATTAACTGAAATTATTTCTCCATCTGCTTCAGAAGATGCTCTCAGTTTATCAGCTCCCATTATTATATTATACAATTCTTCGTAATTAATATCTCATAAATATTTGATATTTTTTTACTAATGATTTATTTTTGTATTTTGAGTAGGTAATTTGAGCCCAGCTCAAGCTCTTGATATGGTATCAACGCAAAATTATATTTTAGTTGATATTCGTTCCGAAAAGGATAAGAACAAAACCGGCGTGCCTCAACTCCCTTCTGCTTCCAAAAATAGATTAATTTCAGTTCCGTAAGTATTTTTTTATCTCATTCGCAATTAATAATAATAAATAAATAGATAAATGGAAGTTTAATAGGGTTTATTGGGAAAATGATATGTCATCTTTTAATTTAATGTTCCATTTTGTATCTTCATATTTTTAATATATAAGATGCAAATTGGCAAACCAAATGATTTTCTGATAAATGATATGTTGCAAATAGTATGAAACAATGAAAGAATAAACGTATAATATTGTTTTCATATATGAACTTTGGTATTAGTGTTTTATATTTACTTTTTTAATTTTGCTTTTTTTTTTAATTTAAAGATTGGAAGAGTTACCGAACAAGATTAAAAGCTTAGTAAGGAGCACAAAACAAGTGGAGGCTGAAATTGTTGCATTAAAAATATCATATCTTAAACGGGTTAATAAAGGCTCCAACATTATTATTATGGATTCGTAAGTTTTTTTCATCTTTATTAAGCTATACATTTTTTCATTTTCCAATCTCATTATGTTTCTCTTTTGGTAATTTAAGCTCCAAATTAGTCCGATTAACTCTTAGTTAACTATGATATGTGAAATTAAGCTTCAACTTATTACCCAAAGGAGCTTTAATTATCATTCAAATTATGTGATTAAGCTTCGTTTTGCCCAATTTAACCTTAATTATCCCTTAATTGTGTAATCAAGCCTCAATTTGATCCAATTTAGCTTCCCTTTGATTGTCAAAATTTCTTCCAATCAAGGCAATGAAAAAGAAAAAAACATTTCCTCTTTATGAAACACACACCACTAATTAATAATCCCACCCAACTACCCACATTAACTTTCTTTTTACAAATTGGTCCTCAGATACTCAGATATCGCGAAAATCGTCGGAAAGACCCTCACAACTCTCGGATTCAACAACTGCTATATCATGACCGATGGTTTTTCAGGAAGAAAAGGTTGGATTCAGAGCAAATTAGGGTTTGACTCGTATAATCTCTCTCTCATTGAGGTTCTCTCTCCTTCTCGAGTCATTCCTGCTCGATTTGGCACCACAAGTTCCGGTTCACAAAGGAAACTTTTGCCGGGCGATTAGTTTGCCGATTGATCGATTTTTTGTTTTTGTTTTTTTGGTATGTTTTGTTGATTTGTGATGTAAATTGTTAATGTGGTTGGTTTATAGAAATTGTAAAATTGGAAGTGATATATATGAAGTGTTATTTTAGATTTAATGCATTAATGTTAATATAGTTATATATGTTCAAATTATTGATAAAAATATACTAGTTATAGTTGTCATTTAGAAATATGAATTACACAATTTGCCATCTTACTTCAAAAGTAAGGCCTAAAAATTTGGAAGTTAGTTGACTTATTTGGTCAAACGTACAATAAAAATTTACCCAAATAATTAGTACTAGGATGACACCCGCACGTTGCTGCGGGTATAAATTTATTATAAGTGATAATATAAATTTACTATTGTAATATTAATGACTAATGATATGATTTATCTTTTGCAATTTATAATAATAAATTATTTTTACATTTTCAGGATAACATAATAACTATATTTTTTTTTGTAATTTCCAATATTATTTTTTTTTTCCAATTTCGGATTAATAGAAAGGTTTTTTTGAAAATTTCCTAGAAATATTTGAGTAGGGGCTTTTTTGTAATTTTTAATAATACAAGGGCTTTAATGCATTTGTGTAATATATTATAATGCAAATACTATTTTGTAATTTCGGAATAATACAAGGACTTTTTTTTGCACATTTTTCTATTTGTAATATATTAATATCCAATTATGGAATGATTCTTTTGTAATTGTAGAATAATACAAGGATTGTTGTGCAAATTTTTTATTTTTCTAACCTCCTCAATTGCCTGACTCTTTATTCCACAATAAAACAAAAATGTACACTCTCCACTTAATTTAACAATCTTTTCTATTAATCTAACACTCAATTTAATAACACATGTTATTTAAAATAACGTAGTTCTCTCTTAATGAACTAATGGAGTGAAATTTTCTATATAACTAAATTTGGTGGCCATACAGAATGATTGTATTTTCATCCATTGTCCCGGGAAATTAGAAGAGGAGCAACATAGATTCAATTCTCATATTTTATGGGGTATGCATGATATTTTGAAGGGGAAACAGAGTATAGTACTTGCTATTTTAATATTTCAAAGGGTCACCCATGAAATTATTTCAAGCTTAATATAATTTCTTCGACCTTTCTCATACATACTTTTTTTTTTGAAAGAAAACCTTTCTCATTCATACTTGCAACTCGCCTTTCATACTGAATAATTTGTGCTTAGGGTTTGTAAGTTCCCTCCTTAATTCTGTCCGAAAGAGGGTAGGAATTTTTCAATTGCAACTAAAACGCAGGTTAGTCTTGCCTTTTCCTTTTCGTAATAATAGTCAAGAGTTTCAAATTTGGTTTTTTGGATGGGGTCTGTTTTGGTTAAGATTAACAAGATTAAGCTCAACTCTGTTTGTTCTGTCTATTTTTATCAATTTGAAAAATAAAAAACCATCTAATTTGTTCAATTTGCTTGTCTCTTATATTATTTTTACATTTTTTTTTCTAATTAACTAATAATAATCCCCGCCTAATTCCACACAGTTTGCAATTTAATAATGGAAAAGAAGAAAGAAAAAACCAATTACTTCCCCAACGAAATAATCTTCAAAATACTCTTATTTCTCCCCGGAACTTCAATTTTACGATTCAAAAGTGTATCAAAACAATGGAATTCCATCATTTCAACTCATTTCTTCATCAAATCTCACCTTAAAAATGCCATTAATGCCCCAATTCCTTCAAATATCCTCTTGTGCTACTCAAATCATGTCTCTTTAGTCGATACTGAAACTTGGTCCATATCAAACAAACTATTTTTAAACCGTAGAAATGAATATCAGAGTTTTGGTGGATCTTGTAATGGATTAGTCTGTTTTTATAATGAATATACTTCATCTAGGGACGTTTTGGTAATTAACCCTACAACAAGAGAGTGGATTACGATTCCAAAGCCTTTTGTTAAACCCCAATTTGGGGAATTTTCCTACACATTAGGGTTTGTTCCCTCAACAAATGAGTATAAAGTGGTTTGGTTTTGGATGGATGAAGGGAACCCTAATTTTGAAATTTGGACTCTTGGGGGGAGTAAATCATGGAGAAAAGTGCCTCAATTTGCAAACCCTAATTTAGATTTTGCTACATTTTACGCTAGAGGGATTTACTCAAACGGGATATTGGTTTATCTAGGGTTTGATCAACATGAAAAGCCTTGGCTTCTTTCGATTGATCTTAAATTAGAGAAAATTTCGTCCGTTGATTTAATCAATCTAGATCCATTCAAGAAAGACTCAAACGATTTTATTCTCGGAGAATTAAATGGAAACATTTTTCTAACAATTATACCGGATTTAATTTCTCAAAATGAGAAAGAAATTCATATAATAATTATGGACAAAGAGAGAAAAGAATGGGTGCGGAAATTAAAGCTCATCGTTCCAAGAATGTCGTATATGAGGCCTTTGTTTATTAACAGGGAAAAGATTTTGCTTCAAGATGTGTGTAATGAGGCGGGATTATATTATTATGATTTGGAAAATGAAGAAATTGAAAAGGTTTATATGGGCGATTATGATTTTTGCTATCATGCTTATCCTCATATCGATAGCTTAGTCTCTTTGAGAGGACTATAGTTTATTTTCACATTTTTCTTTTTAGAGTCATTTCCTTGTATATAAATTATAAAATGATATATCTGGTTGGTTCTCGACCCTTTTTACATGAATTATGTATTTTGTTAGCTTGTATCTTATTTCCCCTCTTTCTAGGTACTAAGTGGTTATTTAGGCTAATTGGTTTGTTAAATTTCATCATATGAACTCCAGCAGATCATACTATACTAACATTGTATAAAAGATAAACCAAATCTAAGTACACACGTTTAAATAAATCAAACAAACACTTATTAAACAAACCCAAATCAATACACCAACTAGATTCAAACAAATTAACCCAACAAATAAATCAACGGTAGTAACCGCCATAAAACTGCCGTTTGTATTTATCGTTCCTGTTATTCCTTATCGCGCAACAACCAACCGTATAAAAGATCAGTAGAACCACAATGATGACCACATTAATAATCGCAATTTCCTTCCATTTTCGCTTAATTGTTGCTAAAACACCGGCCTTGCACGAATTACAGTCGTAACATAATTTTGCCTGATCGTTGCTCCAAGCTTTGCAATCTGGATCAGCTGATTTGAGACCCGTCTTTGGCTCGACCCAAAAAGTTGAGTTCACATACGAGTATCCGCAATATGTTGGAGGTTTACAACAACCGGACTGCAATTAAAACCTCTATTATTTTTCATTTCAATCATGTGTATATACTAGTTTTCTCATATCATACAGATATACCTATATTGTATCTGATATGATAATGAAGGCCATAGAAAAAGTTTTTATACGATATGCTTAATAATTATATAAAAAACATCATATTATGGATTAACCCAAATGGAATTTGAAATTTGACCCGCATATTAATTGATTTTCTTCATTATTAATTAAGCTTAACTATTATACAAAACATCTTATCAATTGATATAAATAAAAAATGTTTTCTTTGGAAAAATAGAAGTAAAAGATATATACCTGAATCGGTGAAAGAGCTTGCTTGTAGAAATCATTAGCGCTCAAAATAGAACCTGCATTGAACTGGCCGCAGACCTGTCCAACCGAGAAACAGCTCTCGATAGTCTGCCAATTCTTATAATCCCTCACATTTTTCTGAATCCAGTTCGAATAATCTCCAAGCCTATACTCTTTATACCCTCTGCCTGAAATGGCCTGCCCTGCGCCTTTATTCGTTACGACAAACACAAACACCGTTACACTAAACATCGCGAAGATCAGAAGGAAAAGGACGAAAAGATAGATCCAAAGGAAGAATGTAATGCTGCAACAGGCGCCAAAGATTCCGAAGAGAGAGAATACGAAAAGGCCGACACCGAATATTATTAACGGCCAGTGGAAAAATTCCGCGCATTCTGATTTGGATTGAAATTTGAGGTACGCGCCGGATCCGATTATCACGAGGGAGAATAGGAGGATGACAATGTTGATGATTGTAATTAGGACATTGCTTATTCGCGCCATTTTTGCTTTTTTTAGAGAGAGAGAGAGGAAGGGGAAGAGAGAGGAAAGGGACAAGGAGAATGAATGTATCTCCTTGTTTCTCTCTGTCGGCCTGTCTATCTGTCTTTCTACTTAATTTTCCTTTTTTATCCGGGGGATCGAAATGGAGGGTGGATTGAGGGTTAGGGTGGTATGAGTTGGTTTTGCTAATTTTGGAATGAATTAGTGTGTTGGTTTTTGAAGAAGGATTCATGTTTCATGGGCTGGTTGTGTGTTAAATTGGATTTGATACATAGACATAGATTCTTGAACTGTTTCAAGTGTGTTAAATTGGATTTGATACACAGTTTCTTGAACTGTTTCATAATGGGATCTAATGTTGTCAACAGAAGGCTATTTTAGTTATAAGGATATTAATTTGGCCACACAAGGTGTGGAATTTAGATAAAAATTGTTTTCACAAAGCACAAGTTTAGGTTAAGTGCAAACGGCAATAAGATATGACCTCATATCATTAAATTTACACAAAATATTTTAATATCAACTTCTTAATATAACTCAAAATGTAAAATATGCATGCATTTTGTACTGGTTTTCTACGTTCTTTCCATAAAAGAAAGTCTCAATGACAAGTATGGTTGTTCTCTTCGGAGAAAATACATTTCTCAAGAAAGAAAGAAAAATAAAAGTTACACTTTATTTTGATAAATCGTACGAATATTTTTTTGATTAAATAAATTGTACGAATGTATTGAGATGTATATTTTGTGGGACTACTTGTGCATTTTCAAATTTGTTGTTGCATAAAATTCTCAAATCCTGTCAATTCAATACATCTCAAATGAGTGGGAAATGGGAGTTCAATTTTTTTCCCTTAATCCGAAGCGGACGAGAGTATAATTTTCCTGTGACGCTTTGCCTTCAGATGCATGCTTCTTGGAAATATTAAGTATCATAAATATTGTCGTTTTACAAGAAAAGAACCATATCAAAATTTAATACGTCGGTCAAACTGCCATCAGATACTTTGAACGACTTCATGTCAATTATATTACGAACTCTCTCTATAAAAATCCCAACTCTGTGCATTTGTTCCAAGTGCAACAACTAAACTCAATACTCACTTCTCATCCAATCCATGGCGTCCAAAAGCCCTATGTTGACCCTCACAATTGACAAGTCAACCAACCGTGTGGTTTTCGCTGAAGCTGACAAGGATTTTGTAGACATTCTACTCAGCTTCTTAACTCTCCCACTTGGCACCATTGTTAGTCTTACAAAAAATAATTCTACTCCTTTTCCTTGCCTAAACAACCTCTACAAGAGTGTAAAAGATCTTAACGATGAATATTTTAAGATCAATCCTGGCAAAGATTTGTTGCTTAGGCCAAGTTATGAAGCAGAGATGGAATGTCTTCATCTAGCAGTGAATCTTGAGGGTGATAGAGTACTAACATACTACACATGTAGTCAAGATTGTGATTATGGGATTTGGAGTCCTTATTTGAATACCAAATGCAATTGTGGGGCTCTGATGAGTCGAAAGGTGAAGATAGCGAGAGAAGCAGGAAAAGAGGGTGTGTTTCTGAGAGGAGTAATGCGGTTTATTATCACGGATGATTTTGTTATTATGCCAGCGTCAACTCAGGCAGCCATGAAGTTAATTAGTGGCCTTTGCGTCAGCAACCTTGAAGAGAGAAACATAACTGTTGGGCGATCTGAGGTATTGTTATTTTTTTTGTTATGATTCAGGATAATATGATTATATGTATTCTGTTACTTTTCTTTTTATTAAGTCTTTCCATGTTAATGAATTTAATTTTCTTTAGGTTCTTGCCCTATTGCAAAGCTCGCTGGCCTCTAACCGTGCTTTGACTGATGTGTTTATTGCAAGAGAAATCGACAATGCTAGAGTGGCACTTCATGAAAAGTTAGACAGTCTTACCCTCAATCCAAAGCCAATCTCTTCACAATCAGATAATAACAGTAACAACAATAATATTTGTATCAAGATAATCATTGACAAACATGAAAACAAAGTCTTGTATGCAGAAAGCAATCAAGACTTTGCAAATTTGCTGTTTGGTTTCTTGACTTATCCATCCGGCTCGGTCGTAAAGAACCTCAACCAAAATTCTCGTATAACTTGCTTTGATAACTTGTATGCGAGCGTTCTTAAACCAGATATTGCTGATTCCTTCAAAGTAAGTAAAGAATTTCTTCTTAATCCAAAAATCCCTTCATTTCTTTTCTTGAAGAAAAGCTTCATAAAACTTGAAGAAATTACTGAGCAAAAGAGATATTATATGTGTCGTACTCCTGAATGTACTTCGAATGAAGTTAGCATTATTGGTAATGCTCCATGCAAGTGTAAACGCATTACTAACAAGCGTATGAAAATGTTCGATTCATACGTAAATAATTTGTATCATAATGAAGGGTTTATCAATGAAGCGACATACATAATCACTGATAATTTGATTATTACTCCGTTACGCTCCTTATCTTATGTCACCCGCCTTATTGCTAATACGAAAGAAGGCATCAAGGAGCTGCTTCTTAATATTGGTGAAAAAGAGGTATTCAAGTTTAGTATAATTAGATTAAAATTATAATAATATAGTTTAACTTAATGCATGTTTTTTATATTTCAGATGCTTTTGCTGCTGGAAGCGGCCCTTGGTTCTGAAACAGCTCTAACAGATGCATTCATGAAAGCCATTATTGAGGATAAATGAAAGTTATGTTTGAATTTAGATTTGTTTGGATTTGGTTTTTATAGATATGTTTCTCATATATTTTCATTTACCAGAAGCAAAAGCATGCTGATATATGCTTTTTTTGTATAATTATGATCTAAAGATGATTTGCTATGTCATATTTCATCTTTAATTTGCTTTTGTCATGCTTAAAGTGATCAAATGTCGCTTATTTCAATAAAAATGGCTTCCAGTGTTTTATAGAACCTAGAAAAACATTATTACTAATTATGAAAACATTTTTGTCTATAGATGTAAGTTACTTGCAAAGCACAAAATGTGGTCCTTTGAGAACAATATTTAAAGATTTTTTTTGTGATTTATATATAGAATATATCTATATCAGTTTTCATCTATTATTTGATCGAAAAATATTGTGAATTACACCTTAAAAAATATATATATTGTAAATCATCATGTCCCTTGTTATTTTCTTTAACCAAAATAAAAGAAAATTCAAATTACAGAAACAGTTCTTTTAATGGGCCAATTCATGAAGCCGAGATTTACCTACGGGTTTTGAATAAAAAAAATCATAAAGCCCAAATTGCACAAAACGTCTAAGAAAAATTCTAGAAAAATATTGAGGATTTTCTAGAAAATTGAAGTGTATATCTGCAAAACTACCCCACCGCTCTGTCCCGTTCTCAAAGCTTCCACCACCTTCTTCTCTTTCCAGACTCATCTTTCTCCTCTTATATAAAATCCTAAACCCCATCATCATCATCTTCACAATCATATATCTCAACAAATAAATATTTGATCTTAGTACTGGTTTTGAACATCAAAAAAAAGATATTACTACTGGTTTTATCAAAATGGATCAGCTCAGAACAGTGAGCAGAAACGAAGAGGGAAAGAAGAAGAAAGAAAAAGCCCCAATACCAGAAAAAGTCCCAATACCCGAAACACGTCATCCCGAAACAGTCCGCCACTTCGAGCGGAAACTGGCGGAAAAGGGTCTCCACCGGCTGGAACGCCACCCGGTGGACGGACTCGGCGGAATCCGTAAACCTCCGCCCAAGTCCGGCCATGGCGGTAAGTTCACCTGGGAAGGACCGGAAGATGATGTTGAGAACGAGATGGATCCGGTCCCGCCGGCGATTGATCCGAGAGATCCGAATTATGTCGGGGAGGAGGAGATGAAGGAGGAGGAGGAGGAGAGAGTGGTTGGAGAGGTGGAGGTGGCAAAGGCGGCGGAGGTGAAGGAAGGAGTAGCGAGAGTTGATGTTGTTCCGCCTTCGGTTGTGAAGACAGATGTGAAGTTAGATTAGATGGAGATATGATGATAATGATTATGTTGTTAGTGTTGATTGAGTGGATCTTCTGTATGTGTGAATTTTTTTTAAATGCAAGCTTGAGGTATGTGTGAAAATTTGACAGTAGAAGTGATATGGAACTATTTTTTTTATACACAAGATTAATAGGAACCTCCATGATATAAATATTCGTATCATGATGGAACAACTATACTAATTTAAATTTAATAAAATAATTTGGAAATATATTTTAGGCCGTTCCACAAATGTGAAGTAAAAGTACATTACTAAAATAAAATTAGTAGTACAAACATATTGCAATAGTATGATAAATGATATATTAAATAAAATAAAATATAGTTTTGTAAAAGAAGAATAAATCAATATTTAGTAACTCCGTGTATATATAAAATAAGCTCCTAAAATAATGTTTTTAAGAATTCTATATAAACTCCTTAAAAGATATATAAAATAAGCTCCTAAAATAATGTTTTTAAGAATTCTATATAAACTCCTTGAAAATAAAAAAGTAATTTTAAGAGCAGATTTCAGATTGTATTTAATCTTCTATTTTTTGCAGCTTCCTCCCTGTGATTATGACTGGAACAACCCTATAAACTCCTTAAAAGATATAAAAAATAAGCTCCTAAAATAATGTTTTTAAGAATTCTATATGAACTCCTTACAAGATTATAAATTAACATTAATTCTAAAAAGATATATATTTATTTCTTACATAATTAATTATATAAACATGACCCATCCACACTTGGCCCAACTATAACTAATTATATAAATATAACGAATTCAGCCCACTATTTGTTTCTTTAAAGCCTGTATGAAAATTCAGCACACTATTGAGCTTTAGCAGCCACACCAACGGCAGCATTTCAGATCATAACCCTAATAACTCATCTCCTCTCTCTCTCTCTCTCTCTCTCTCTCTCTCTCTACGCTCTGCATCTGATTTTATTCATCCATCATTTCTTCTCCAAATCGCGCAAGATCAAAGCCAAGGTGTCATGACGGAAAGGAAGAAGAACGGGCCAATGAGGATAATATTTAAAAAAGAGGGGCTTGGGTGGGCCTAAAGAAAATTGATGTGGAAAAGAGGGGCTTGGGTGGGCCTAAAGAAAATTGATGTGGCTTCTTATCGAGTCGGATTTTGAGATAAACAGGTATGGATAGTAATGAAGATGATAATGAACGTAGGAGATGAATGGAGTGGGGGGCAAGTTTCCTTCTATTCACGCTTAAAGAACCCATTTGCTGCTTATTAGTTATTACTAAATTTAGTTAATCTTGATTAGTTTGAGCTAATATTTGTGTTAGTTTTGTGTTAATTGGCTGATTAAGACTACTTTATATATGTATGAGTTGTAAGGGACATTTATGCATTATGATAATTTTGAACTTAAAACTCTTAAGCTCATCTCTTCTCTATCTCCCTTTCTAGCTATTATTTCTTTTCTAAATTCTATCCAATTTATCGCTATTACTCACACAATTCCACAAAATTTCTCTTTGTCAAGATCAAATTTTGCTTTGGTAGCAATTCATTGCTATTTTTCTTGATTTTCGGTAATAATTCATTGCTATTTTTCTTGATTTTCGTACCTATTTATGATATATAATTGCTTTGTCAAGGTAGTTGATTTGATTCACGCACCTGAATCTTAATTTCGCACCTACTGATTTGGATTATTGAATTGCTTATGGAATTTGTAATTTCAGTTTGTTGGATTTCAATTAGATTGGATTATATTGTGGATGTAACTTCTAATTCTTCTTTCTTTCCTTTAATTGGTGCAGAATTGATTTGAACCCTAAACAGATAAAAATCAAGTACAGTTCTAAATCATTTGTAAAATTGTCGGCTTATTTTTCTCGCGATGCCGAAGAAGCGCACTTCTTTTGAAAAGGTATGATTTTTTTCTATTTTCTCTCTTTTTTTGGAAGAAATACAGAACAAAATGAGAAATTGAGAAAGAATCGATATTCTTTTTCATCCTACAGTATTAAGATTTTGTTCCATAAGAAATTCCTTATATTTGTTTGTTCATATTTGTTTCTAATTATATGGTTTGATAAAATCCGGGATATGAATCTCAGGTTTGATCAAAACTTTCTTGCTTTTCCTCTAATTCTCCTAAAAGCTATATTCTTACTTTTCAAAATTCATAAATGATCTCTAGAGTCTAAACATGTAACTAATACATCGATACTTTTGTTGTAAATAAAACATAGGTTACAAAGACCAAAACTAGTGAAGAATTCAATTCTACAAAAGAAAATCCGTTCCCACTCGGTTTTGGCTATCAACCATGGCTCATCCAAACGCCCGGGACAAAGAAAGGTTCTCTAAAGTTCATAAACCCACTTGATGCATATTTTTTGAGCAAATTGTTTTATTGAAAAAAAAAAATTTTAAAAAAAAATTCTTAACAAATGTTTTTTGAAAAATATATTTCTTGAAAATATATTTTGCAAAAAAAATATTTCTTTCAGAAAATAATTTTTTTTGGAAAAATATATCTTTTAATAATTTTAATTCAAAAACATATTTTTTTAAGAATTTTTTTGTTAAATAATATTATTTAAAAAAAATTCAGTAGAAACAATTTGCCCAAAAAATTTGTTTCTAAAACAAAAATATTTTTGGAATTTTTTTTAAGAATTTTTTTTTGAAATAAATTAAAGTGATTATAATTTGTTAGTTAACGGTGATAAAATTGAACTAACAGCAGGACTAAAATTTGATTTCCTACGAATGTAGGGGCTTTTTAGCAATTTCCAATGTCCAAAGAAATGTTTCTCTTAAACCTCAGCTTAGATTCGAAAATTCACCTTGCTCCCATGCTAGAACCCGTTGAAACTCTTGGTGGTTGCGTTTTAACCTCATCTCCAACTTCTCCTAAGTGTATAATCATTTTTGTTTTGAAGAATCAAAACGTGATGCTTCATTGCAGACCGAAAGACAAGAATTGGACAAAGGTTAAGTGCAATTTATCGCAAGAGGATTTTTTCGATGGAGAGATTGTGATTTCTAAAGCAAACTTGTACGCCCGTTTAACCTCTTCTTCTCGTAATTGTTTGGTTTTTACTACGATAGAGTCGTTGGTTACTGGAACTGCTAGTTGGTCATCTTTGTGGTTGGATCCTTATCTTAATACTTTTCATAACATGCCTGATCAATATCTTTTTAGAAAACAAATAGTGAAACATGTGGTGGTTTCTAAGGAGGATGTGCTCTTAGTAGTGGTGCTTTTTTATGGGAGAGCGGTTGTGGAGGTTTGTTTCTTTTCCTTCCAAATTGGTGAGGATGGGAAACCGTGTTGGAGGAGAGAGAAAGGCATGAATCGTTGTGTTTTCTACTTGGGTGGAAAAAATAACATGTCGTTCAGTATAAATCATGATGCCATGCAACATGATTGCTTGTATATTTTGCGGTCTTATGATGAGAAAGAGTTGCTTTATAAGATTGACATGGATGATCAAACGTCCGTTTTCAAGCTGATTCCTGATGAGGTCATCATGGATCGTAAAAACTTGTGTTGGATAGTGCCTCCAAGGTGAATTGATTCCTAATTGATTTCTTAAATTTAGTTATATTTCTTGTGTATGATCAAGTAAAATGACAAATTTTAAATAAATTATAGGACGCGAAGGATCAAGAAGGAGATTGGTACATCATCTCATATGATAAGATCAATTGAGGTTCGTCCATGTTTCATCATTTTTTGATTTTTTTTTTTTAACCATGGGGACAATAACCCTCCTTTTAGGCCATCTTTAGCCTTGCGATTAATGGGAGAAGAGAGGGATAAGTCTCCCCATTGCTTCTTTCACTTTTTGAGATTTATAAAGGGGATTGGCAAGAAAGCGACTTAAAATTGCTAAAAAACGGCTGATATCTTCAACGATATCTTTATTATTTATCTATCTTGTATTGACCTGGAAGAAATAATCTTAACTCTTTGGTTTGTTTTTTAGAATAATGCATCCAAGGAAGAAGAGAACTCTAGCGATATCTCAAGACAATGGGCCGATATCCCCACGGATTTGCTAGAATTATTACTCTCAAAACTCTCGTTAGTGGATTGCATTTATATTCCAACCGTCTGCAAATCCTGGTCTTGCGTCCCTAATCATCTGCAGGAAGCAAAAGTATGGCCATGGCTCATGTACTGTCTCAAAGATAGTAATCTATGCAAGTTCATTGATCCATTGTATGGCAAGGAGTATAGCATGGATCTAAAATTCCTCGGTTTTGATTCCGATAAGATTGCCCTCCACTTCTCCAAAGACGGTTGGGTTCTTGTATCATGTGGAAATGGAAACAACATTTCTATTTCGATAATAAACCCATTCACAAGAAGGGTGGTTAAACTTCCTTCTTGTAGCTTGTGCAGCGATAGTCATAGTCTCTCGTTTTCTTCCGTACCGACATCTCCGGATTTTGTAGTCTTTGGAATCACGTTTTTTGCTTTATTCACCTGGAGGCCTGGACAAGAAAAATGGAATGATCTGAATGGCTCCAGCAATCCAGGCAATTTCTATTTCGCTCGTAATAATCCGGTTTTCTTTCTCGGAGAGGTGTATTGTTTGGGAAGGACCGGTAATCTCGCCGTCTTTGATCTGGAAACTATGGAATGCGAGGTTCTTGATTGGCCGGAACCTATTCTTTCAGAGAAGCCAGCTAGAGAGAAAGAAGATTGTTATTTGATGGAGATAGAAGGGGAATTAATTTCTGTGTTTCCAAACGGAGGTATGGAAGGTTCATTTCGGATTTTTAAGTTGGATCAATCTGAGATGGATTGGATTGAGCTCGATGATTTGAGAGATTTAACGCTCTTTATAGATCGTCGAAGTTCTATTGCCAAGCGTGCTCCGTGGGAAAGTTGTGCTAACCGGATATATTTCCCGAGATTTGATGATGATAATAAGCTTGGGGCGTTTTATTCGATGGAAACTAAGAAATATTATCCAAAGGTCTACGGTCTTACTGAACCATTGAATTGTGTCTGGATTGAACCCAACTTTAATTCTTAACTTAATAAACGTGTTATTGCATGTTTGTTGTTTTTCGTAGTTGAGACGATTTCTATTTAGTTAGTTGTGTTTTAGATCTGGAAGGATATCTGGATCTTGTGTTATGTGATGAGTAATTGCCAATATTGATAATAATTTATACTTAGCTGTGTGGAACATGTAATTGGCCTAGTTAATCTCAGATATATATTTGTTTTATTTTTTGAGTTCTTGTTTGTTCTCTTGTTTTAATTGGAGTTGATTGTTATGTTTGTCTCTGTATGCATAGGATAGAAAATAAAATGTTAAAATACATGACGAAAAGGCAAAACGACAGCATGATATAATCTATAATATAAATATTAGTACTGAGTAAAGCTTAATTAAAAAGTAATATTTGCATTATATATCTTGTAAATATTATCTAAAATGTCTCGTTATCCAGCATTGGTATAATCTATAATATAAATATTAGTACTGAGTATAGCTAACTAAAAAGTAATATTTGCATTATCTATCTTGTAAATATTTTATACAAATAATACAATGCTTATCTCAAAAAAACAAAATATATATATATATATATATATGGGGCCGGTTATATTGACCCCACTTTATTTTACCCTACTTTTACCCCGTGGTTATAAAAAGCGAAAATTCAAATTTCAACCGTACGGATGGAATATATATGTTTTGAATATGTTGTGGATCAATTTTCACAAGAATCGGAATATTATATCATTACCATCATGTATCATCAAAATTCATCATGTATCATCAAAACATATAAATACATATTTTCATAATACATGATGGCAATGATGTAATATTCCAATTCCTGTGAAAATTGATCTACAACATATTCCAAATATAAATATTCCATCCGTACGGTTGAAATTTGAATTTTCACTTTTTATAACCAATTTTTTCACCGGGGTAAAAGTGGGGTAAATTAAAGTGGGGTCAATATAACCGGCCCCTATATATATATATATATATATTACCTTGCTATGCACCATTGGTCCATTGGCCCACTATTGATTGTTATGTATACATTTGAACAGTTAGCCTGCTTCAGTGAATTAAGCCCAATAAATATTAAATACCCTTCTTCCCAAAGTAAGAAAAAGGAAAGAAAAAACACTTGTTCTGTCTTCTTACATTTGCCATCTAGAATTAGGGTTTAGTTTAGCAATTGGCGCCATGGAAAATTCGGACATTAAACCTAAGGTAAGCTTGAACCCTAACCCTAATTGGTCTCTGTCATGCGATTTGTAGATTCAAATGTGGGTTTCTTTCCATTTGAGTCGTTTGGCTGGAGAGTGAAATTGACACAGATCAAAATTTGAATTCTGCTAAATTGGGAAATGTTAGAATAGAGCTTCTCATTGTGTTTGTCTTGCAGTGTAATAGTAATCGTAAATGGATGTGGTTTGATTTCTTGGATTAATTAGGAATATTTGTGAGAACTGGGTTTTTATTTTTGGGAAATATGAAAAACACGACGTACTGTAGCGTACTGTAGCACGACGCATTGTAGATATATTTTTATTTTTCATTTTATATATTGTTTTCTCATTATTTTATATACTGTTTTGTCATTTAATATACTGTTATTTATTCTTTTTGTATTTCTTATTTTTTTTACTTTTATATACTGTTTTCCCATTTTATATACTATTTTCCCATTTTTATATATTGTTTTCACTTTTTATATATATACTGTTATTAGAAAATAAATTATATATACTGTTATGTATATATTGTTATTAGAAAATAAAATAAATTATATATACTGTTATTGGATCCCGTTGTGAACAGTCGTGCTACAGTGCATCGTGCTGTAGCGGGTCCCTTTTTATTTTCTTCCAGAGCCTTTGAACTTGTTATAGAAATTGGAGTAACCAAAATTAGAATTTGTGAATTCAATTTCTTTGTAATACTAATCACAGTTGGATTTGGATTGAATTTTAGGGGTTCAGTAGGAATCAAAATTGTTCACTTTTGATTTTTAAATCCTGATTTATAATCCTCCTTTTTTAATTTGATTTAAGCAGGCTGAACCTGGATCTGAAAGCACAATTCAGAACGCTGCTGACATGTCAGCATTTGTATGTTTAATTTATTTATGCTATTATCATTAGCATTATATTTATTGTTAAGAAATTTATGTTGTCATTTTATTCATTTACTATTTTCTTACATTAACTTACAAAATCACCTCATTGTTTGCTTCTATTTTCATTTTGAGCCTATATAAACGGTATATTGCATCACAAATTAGGTCAAACTTTAAATACAACAAAACAAATAGTAAGACGTTTATTAATTATCTTTTTCTTTTTCTTTTTCAGGTGCAAAATCTTCTTGAGCAAATGGTAACTCTTTTCTACAATCTTCTAAAACAAAATCCATATATACTTACATTTCATTATTTACACAAATCACTAACAAAATAATATAAAATTTGCAGCAAACGAGATTTCAAGTCATGGCTGACGGCATTCTCTCAAAAAATATCCTTTTTAACTTTTACTCATTCTATTATTATAACTATATTATCTTTTGATGAATTATCATAAGCTTATTATTGTTATTATTTTTTGTGAATCTTGACGAAATAATACTAGATGATTTAGGAACAAGAATTGACGAAATGGAGAGGAGCTTGAATGTTTTAAAAGGAGAGGTTTCGACTGAAACTCCAGTCAAGTCTAATGAAGAACCTAAACCTACTGATTCTGCATGAAATTATTATTATTATTTAGTAGCTTAATTTATTTAAGGGATAAATGCATTGTTAGTCCATGTACTTTAATAGAGTTGCAACTTAATCCTTGAACTATTTTAATTTGGTATATAAATCTCCTACTTTATATCGTGTTGGCATGTTGTATTTTTAACATGGGCACAATATCTTGTTTACCGAAACTCAAGTCAAGCAAATATTTGATAAGGTTCAATCAAAGATAAACAAACTCAAACGAAAAAGGTTTGGCATAAACACGCCCAAGCAAGCGAAATAAATGAATTTATAATATTAAATCTGTAGTTAAGCACATAATTTGAATTTTCAGGAATTGAACAAAATTTTATTTCATTAATTAGTAAATTTAAAATACTGACTTCAGAATCATAAAAAATAAATTGTGTGAAGTTTTACTTATACAACTTTTATTTGTTTAATTCTCGGTAAAAAAAAAGTAAGTTCAAATATCAAATGGGGTCATGATATAATGGTCGAGTTCAAAGCACAACAATCATAGATGATGAGTTCAATATTCATTTGCATCAATTAATGTATGTGTGACAAAGAGCCATCTCCGTTGTGTCAAAAAAAATCCAAATGCCTGAAAATATGTCTCAATTCATACAATTAAGCTTACTAAACACCTTTCATTTTCGAAAAAAAATTTGGACCTCTCATCTTATTTATCTCTTATTGGCTCCCAATAGGAAGAGAGCCAAATTGGGAGTCGGGCATACACTTGAATATTTTTTTTATTAGCTCCTAGTGACTCCAATATATTTCAGCCTAAAATTTGAACTAACCTATGTTGTTGACTCCCGAACTCCCATATCTTTCAGCCCAAAGTTTTATATTCACAACAATATACCTTATATTCTAAACATAATACTTTCCTATTCCCAACAATATATCTTATATTTTAAACATTATATATTTATATTCACAATAATATACTTTACATTCTAAATCAGAGAAAGGAAAAACTAAAAAAGTTGAATGTACAAGTCTCATCATACAGTTTTCCTCATAATTACATGGACTTTTCATATATACATTTGTATCTCACATTATGATTTTTTTTCCTGTGATAAGATGTCAATCCAGATCTAGAATGAAGATATCTCTTCGCCAAAAAGAAATAATATACATTTATATTACTACAATATACCTTAGATTCTAAATATTATATCTTTATGTTCTCAACGATATACCTTACATGAAAAATTTAATTAGAGACAAGGGGAACTACTAAATAAAACAACTAGAAGTTGGATTTTATGAGAGCCATTTGGAGCTTCTAATCTTGTCAGCTAGATGTCCGAGCTCGGGAGTGCATAGAATCGGCAGCTCCGAGTGAATTTAATATGACTCTCAATTTTATGGACACATGGCGTCTTCTACTTGCACGGGAGCCGGGGAGACACATATTGAGAGACCTAATTAGCTTGTCCCTTCAGGTGTGTATTCAAATGGTAATTACTGATTTGTTTCCATCAAAAATATTTCCTTTGAAAACTTGAAAACTTCCCTTTTTTGTGTGCTACAAACAAAGTAGTTGCCTCCTCTTTATTCACTATTCTCTCTCTCTCTCTCTCTCTCTCTCCTTGAATTCCAGCAAAAAAGAAGAATCTCTTCGTCTTCAGCCACATCTGCTTTGATTCATCTTCCATCTTATATATATAAGCAGAGTTTGAAACGTGCTAGAGCCAGACAGTTTTCTTCTTCTTCAGCAAATTTCAGGTAGTCCGGTTTTGCGCCCAATTTATTTTACTAATTGAAATTTGATTAAACTGTTAATTATTTTTATTAGTGATTAATCTATTGTTAAATACTATATATTTTTTCGTTGATTAAGAAACATTTTATGGTAACTGGCGAGTAGTACTATAATATATTGGTTTAGCATTATAATTTTAGGTTATTTTAGGATTTTGGTTAATACGAGTAAAGATCATGTTAACCTAAATAATGTTAATCTAATATGAAGAAGTTTTACAACAATTGAACCATCTAGATTTGTATTTTATTTAATTTTCAAGACAATTTTTGTCAACAAGACATTTTTTTCACTATTAGATGCAAGTGAATGTAATATCATTTAGTACATTATAAAATCTATTAATTAAATTTTACATAATCTCAAATGGATAATATCTAATATTATAAATAAATTGCTTCATATTTCCTCATTTTAACATTTTAATTGATACAAATTAGGCATCCTCAATCTAACTAGGATTGGGTTGATTGCTACAAACATATTTTAAATTTAGAGGGTTATATGTCAAAAGATTCCTTTAGTAATGTCAAATGTGGCAGTTAACCAACCAACATGGATCATGCAGGCAGCTAATATATGGAGGATGAGGACGAGATTGTAAACCGGTCTCGCTTCCTTTTTGCCCAAAAGGCCCCATTACTAGCCTACTTTGCACATGGAAAACACGAGAAAGCTCATACAGTTTATAGCATGGAAGATGGCAAGACCTACAAAAGAAGAATTCCTCAACTCGCTCAAAAACGATTCCTCATGAGCACGCATGGATGGCTTCTAATGTCACAGCCACATGCTAATACACCAGTAACACCACCTAAAAGGGGAGAGAAAACACAATGTTATTCTCATCTTTCCTTGATAAATCCTGTTTCTATGGAAAGAATCAACCTTCCACCACTTCCCGGTCGATTCCCCCCACTGAATCAGCGTGTGCATAACCGCCGCAACTTGCGGCCTTTGTTCTGGTTGGCCAACATAACCGCTTCCCCAACTAATGAGAACTGTATTGTCTTTCTCACTGATAAAGACAACCGTTTCGCTAATAAATTCTGCTATTTACGTGAGAACAAGTGGCTTAAGCATAGTTTCAACACTGGAGGAGAACTGTTATATATCTTAACCGTCGCCACAGTAAATGGACTTGTTTTATGGATTACTGAATAATGGAGTGCTAGTTCATCTGATTTTCGACAGGGAACAAGCTACCACGAAGTTCTTAAATGTGAAGCTACCAATAGACCTATTTCACGTGAATTACACTTTTCTTATCGAGTCTAAAGGAGAGTTGTACAGTGTACGCTCGATCGAAATTTTTCGAACTAAAACTATCAAGGGTTTCAATGTATTTAAAATGGACTTCTCACAGATGCAGTGGGTAGCAGTGAGAGACATTGGAGACCAGGCGTTCTTCTTGGATTTTGTCACAGATGGTTTGTCATGCGATGCAGACAATCAGGCCGGTTTGAAAAATAACTGCATCTACTATATTGATGACAATCATTGTATTTATCAGTACAGTATTGAAGATAGGACGATAATAATGTTAGCATTGTTGAACCACATAGAGACCCCATGGCATTATCCTTTATGGGTCTCAACTCAGGTACAAATTTTACAAATTTGTTGGATAACGTTTTTTTTAAATCGAATAAACTATGAGATTCATGACCTTAAGGGTAAGAAATATATACGCTACTTAATCCTCAAAGTTGAATTTGACAAAACATGTACTATTAGTCAAATTATCACCCCATTTATTGTATTAATTTATGTGGGTTCTTCTTTCTTAAAATTTTTTACAGTGCATACAAGATGGAACAAGTTTCGATAATTACACGAGTTTAGAGAACATTTCCGATCATATGACATATTCTGAAAATGACTTGAATGCCCCAAAACAATTGCCCAATAAGGACATCTGGTACTGTTTACATAACTTATTTGGTAAAAAGTATGCACTATTTAGTTGGTGTGTTTTGCGCTGCTGCTGAAGTTTTTCTTGGTTACTTTTTAACCCCTGATCAACTATAGACTTGTTGCATATTTTGTCCCTTTAACTTTTATGTTCATTTTTAAACCCTTAACTACAGTTAAGTACTGTTAATCTTGACATGTCCAATCGACGAAAAACCAAAACTCTTGTTGCTTCAATTTTTCAGCACTACATCTCGACGAGAAGCTGAATTATTGCCGAATTTGCTTCCCGAGCTCGTGCTGCACCACCTCTCTTATCTTGATAGTCGATATGCCTGTATTGCAATTCCTGAATTTCACCCTACTATCCGTTCTGCTCGAAAACCAATTAGTGCCAGCTGGCAGCACAACAGTCCTTGCCACCTCTCCTTTTCAGATGATTACAAAACTTGTCGCCTTGTCGATCCATTGCGCAACTCGGAATGGCTAATCAAACCACCTAACATAACACCCGATGTTAAAGTTCTTTATTGTAATCATGGTTGGTTGCTCTTAATGTTTCCATACACACGTCTTATTTTCTACAATCCGTTATCACAGGTTGTTATTAAAGTTCCAAATTTCATATGTTATTCGGTAAATTTCACCCTTTCTTTTTCTTCACCCCCCACCTCCTCCGACTGTGTTATAGTCGCAGCAAACTTTCGTGAAGGTCTAAGGTGGATAACAATCTGCCGCAAAGGTGAGAGTAAATGGAAAGAGATTATATACAAGAGGGGGCTAGATAGACACATGTATAATCCTCTATTCGAGTCAACTGGGGTATTTGCCAACAGCTCATTCTATTGGCTTGCTGAGGGTGGAGAAATCGGGGTTTTGAATTTGGTAACAGAAACATTTGAGGTTTGTGTTATTACTAACAAAAACATCTCTAAAATTCACCGGCGGTATCTTGTGGAATGTAATGGTGTGCTGTTTTGGGGGTTGGCAACCAACGATGGAGACTCGGTTTGTGTATACAAGCTTGACCGCTTGGGAGGTCGTTGCTTCTTTCTCTCTCAAGAAAATTCTATCGGAGTAAGTTCATCTTCATTGTGGGATGGAGTTGAAAGGTTGTACTTCCCCATGTTGCAAAATGAGCGGTCTGTTTATTATTATTCAATGCAAACATGTAAGCTGTTTCCCAATGATGATTTCATTGGCGGCAAAGAATTGTTGCATAATTCATCTTGGATTGAGCCTAACTGGGCTCAACATACTTCTGAAGAGTTACAATGGTAATATTAGAAGATTGTATGTGATGAAAGAACACGTCTTAGTTAATTCGTTTTCTTTTTTGAAGCATTAATTCCTATAACTGAGAAATCTATAGTTTCTTAGTTTTTGTGATTTATAGTAATTGTGACGTAACTTATAAAATAATTGTTTATTATTTTGACATATTTGTAATTTGAACAGTAATATTATATCCAATCAAGTTTCCCTTTGTGTCTGAAAAAAAAATAGAATGAGTTTTTGATTGAAAAGAAAGGGTTAGTTTCAAAGAAAAAACGTGTAAAATTCAATGTTCTTGTTGAAGTATATTTTTATCTTTTTTCATGGAAATAGTTTTGATATTTTTCCAGGGTATGAATGTGAAAAATACAAGGTTTTGGAGGATTCACATGTTTGGTGTGAAATCTTATAGCAAGTTGATCTTTTTCTGAGAATCTGAATGCATAAAGCAAAGAGAAAATTAATTAGAACCATGATTGTAGTAGTGCAAGTTCTATCGAACCTTATTATTATGTTTCATATATAAATAACTTGCTGAACATGTTGTAAATTAAATGTATTAGTTTGTTAAGACTTTTAGCAAAACTGTTCAATGTTCTATCGAACCTTATTGTGTTGTTGAACATGTTTTCTTTTTTTTTCCAGATTCTGTCAGTTGAATTTTGATTGTAAACTAGAGTGGAATAGTCAATTTTTTGGAATCGAGAACTCTTTAGGGTAAACCGATCGATATATTTTTCCGGTTGTCGGATCAGATCATGTGAATTGTTGAAGGAGAAGATGATGGTCTCTAGCGGGTCGGATCAGTTGGTTATTGATAAACGGGTGGCGCCCGACAGTAAGTTTAAATTTAAAGAATGGGCCTGGCACAAGTAATTGCATTAGCTAATGGAGTTGGGAAAATTATTTTCTTTAGGCCCATATCTTTAACTTATTAATGCAATTCTACATAGGAGAATTTAGTGCTTGTCTGCATTTGACCATTAGCATCGGGAGCTGCTTCGCTGATGCAATTTTGGGCATGCTAGTTAGGTTTATTCATGTCTAATGTTTGTCTTTCTGAACCATTTTTCTTAAACTTTTAAATTCTTTTATTTTTCTAATTAGCCGATTCTCAGTCAAGGGTCTGTGACCGACTTGATTCCTTTCTGATTGACTTTTAGTTTAAAATCCATTTTGACCCACATATTCCTAACGATTATATGAGAGAATTTTAATTTATTTCCAAAAATAGTCAGTTCTAATTACTTGCATTTTTGGCGGCTATTTTTACCTGGTATTCCCTTGTACCTGCCAGAGAGAGGTGACGATGCAGAATAGAATCAGCCTCTTTTGTGGTTGATTTTTTTTTTTTTTTTTTTTTGCTCTCTTTCTATCAACTCAAAAGGTTCTCTCCTTCTATCAGGTTTTATTTCTCATTTTCTTTTTTATTTCTTTCTTTGGAAATATTGCAGAATCATCATTCTTTTTTCTTTTCCTTTGTCCACAATGCCATTTTCTTAACTATATCTCTTCCATGAATAACTTTGAAATTAATTATTTTTTTAACAGGTGAAGATGTCCATGACGGAGATCCCTAATTCACATGCAATTGATATAGATGGCTTGGATTGTTGGTCAAGAGGCGAGATACTGGAAGAAGAAAGGATTCCCTCTTATTCAGAAAATGCAGCGAACTATAGGTCATATCGACAAGAATGCCTATGAACCATACATTATAGAGACTTTTTTTTTTTTTTTTAGCATTATTTCCGAAAATAATGAAGCGAATAGCACTGCTTTGCAAAAAATTAGCTAACTAGCACTACCGCCATCTGTTGTGGCGGTAGAGACCTTCTACCGCCAGCACCAATGGCGGTAGTGCCTAATTTTTTGCATTTTCCGTCAGCGGCCTTAAAACAAGGTAATTAGATACAAATTAGCCTCTACCGCCAGGCCATCTGGCGGTAGTGGCATTGTTGTAATTTTTTTCTGATCCAATCGGGTATCAAACCCGTTAAAAAAAAAAAAAAAAAGGAAAAATACCTCTACCGCCAGGCCATCTGGCGGTAGTGGCATTGTTGTAATTTTTTCTGATCCAATCGGGTATCAAACCCGTTAAAAAAAAAAAAAAAAGGAAAAATACCTCTACCGCCAGGCCATCTGGCAGTAGAGTTGGGGCAATATAATAACCCACCCGACCCCTCTGTCTCTCCCCCCATTTCTCCCCCAAACAACCTAAAAAAAAAACCAAAAAAAAAGAGCGAAATTTCTGCGAAAATAGAAGAAAAATTTGTGGAAATTGAAGCGAAAAGAGTAAGATTTGTAGAAAGAATAAAGAAGAAAATAGAGTGAATTCAATAAAGGTTAGATCTTTTAGTTTGTTTTTGAGTTTAGGGTTTAGGATTATTTGTTTAAATTGATAGAAATTAGTATGAAATAAGTTTGAGTTTGTTGAAATTAGTTGTATTTCTTTGAATAGATTGCTTCAAATTGGTTAGAATTAGTTTTATTTTGAGTTTTTAATTAGGATTTTTTGTTTTGAGTTTTTAATTAGTAATTTTTTTGTTGTTGATTTGTTTGTAGAAGGAGAGGAAGGAGAAAGAGAAGGAATTGCAAATTTTTTGCAATTGAAATTTGAGGTAATTTTTTTTTTCATATTTATTGGTATATTATTTAATTACGTTAATTTAATGTATTTATTTTTTTAAAAAAATCATATTGTATTTATATATGATTTGTTTTAGTATTTATTTTTTTTACTTGTTATTTAAATTATTTATTAGTAATTAATTTTAGTAGTTATTATTATTATTTTTTGGGTTTAGTTCATGAGGTTTTTTTTTTTATTTTTAAAATAGCACCCGTAACAAAAAAATTAATTAACTAGCACCCATACGGAAATATTATTTATATTTTGTTAGTAGAAATAATTATTAGTTATTTTACATAATAATTTTTTTTATGAATTTTTTTAGATGTTTCTACTTGTAGTTAATTTTATTACAAATTAAAATACTTTGTAGATATTTTTATTTTAGATAATTATAATTGTAAAATTGTAATCTTCATTTTTAATAATTATTTTATTATTTTAATTTTTAGAAAATAGTGACCGATGGCATCTAGAGGCGGACCTAGTCGACCTAGTCGAGCGGACAAAGGAAAAAGTCGTATGATTGATGAAAGTAATTCTCCGCCATATTCGCTCAACACACTACAAGCCGAACATAGGACTAGCCAGTTTACGAGAGAAGAAGGCTTGATATCATTCGAACCCTACCGTTTCAGGCAACATCGTCTTGCGGTACTTATTTTATAATTATATAATATAAAATATTACTTCCAAATATATTTATTATTTTTGCTTTCTTTTATGAAGGTGCCTTGGAACGACCTTTATATCCCTTATCTAAAAAGGGCTAATTTGTTCCAAGTAGCGAAGATTGGATATATACCGTTAGACGGTATTTGTTTAACCGCATTGCAAGAACGGTGGAGAAAAGAAACGCACACGTTCCACATGGCACACGGGGAGATGACGATTACATTAGAGGATGTGTCGTGTTTATTGGGTTTGAGAGTCGATGGAGCGGCCATGTGTGTAAGTAATAAAGATGTGAATTGGGGCCAAAAAATTACGGATTTATTGGGGATAACACCCGAGATAAATGATTACCGGCATGATAGCGCGGTATTGCTTAAAAGAAGATGGTTTACCCAGAATTTCTCTAATTTGGAGGTCGGAGCCCCTGAGTTGACGGTACAACAATATTGCCGCGCATATATACTTGCTTTATGCGGTGATATTCTATTCACGGACCCGTCGGGCGATAGTATATCGGCAATTCCACTGGTATTTTTAGAGGATATGGAGATATTAGATGAATGGGCATGGGGGAGTGCGGTATTAGGATATTTATACCGGGAGTTGTGCAAGAGTACGGCGCCTGAACGGAAGAATATGGGGGGTTGTATTATGTTACTTCAGATGTGGGCTTGAACGCGTTTCAAGTTCGGACGACCGACTCCTCCCCTCGGCACTAGTCCGGATGCTTTAAACATCTTCGATGATCCGGATGAGAACGATACGGTTGGATTTATTTGGATTGGGGCTACGGTGAAGGAGAGACCCGGAGCGACTCATTTGTGGGGCAATCGAGACCAGTTGGATAACCTTCATGAGTCGCAGATTGAGTGGAGACCCTACGAGAAGTACCGCACGAGACTTCCACCCATTTGCGAGTTTGAGAGAGATTCCGCACTTATTCGGTCCAAGTTGATTTACATGTGGATCGTCGAGCATTATCGCCCGCAACGGGTGATGCGACAGTTCGGGCTTCATCAGAGGATACCCCCTCAAGGAAAGTGCGAATACAATCATCTCTTGGAAAAGATGATTAACGGCCGCGGAGGTGATTGGGATACAGTTCACGCGAGATATGTTCAGGATTGGGAGTTTGAAAAGTGGCAATATTGGACGAACAACTCGGAGAAATTTAAGAGAAGGGCATATAATCCGGACAAACATTTGGAGTATATGGAGTGGTACGGAAAAGTATCGGAGGCGAGATTGGTGCAGTCGACCATCTCGCATGATACAGACTCATATCGTCCTCTTGTTCCCGACAAACGAAAAACGGTATGTGAAATAATTTAATAGCTTAATAATTTGAATAATATTACATTTTAACAATATTACATTATTAATTTAATTTAGATGACACATTTTACGGAGGCGTGTGAAAAGGGTTTGAAAGCCATTCGTAAGAGATGGAACGGGGCGAAAATGAGAAGTGTCATGCTGGATATGTTGGGATGCATGCGAAAAGGGTATATTGAGGGTAATGAATACTCTGCCGGTCTTCCATGGCATTATCTCGACACTCCTAATGAGTATGATGAAGATAGTGACGATGATGACGGTGGAAATGAGGACCGTGACGAGGGCGTAGGCGTCAGCCAACTTACTCAAGAGCCTGTCAGAGGACATGGTGTGCGACGCACTACTAGAATGGGTGCTGGACGCGGTGTTGCACGGTACACGCCTAGTTAGTGGTTATGTGTAATTTTATGTATTATTTTTGGACTATTTATGTATTATGTTTGGATGGACTATTTATATATTAGAATTTAATGTATTTATGTTTATTTTGTTCGTCATAACAACATAATATACGTTTTTAAAATAATACAAAGTTCGAAATAAACTAAAACAACAAACTACAAGTTCCAACAAACAACAAGTTCTTAAAATAATACAAAGTTCGAAACAAACTACGGCCCATTGTATCGACCTCCACCCCTTTGTGTGCATCTTGGTTTTGTGTGACCCGGCAACTTGCACACACTACAACACTTTGCACCGACAGATTTGTGCATGGTATCCATACTGTTCTTGAAACGTATCTCCCGACGCCGTCCACATTGCATTCTTCCGTTAGTATCTTTTCTTACGAGTTTATCGCCCGGATATAATGTATAATTACAACATTCTTCGCGTGGCCTCCAATGTGATCTTTCCTTAACAGGATAAAAACTTCTTTCGTACGTATGTTTCAGATTATCCAAGGAATAACATGGATGAATAAAAGGCTCGGATGATACTACTTTATGCATGCTAACAGATATGATGTGAGAACACGGGTAGTGATATATCATCGGTTTCTGACACTCGCAATTACCTTCATTGAAGTTAACTTCCCAAGTCTTTCCCGGAATTCCGATACCACTCGTCATCCGACGAGGTCGTGTCTCCACCTGATAAACACCTTCGTCTAAATTGTAACACGTAACGATATGCGTAGCGGCCTTATTTCTTCTCCGTTCCATTTTTTCCATCACCATATCCGACCACTGTTTATCCCGGCTTTCAGCATCCGCCCGATATCTCACATGATAACAGTTCAACTTGTAAAATGTCGCCATAACAATTGCCGTAACCGGCAGCTTTCTTATACCTTTGAAAACATAATTCATAATTTCAGCGTTATTACTAGTTGTTAGGCCCCAGCGACGACCATTATTATCGTGCGAGAGCGTCCAATTTGCTTTAGGTACTCTCGATAACCATTCAGTCCCCTCAGGATACTTCGCTTCCATTTTTTCCCAAATTTTTTTGAATTTATATTTATTGTGCGCACATACTAATTTCGGTACCAACGGAATCACTGTTTTGTTAGTCGCGTGGCTACTGAAATTTGCTTCGAGATGCCGCATGCAATAACGATGAAAACCGTAAGGGGGCTTCCATCTATCACCTCTCATTGCGCTAATTATATCAGGATGCCTATCCGAAATAACACAATAACTATTTTGATTTCCGATTACATTTCGCAAACAATCAAAAAACCACTCCCATGTCTCTTTCTTCTCTCTCTCAACTAACGCAAAAGCTAGAGGGTATAATTGACCGTTAGCATCGCTACAAATTGCCGTCAGCAAACATCCTTGGTACTTTCCGGTTAGAAATGTTCCATCTACTGTTATGACTGGTTTGCACCATTGAAAACCGTGGAGTGATGGACCAAATGCCCAGAAAAGACCTTCGAACTCGAGCTCACCTGCACTATTTGGATCTCCCGTTCTAAAAAAATATACTGTACCAGGATTTGCTGATGATATTGCCGCCATCAATTCGGGAAGCAAATTATATGCCTCCCTCCAACCCCCGAATAAGAATCGAATCGCATGTTGCTTCGCGTTCCACGCTTTCCAATATGAAATGGTATATTCAACCTTTAGTTTAACTGCTTCTATTATGGTTATAGGTTTAATTTCTAAATCCGCTCTAACTATATCTAGAATTAATCCCCCAACAATCGCACTCGTTAACTGTTTGTGGTCTTTTCTAGGAGTCTGATTAGTACACACATGTGGTTGTTTAAATGTTTTAATCTCCCATAATTCATTTTTCTTATTAATCGAACCGTGCATCCTCCATCTACATCCTGTACCTTCATCTTTAAGCTTGCAGACTACAATGTATCTCTTTTTGCTTGAGTGGTCGACTATTATTTCTCGGTGATGCTTGACACTGTACGCTCTTACAGCCGATTGTAGTTCCAATTTTGTTTCGAATGTATGCCCCTTATATAATATTTCATCATCCCTTTCAGCCACACGCCTACCTGACACAACATCATTTATTGCATATTCCCACATTGAACTATCTTTGAACTCCTCTGCCGGCGGATCGTCAAAAGTCCCTACACTAACCATTTCACCCGTTTCCGTATATCGGAATGACGCTACCCTTTCTTCTTCGTTAAGCTCATAAATTTCCTCTTCCTCTTCGTCCTCTGACCCCATTTGCGGTTCCTCATCCAATTCATTTTCTTCTTCATCTATTTCTGGAAGAATATTATTACTCGCTCGGGCCATATCAAACGCCGCAAAAATGTCTTCATTCTCACATTCATTTCCATCCTCGTCCAATTCATTTTCGTTTGTATTTGAAACTACATTCGATCTACTACTAGTTCCTACATGTGATTGTTTATTCTGGACGCGATCAACATATATTTCTAATTCAACCCCAACCCTCGTAACGTGTTCCGCAAATTTAACCCATTGTGTATCGTTCGTAATTTTCAATAACCTATAATTTAACCCGTTGTCACGTTGAACGGAAGGAAATCTACCTCGGATTATAAGATCATCACTATAGGACCAACCGATATTCTCACAAATCTCGTTACACAATTCGTAATAATCTCTGTTTACATTCGTATTTTCTGGTATATAAGACGGTTCAGGTGGATCATAGTTTATTCCGTTCGATAGATGAACAACCCGACCATCATAATATACGAGAATTGATCCGTTCTGTGCCATTTTCTTTTAAGAATTTACTCTTCTTTTCCCCTAAATACAATAATATTTCAATTAATAAACAACAAGATTTTTCTTAAATAATCATAAATTTCAAAATAATCTATAATACAAACAAACTCATAGAAAAAAATCCTAATTAAAAACTCAAAATTAAACTAATTCTAACCAATTTGAAGCAATCTATTCAAAGAAATACAACTAATTTCAACAAACTCAAACTTATTTCATACTAATTTCTATCAATTTAAACAAATAATTCTAAACCCTAAACTCAAAAACAAACTAAAAGATCTAACCTTTTGTTGAATTCACTCTATTTTCTTCTTTATTCTTTCTACAAATCTTACTCTTTTCGTTTCAATTTTCACAATTTTTCCTTCTGTTTTCGGCTGAAAAATCGCTCTTTGGGTTTTTTTTCTTCGGTTGTTTGGGGGAGAAATGGGGGGAGAGAGAGGGGTCGGGTGGGTTTTATGGGGTGAGCCTCTACCGCCAGGTCCCCTAGCGGTAGAAGCTAAATTTTTTTTTCGTGGTTCGTCCAGGGAGAATTGCCCCAACTCTACCGCCAGATGACCTGGCGGTAGAGTTGGGAACCCATAAAACCCACACGAGCCTTGGCTCTTCCCCCATTTCTCCCCCAAACAGCCAAATTTGTGGAAATATAATTTTTTTTACAGAAAAAGTAAATTGAAATAGAATTTTTCTGACCTGATAACCATTGCTAAAGATGTAAGGTTGTTTGCTCACAAGAAACACACTCTTGAATCCAATCCCTGTACAAATTACACCCAAAAAATAAATAATTTGCTAATAACCATAGTATCGAAAATATAAAACCATAAATAATTTCTCCAGTCTGTTTACGGTCCTGAAAAGGAATTACCAACTACCGTAATTATACTTCCATTGAGACCTGAAAAGGTGAATGGCGTAAAGAAACAACTCTCTGAAGTCCATCCAGAGTTACTTTTGTTTTTATCAAAGATAAAGAGACTCTCTGTAAAAGAAATTGCGGAGTCTGTGAAGGAGGAGACTCTCTGCTTCATTTCTATCTCTAGCCGTACAACTCATAGAAAAAAATTCTAATTAAAAACTCAAAATAAAACTAATTCTAACAAATTTGAAGCAATCTTATTCCTTTCGCTTCAATTTCCACAAATTTTCCTTCTTTTTCCGCTCTCAAATTCGCACTTTTCTTTTCTTTTTTTTGTTTGGCTGTTTGGGGGAGAAATGGGGGGAGAGAGAGAAGGCTCTTGTGGGTTTTATGGGTCCCCAACTCTACCGCCACAAGGTCTGGCTGTAGAGATAGTTTTCCATTTTTTTTTTTTTTTTTTAAACGGGTTTGATACTACTACGGCGTCCAGGGAGAATTGCCCCAACTCTACCGCCAGATGGCCTGGCGGTAGAGGTATTTTTCCTTTTTTTTTTTTTTTTTAACGGGTTTGATACCCGATTGGATCAGAAAAAATTACAACAATGCCACTACCGCCAGATGGCCTGGCGGTAGAGGTATTTTTTTTTTTTTTTTTTTTTAACGGGTTTGATACCCGATTGGATTAGAAAAAAATTACAACAATGCCACTACCGCCAGATGGCCTGGCGGTAGAGGCTAATTTGTATCTAATTACCTTGTTTTAAGGCCTCTGACGGAAAATGCAAAAAATTAGGCACTACCGCCATTGGTGCTGGCGGTAGAAGGTCTCTACCGCCATAACAGATGGCGGTAGTGCTAGTTAGCTAATTTTTTGCAAAGCAGTGCTATTCGCTTCATTATTTTCGGAAATAATGCTAAAAAAAAAAAAAAGTCCATTATCTCTAAGGCCCATATCGTCATGGCTCCCCAAATGTAAAGGCAACAGAGAAAATGAAATGTGATTGTCTTAGTTATATTCTGGAATTGAACAAAGATGTGAAGTTAGCAAATTACCTAGAAGCAATCAACAGACTGGAGAAACAAGTAAGAAGTTGCTATGCAAATGATATTCAAATGGATAAGAAAGCATTTGTCAAAATGTTGTTGCTTGATGGATGTTTCTTAATTAATACACTACATGGACTCGATGGGATGGTACCGCCCATTCTGAATTCTAATACATCAGACGACAAAACACGAGTGCTCATGGATGAGGATAATGGTGAATGCGTTATTGACATTGAAGCTCAAGTTGATATTTCTAACGAGAACTTTATGACATTTGTCAAAATTCTATCGCGTGATTTACTGCTTCTAGAGAACCAAATTCCCTTTTTTGTTCTAATAAAGATATATGAAGTTTTAAAGGGAGGAAATAGTATACTCGAGGAAAACATCATCCGGGCTATGGAAGAAGTGCTTGATTGCTATCCAAAAGCAAATCAAGAATATGATCGACCAGTAGAAATTTACCATTTACTCACTTGTACAACATGTACTTCAAGCCTAGCGAAGAAGAAACGCAAAGTTACCAAAATATTCAGGCGACAAGCCAATCATCATTTCACCATTTTCTTCAGTTAGGTAGCAAGTTTTTCAGGAAAAATAATCAAAACTTGTCTCATGTCCATGTTTATGGAAGCCAACCTCTCAATCATTGGCTAAGATCAACACAATACAATGAAGCAAGAATAAAGTTAAAGGAACGAGGACACTGTGATAATGACCCACACTCTCCTCTACTTGATATTAGATTTAGTAATGTCACGTTGACAGTTCCTTGCTTATCAGTCGAATAGGAAACTTGCGATTTATTTCGGAACTTAGTTGCCTTTGAGCAAATACATCCTCAATTTGGAAATTTTATTATGTCATATATTGTATGTTTGTTTCATTTTGCCGCTACACCTGAGGATGTCTCATTGTTAGTTGAGAAAGGAATTATGAGACATCATTCACATAGTTATAAGGAGGTATCTGATTTTCTCAAGTCGCTTGGTGATGGTATTGTCTTGGACGTCAATGGTGAATATCACCTTAAATCGATTTGTCGTATGATGGAAACACACTACCAGATTTGGAGACCTAGGTGGTGAAAATGGCTTGGTTCAATCACTTCAACAATCCTTAATTTGTCTCGAAAAAATAAATCATAGTTACCCACAGCACTACAATATTATAAGGCAGACAGCATGATGATGCCCAATTGTCTTGTAAAAAGAATGCCACATTTGACAAGAATTTTCCTATTCTTCTGAACGCGTATTCTCTGATATGCGACTTCATGTATACGCTGGCTTTTCTTACATGAAACTTGTATTTACTTCAAACATTTTATTATAATTCAATGCACGAACTATTTGAGAGCACATGATTTTTTACAATTTACTTCGCAAAACTATATTCTGACAGTAAAAACAACCATATGAGAGACATAAATATGATAACACGTAGACATAATTTTTTTAAGGCTTTGTAATGAATCTGTTGAAATGGGAGCTCTCTGGCCTCTGATGAGAATGTGGAGGAAGGCGAGGTGGAAGGACAAAAGGATTTATCCGCGGGGCAGCAGATAGCTTCTCTTCTTTAACTATAAAGATAACCAAATAGAGTAAAATTTGTTTAATAAAAAAGTACAACTATAAAACAACACAAAAGACTAAGGGAAAAACAATCATAAGAATTACAAGCTTACCAAGTGCTTTTGTATGACTTGTTTGATCAGTCGACGGGATCTCTTGAGCTCTGACTGGAGCAACGATCTCACCCACAACAATGAAGAGGATGGTCAACATGACAAGTACTTTGGAAGAAGACAATGCTGCTCTCCTCATTTCTACTAATTATTTTGCTTCTGTACAATGAAACAACAAATTTTCCGTTTGAGATATATATAGATTAGATTAATATGTAGAGGGGGGTTTCTATTCTAGCCTAGAGAATGTTATCTCATTGGCTGTGCCTACCAACCTAAGAGAAACCAATATCTTGTAGGCAACAATTTTCAAGAATGAATGGTAATTCATATCTTTTAATATGATAATACTCAGGCTACGCTGCGAATATTTCAATTTTATTATTTATTCCAATCTATAATGCATAAATTACAATTATGAAAATTCAAAATAAATGAAATAAAATCATAATATATAAATAATATATAATAATTATATTTGCATTAAGATATTAAAACATATGATGAAAAGTTAAGATTTGACAAAAAAATTTGAACACTCAATGAGAGGACTCAAAAGGAAGTGAAAAATAAGGCTTTGGGGTTGGTTACATGGATAAATCAAAACTAGAAATGATGAATTTCAATTCAACAACATATTCATGTCATGTTCACAAAACTACAACATTCCATTTCCAAAAAGAGTAAAGAGAATAATAACCAAAACATGTCTATCAAAATTACAAGCACAAGCTTTTGCATAAATAAATGAACAAAATTGGCACACTTGAAAATAATTGATCTGCCAAAGTTTTGAATAAACAAATTGAAACAAAATTGACACACTGAAAAAAGTGCGATTAAATATCTATAATACTTGCAGCACCAGTAACTTATAAAGCCTTCAAAACCCTAGATATAGCAGACTTCTGTGAATCTGTTAAAGTCTGTAACGAAATAAAAAAAGGGGGGGGGAAATAATTATTTAATAATAAAGAAAATCAAGTGATTGAAAAAATAGCAAGAAAAAGTACATTTATAAAAAAAAAAATTATTATTATTATTACCTGTAACATATAATCGAAAAGGGGTCGATCACTTTCTAATATGCCTTTGAATAAATTCACTATATATTCTGATAGCTTAATCTGCAAGAAATAAAAAAGGCAAGGCAGTTACGGACTAAATTAGATAATAATGTAAAATTTAAACCGTCAACAAACTATATTGTTATTATTATTATTATTGTTGTTTTTATTACCTCATTGAGCGGGTCAGCTTTAGTCAAATCATCATCATCATCAACAGATTCATTATCCTCTTCCTAAACAACATTAAAAAATGACCAAATTAAAAATAAAAAATTAAATTTCATAAAAATCAAATTTAATCCTAACTATTTAAAAATAAATACTTATATCGTCCCTAAGCTAACTACCAAAATAACAATAATGCAGTCCATATGAACAGTTTAAGGACCAAATGAAATAACTTTCCCTTAATTTAAACAAATAAAATATATTTATAACAACCACCTTATCAAATATTTTAGCTAAGGCGTCTAAATGTTTCATATCATTATTAGAATTCGAAGGTAAAATTGAAGCGAGCATCATCGCTTCGTTTATTCCTTCATCACTGGTCGACACCTCTTCCCAATCATCCTGTTAATTATATATTTTAATAATTAAATATTTTTAAATGTGATTGTTAAATTACTATTTTGCCCTTGTTAAATTAGTGTTTTACCTCATCGGAGCTTACTTGCTCGAGAATCTCAGCTATTGTATCGGCTAAGATGGAAAATATCTGCATTTGACACAACTAAATTAATATTTAATAATATTATTATATTATTAATTTTTGTATTTTATCAGTAGGTATCATTTATCCTCAATTAGTCACCCTTTTATTCTCTCCAGACTCGAAAAATATATTAAAAAAAATAAGTGAGAAGAAAGCATAACAAATGACAAGATAAACTAATCAGCATAAAGAAATCATGAATTTATTTAATTAAAGAAAAAAATATATTAATTTAAAATTCTTTACCTTAACTGGAAGAGGCACAACAGTCCATTGCTCAGGAGCCGATTTTGATTTGGATCGCGTTTTAATGCCTCCAACTTTCTGCATTTCAAATATTCCACAAAAAATTCAAAATTAAAGCATAATTTGCACATATAAAGTATAATTTACAAAATAAAATACCTTGATAAGATGGCCTTGTACTTGTATTTTTGACAGCTCAGGATTTTTGGTAGAGAGAAGAAGAGCTAGCGCGCTTGTCGTCACTTTTATTTGATACGCTCCTTGAATCTCACCTTCACAATAAAATAAAATATTATTTATTGTATTTTATTTTTTATATTAAATATTGCGTAAATTGTGAATTTTGGAATTGAGAGAAATTACTTTGGAGTTTGGTCCACTCAGACATAACGAAAGAAAGAGAGTCTTCATATCCGTTAGATGGTATGGATTTTAATAGGTTAATGAATTGGTCCACATTTGGGGCGCTAAAATGTACCTGCGGCACAACATAACACAATGAAAACATGTCATTTTTATTAAGAAATTGTTATTAAAAGCACAATTGAAGCATAGTTAAACCGTAATTGGGGATGAATTGAGGATAATAAAAGCATAATTAGGTTAAAATGTAGGAAATAAATGTTGGAAAAAATTTCAAAAACACCTCTGGCTTTTGGAATATTCAAAAAACACCCTATTTCTAACTTTACGTTTTCAAAAACCCCGTAACTTTTAAAGGTCTCAAAAAACGCCTCTAAATAATATTCAAACAATATATCAATAATAATAAATAAGACTCAAAATAACATATAAAAAAATTTTGATACCTTCAAAAGTTAGAAGAATATTCCAAAAGTAAGGGGTCTTTTTTCAATATTCCAAAAGAGGGGCTTTTTGACAAATACCAAAATACAGAGGGTCTTTTTTACAAAAAAATTCATATAAATGATTAATTAACTTACGAGTCTAGCGAGAATGAGGATCAAAGAGCACTTTAAGCTCTCGATATTAGATGATTCAAGTCTTTTTACTGCAGCAATAACTAACTGTTGTAAATGTGGAGACATTTGAGAAGGCAAGTGTAGTATTAATTGCAAAATGTAGTTTCCCACGAATAGCGATACTGAGCTTTCCAGATTCGGATCCAGCAACCTAATATTAATAAAATAAAACAAAAAATAAATTATTGTATTATTATATGGTTTCATGTCATTGTTAAGCATTTAATGTGTGTGTGAAGCTGCTGATAATGATAATGATATAGTTTTTTAATCGTATTTTCTTCTTTAAATTGGTATAATAATGGGTCACTGAGTATTAAATTATGTCTGAATTGAATGAACTTTTTTTATTTTTTGATTATTTAATTTTTTTTATATAACCTTGAAGCAGCTTCTAGAAGCCTTTTCATGATATAACCTTGGTCGATTCCCCAATTAAGCATTTCCTGCCTTCCAACCGATACAAATGCAGCCAAACATTCTGTCGCATTCTAAATTACAAAAATAAAATAATAAAAAATAGTAAATAAAACAAAAATAATAATAATAATAATAATAATAATAATAAATTAATAATAAACAATAAAAAGGAGAGATTAGTTAGTACCTGCATTTCTCCATGATCTTCACTTTGTAATAAGATCTGAACAGTTGGATCGAAGCATTGGTCAAAAACCGCTTTTACCACCTCAATTTTTGCGTTCTGAAAATTGCCAAAATATAACATTAAAAAAAATATGAGAGATCTAATTTAATTAAGAGAAAAAATAATAATAATAGAAATAATAAAGAGAGAGAGAAATAACAAACTGTGAGTAGCATAACTAGAAGATCGAGCGAACCGCCCACCAAATCCTCACTCTGATTCTTAGGCTGCCTCATTATTCATAAAATTATAAATATTAAAAAATATATAAAAAATATGGAGAAGAAATTAGTCTAGGGTTTCACGGCCATCTACTCAGTTATTATTTACTTTTTAGTTCATTTATTTGATTATTTTATTTATTCTCTCTTTGGGGTTGAGATATCTTGATGTTTGAGCTTTGATTTGGTCTTCAGCAAACACAATTAAGGTTGAATATGAGCAAAAAGAGAGAAATAAAAAATAATTATAAAAAGGGTTATAACTTATAATTTCATGAAATTAGTAAGATAAAAATAAAAATATACGTTTTGCAAAATAGGCACAATAGTTGGAAGAATCCGACAAACAAGTGGCTGGAGGCAACCAGGAGCGTCTTTTATCGCCTGAAAAGCTAAAACTTCTTCTCAGTAAAAATAAAATTATTATATACATTATTAACTTTTTTTGTAAGTTAAAAATAATCATTCTTGCACTGATACTGATTCGACAAACGTTTCACCTTCTTGGTTTGTTTGTTTGGCATTTGAGTGCATAATTGAGGGTCAATTAGGCTGAATTGAGGCTTAGTTCTAAAAACTGAGGGTCAAATTGACGCTTAATTTCAAATTTCAATAAAGAGGTGATTTAAATAAATAAGTGAATAAATAAATGAAGGTAAAAATGAAACGGACCTCTAAAACATCAATCGCATCACAACCAATAAACGGCTCAGAAACATATTGGGCCCAAAGATTAAGTATAATTGGAGAGATAATCGGTTCCACCATTATAAATTGCTCGCCAGCTAATAAATCACAACGAAAGAATAATGCATAAAATAGCATGAAATAATGGTAATAATATCTCAACTGTTAAACGGGGGAATAAATTAAAAATATTAAATTAAATTAAACCTGCTTTCACAGCTTGCTCAAGAGTTTCCAACACAAGATGCAGTGTTTCTTCTGTGGCCTGTTACAATATATTTTTTTCAATACAAAATACTTCGCTTTTTCTAATTTATCCATTTTTAATTTAATTAATTTATTTATTAACTAAATAAAAAAAAGAGTTACGTTTGATAAGAGATCAGTGAGGGAAGAAAGCAAGGGCATTATGTAAGGCTGGATTACTTCTTGTTTCGATTCTGGCAAGAGCTCTGTGAGAGCTATGCAAGCTCCAACTTTGACTATTGGTGAGCTGTCAATTCAATATTTCATTTTATTATTTAAAAAAATTTATTATTCAATTTAATGCTCAATTGAAATTTTGAGGTTAATTGAGGTTTATTTGGGTTCAATTGAGGTGAAATGGCGCAATTTGGGGGGTTAATCAAGGTAAATTGGGCTTGATTAGGTTCAATTAAAATATATAGTTATGACTCCACCAATATAATTATAGTTTCTATTAACGAATACATTTTCATTTTTCTTTATATAAAATAATTAATTAACACAATAAATGAGAGAAATAATGCATACACATTCATAGATAATGCTTGGGCCGCATCAAGAATAAACTGTTCACGAACCCTCTTGCTTATCTGGCAAAAGAATGAAACAAAAAAAATTTAAATTAGGAAAAAGAAATTTTAAATATTTTGTTTCTTTTTTGTTTGAATAAATATATTTAAATACCACTGATTTGAACTTGGAAACTGTGGCGAATGATCGTGCAATCAGAAAAGGAAACTCAACTCCTGAAAGATCAAAAATATAAAATAAAAAAAAATTCAAATAAAGAACTATAAATTTAGTATTTTACCACCTTTTCATTTTTATTTTTTTTTTATTGTTTTTTGAATTTTCTTGGATTATTTGATAATTAATTGCACAAGTAAGAGTAGATTGAAATTAATTTGGGTTAATTTTAAGACAAATGAATCTTATTTAAGGATTAATTAGGGTTTAACTATTTAATTAGGGTTCAGAGGAATTGTACCGGTTCCAGTATTTTGAGTAACCATTTGCTCTATTAAAGCTCTCAAATCAGATTTTGATTCCTGGATAATAAATACCACATTATTGTAAAACAAACTCATAAAAAACAGCTAACGAGATAAATTTGAACAATAAAAATATCAGAAAAATATTATTATTATTATTATTATTCTACCATACATGTGCTTCAAGTATTACTACGGAAACAGAACATAATGCAAAAAGGGAGGCTTCTTGCAACTGCCAAACAAAAAATAATAAATTAATAATATAACAATAATGAAAATAATAATTATAATAATAATTAAATTAACCCTGACTCATGTAATTGAGCACAAAACAAGTAAACAAAACATAGTAAATTAGCAAGAGATAAATGAACAGTTAGTCCCTGTACTTTAACTGGATTTGCAATGTAGTCCCTCTACTATTGATTTGAACTTTCAATCCATGCACTTCATTAAAACATGCAAGATTAGTCCTCAAGTCAAGGACTAAAACCATGCACAATTATATATAAGTACAGGGACCAAAAAGCTCTAATCAACTGTACAGGGACTGAATCGCAATCCAATGAAAGTACAGGGCTAACAGTGTATTTATCATTTATCTATCCTACTCAGTAATAGTGTAATATAATAATAGTTTGAATTGATGTTTTGAAAGATATAATCTCCACCAATCAGGGCTAAAGTACAGGGACTAACACCTAATAGTGCATTTATAATTTATCCTGATTAGTAGTAGTGTATATAATAATAATATTTTGAATCGAAGTTTTGAGAAAATTACTCTCCACCATTCCGTGTTACTATAATTTATTTCATTTCATTTTATTTCAATTTTTCAAAAAAAAAAAGAAGAATTATTTTACTTTCCAGGATTATATATAACAACAATGTACATTTTTTTTATATTTGAAATCAACAAAACAGGGACTGAATCTCAATCCATTCAAGATTTATCTATCCTGATTAGTAACGGTGTAAATAAATCCTAAATAAATAGTTTGAATTGAAGTTTGAGTGAGAGAATTACTTTCCACCAATCAGGACGGCCGGCAATTTTGGCCTGGCATGATTCTTTGAAACGGGCTTCGGCCGCGTCCACAACCGTGTCCTCTCCGTACGTGTTTATTATCTCCTCCAGCAAAAGCGCACCTTTTGTTAAACAAATATAAAATTATTATTATTATTATTATTATTATTATTATTATTATTATTATTATTATTATTATTATTATTATTATTACTATTATTATTATTATTATTATTATTATTATTATTATTATTATTATTACTACTATTATTATTATTATTCATCGATAGATATGTGTTACTATTTGCAAATGATGCTCAACTTATTATTATTATTATTATTATTATCGTTGGTATGAAATATTATTATTATTGTTGTTGTTGTTGTTGTTGTTGTTGTTGTTGTTGTTACTAAATTATTATTATGAATTAATATTTATAATCTTAGATATGTAATACATTTGCAAAATAGTACTTGATATGAAATAATATTTGCATACCAGATACACGACAGCTGTAAGTCATATCATCTTCATCGGCAATGTACTGATTAGCATCACGCGACCAAGTTTCCTCCTAATAAACGAAAATCATTAAAGTTAACAAATAAATCAAAATATCACAAGGGCTTATAAGCATTAAATGCCGCTGTACAAAAAGAGTTTCAAATGGAATTGCGTACAAGAACTTCAAATATAATGAAAATCGGTTTTTTATGTTATTATTTATTTTCATGTTTTTAATACTAAATAGTAAGATATAGCTAGCATCCCGTTTATGCCGTTTTTGCTACGTAAAAATATACAGCTTTATATGTTAATAATATGTAGTGCTTAATTATAATTTGAGTTGAAAAATAAACAAAAAAATAAGAATAATTAAATACCTGCTCTTGAGTTATTTGTTGAAAGGCTACAATATAATATATTAGGTCCTTGAGGTTTGCTCTGATAGCCTACATAAATAAATCAATATTTTCCTCATAAAAACCAATAGTATATTACATACATGCAATATAAAGTTTAGGGTTTCGAATGGAATATACCTTTGCCAATTTTATATTGCACACAATGGATGTCAGAAGCTCAAATAACTGCACTTAGTAAATAATAAAGATATAAACAAGAAAATATTAATATATTGTGAGAAGAAATAATAAATATAAAATCAATGAAATATAACAATGTTTGCAATATTATGAGCATTATTCTGTATGAGAGAGAGAGAGAGAGAGAGAGAGAGAGAGAGAGAGAGAGAGAGAGATTAGTCAAAAGGTGTTATTTTGATTAAAATCAACCAACAAAGGAATTTTGCGCATAAATCTTTATTACAAATTATTTGAATAATTATTCTAATAAAATAATATAAATATTACCTGAATTACTAATGCCTCAAGACTCATTTCCTCACCATCAGAATCGTATTTATCAGCAAGTGAATCCTCCCTGCTTAAAATACATGATGAATAATACACTTTATATGAAGACACAAAGGTCTGCCACAAAGCTCCTAATACAGCTGAAAAAAATAATATTAAAAAATAAATATTATTATAATGCAAAACTCAAAATATTAGATTTCTTCACCCATCAAGAAAAGCTAAAATATTGGATTTACCCTTTGAAAACTGCAAATATCAAATTTGTTCTAAAAATGAAGAATTTTAAGCTTAGTCATCTAAAATTAGAAAATATTTCAAAGTTATTCAAATCATTTGTGCTTGAAAATGGTAAACTAAATTTAGTCTTTTGAGTTTTTGGAAGGGTGAATTTGATGTATTTTGGGTTTAAAAGGGTAATTTTGACATTTGCAGCTTTGGAAGGGTGAATTTGATAATTTTAGATTTTTTTTGGGGTGTATATGAAAATTGACAAGAAATTAGAGGACTTAACTAGAAAATGTTGCTTCATCAAGTAGGGAAGGAAAGTTCTGCACAATCTGAAGCAAGCATTTTAAGACCTAAAGATAAGATAAAAAAAACAAAATAACATATCAAACAATTAACTCATTGATTCAAAATTAATAGTGTAGTGTTATTGCATATGAATTTTGATTTATTTACCTCCATTTTGAGGCTCCAATCATCAGAATCTTCTAATTCCACTTCACTTTGCAAAATAAATGCAAATTGCACAATTAATGGCGTATGAATTGATTTTACCATTTCAATAGTTTCTTTCTGCAGTAACAAAATAAATAAATATATAAATAAATGTAAAAATCTAGATAACTAAACGACTAACTCACTTCTTACAAAGTGATAGATATAAATTAAATAACAATAAAGAAAATGCATATATATAAATAAATATAAAAGTAAATAAAAATATTTATTTGCCTGATAAACACCACTCATTGAACCAAGGACTGAAATGCAAGAATGGATAATAGACAGAGCCTTTGCGCGAAGAGATTTCTCATAAACCTAAATAAAAAAAGAACATAAAAAAACAAATTTTAAATATACTAAATTAATATTAAATTATGGACAAACATGGAAAATTGAAAAAAAAAATTAAGATTGGACTCACATGTGGAGATGAAATTATTTTATGCAGAGAAGGAAATAATTCAGGCAATAATCTTGGAACTGTTGAATCGTCCAAATCAGCACATAAAAGTGCTAAACATCTCAACGCTCCACGCACTAAATGCCCCAAATTAAAAAAAATAATAAATAATTAAAAAATCATAAATTCCATGAGAGAAAACTCAAATGAGCTCAAGGAAATCAAACCTTTTAATTTAAATTTAATTGAATAATCTAAGTTTCCAGTTCCGCTTTTGTTTGAGAACTTAATAGAATACAGGCTAGTCAGTCATAATTTGGTTCTGAAATCCAACCATTTTTATACAAAAGGTGATTTTTCAAAAACACCCTATATTTTCTGGTATTTAGGAAAAAACACTTTCTTTTGAAAATATAATAAAAAACTACTGTTAACTCGTCATTTTCCAAAAAAAAAAAAAAAAGGTAGATATTTTTTTCTATAAAAACAAGAAAGAATATGGTTTCTAAAAAAATTCCCTTATAACAAAAATAAACTTTTCATACCTCTGTTTTGGTTTGTTTCACCGTTTATGAGCCTCAACAAAAACGGCAGCAGCTCGGGCCAGTTTTCAGGCCAATCGAACTGACCAATCACACTAATCGCCATTCCGACCGCCGTGCGGATTTTTCCGTTTGAGTCCTCCAGAGACGCCATTAACATTTCGCGAATAACCCCCTGGGAAAATATTAAATTCGCAAAATAAGCCCTCGGTTTGGAATGGATAAAATGGTTGGTTAAGTGTTTGAGATGGGATGCTTAGAGGTTGGTATACGTTTGGGTGAGAAGAGAGATACGTGTAGTGTGATGAAAGAATGTGTTGAGAGAGAGAGAGAGAGAGAGAGAGAGATGTACTATTTATTTCTTACGTAGCACGGATCTTGATGCAAATCCAATGGATGATGAGTTATAAGTATTAGACATCTCTCTCATATACATAATATAATATAGACGTATATATTATATTTATATACATATGTACGTATGTATGTACATATGTATATGTACATGTACATTTATATATATACATATGTATACAGATACACACACACACATATATAGTACCTTTTCTTGAGGAGAAACGATTGGGGGAATGAAGTTGTCTTCATCTTCTTGCCAATGCTGCTTGATGAATTGTTTTAATAAAACAGCAGCTAAGTAAATACAAGTTAAAGAAACAAATAGTTTCAAATATGAATTCATTCCTTTTAAATAGAATAAGTTAAGAATAAAGGGCTACTATTTCAAATAGAAATTATTATTAGTGGATATGATACGATACTATTTTAAATAGAAATTATTAGGATATGATATTATGTATATTTCATGAAAAGTACAATTATGCTCAGAATGGGTTTTTCTGCATGAATATTTTTTGTAGAAATAACCAAGAAATATGTCTGAGGAGGAATTCGAGAATGTTTTTGCAAATATATCCAAAAAACTAAGTACTATAAAATAGGTAAATGAAAAGTTGAAAAAAGGATATTTGTCGTAAACCAAATGGAATCTCCTTGTTGAAAACAATCTTCGCAAGAGCAGCTCCAAATCCTACATCAAACGATTGCAAGCCAATTCAGAAATTATTCTATCTCCTTGTTTACTACAGCTCAAATCATCTCTTTAAACCACAAATTATTCTATCACCACCCCAATTTCAGCATTCTAACTGCCTAATCATCAATTCAGAAATTCTCCCAATGGCAAAGCTTGAATTGTAGTAGAAAAAAGGAGCGAAAAAAGGGGATGAAAACAAGTACCAGGTTGAAGAGCGGCTTGCTTGAGAGACTCCTCAGCGAAGGATCTGACTTGATGATTCGTGTCCAGAGTCGCGTTCAGCCAATCCATCAAGCATTTCTGGTCCTCATCCATCTCCAATTCCGAATCCTCAAATTCTACGCCTATTTGAGGTCGAAAATTCTCTAATTTAGGGTTTGTCTGTGCCTGAAATTGGTAAAATTAGGGTTTATCTGAGATTTTACTGCTCGAACAAGGGTTTTTGGTTTCCCGCGAAATGTCGGGTGGATTGCGTGCCGAGGGTTTTAGGTTTTTTATGTTTTTAGAAGAGGAATGAATAGGACTCAGTGGGTCCAGAAGGATATTTGGTTTTTGTTTAAAGCACCCAGAAAAGTACGAAGAATGCTGCAATCGCATGCCAACTGTTCTACTTACTCTCTCTTACTAGCGTAGTTTGGATCTTACACATATATGAATCATATGAGGTCCAAATTCTAGTGGAATAATTAGTGAATTGATAAATGATGGTAGAATTTTTCGGAAAGTATATCTATGGATATTTTTTCGTATGTATATATTGGTGAAGCTTCGTAGAGACTCGACGGGTCATACTCCTTTCAGATTTTGAGAGAGTATATATCCGAAGTTGTCTCAATAAAAAAAATTTGAAATACATGTATTTCGTTCCACTCAAAAAACTAGTACAGTGTATAATCAGTACGGTGAAAATTATTTAGCCTCCCAATAAACACGGACAAGTTCCGCTACTATATGGTTAAAGAGGCCGATAAGCTCAAAAGTCTCAAATAGAATTTTATATCTTAGAAACCAATGTAACTTATATATTATTTTTTAAGATATTATAAAATAATATATAATACTAGCATAAGAATGAAATCAATAGTTTCATGACCATTCATTAATTATATACAAGTTCACGTCATTCAGATTCGGATAATTGAGCGGGTCATTCGGGTCTCGGATCATTCAGGTGTCAGGTCGATCAGGTCTTGGATCATTCGTGTCTCGGATATTTCGGATTTCGGGTCGTTCGGATTCTGGGTATTTCGGGTTTCGGGTCGTTTAGGTTCGGGTCGGGTTGGATTTCGATTCGTTGACTTATCAATATTTTCGGGTCTGATCGGTTCGGGTTCGGATGGGTCGGATAGGATTTTCGGATCGGGTCAGATTTTGTCACCTCTAACTACAATACAATGTCTCATATAAGGATCTAACATATCACAATATGTTAGATTCTTATATGAAACATTGTATTGTTGTCTGATCATATGAAACATTAGATAATAATTAGAAAAGTTGATCAATTTGGGCATCAAAGCATGAACTTTTAACAAATATCTACTTAAAAAAAACTTCTAACAAACATCACAAAGGAAGACACTTTATTAATAGATTATTAATCCTAAATATTTTGCTTTAAAATTAGCCATACACGGTGGCCCTTTATAACAACGCGAAAACGTGTCGTGGTGTAATCACGTGTTAACAAAAATATTTATAAGTCCCCTAATTCATTCACAAAGTATATATGTGAAAATTGAGTTTAATTTTTGGTCTATTTACCTGAAAAATCACACAAAAGTGTATTAAGAGATTTACAAATGAATTTTATGAATTTAAAACACTTTTTAATTATTTTATGTGATTTAATGGTGAAATTTACATGATAAAAATCTTAAAAATGATACACATTACACTCTTTTAATATTAACCATTAGAAAATGATTCAATGGCTCCGATTATGCCACTTATTTTATCATTCATCCAGTTAGATTTATATTATATTATATTTTTAGCGTCTTTGATACTTCTGATCTATGTTACGCGGACGCTCTCCGAAATGAGCCGTAGGCGTGTCGGACACGGACACGGCTCGGACACGCCTCCGACACGTGTCCGACACTTCAAATCGCGTGTCCGACTATTTTATTGTTAAAAAAAATATGGACACGGCTCGGACACGGCGGGACACGTTTTGGACACGGCGGGACACGTTTTGGACACGGCGGGTTTAAAAAAATAGTGTACTTAGTAACGGTTCTTCAATAAAAACCGTTACTAATAGTGTAATTAGTAACGGTTTTTATTAAAGAACCGTTACAGATTTGCTGTCCACAATCTGTAACGGTTTATAATTTACATATAGATCTGTAACGGTTTTTATGAAAGAACCGTTACAGATAATGCAATTCTGTAACGGTTCTTTGATGAAAACCGTTACGAATATACAATCTGTAACGGTTTATAATAAACCGTTACAGATATTGGCAATTCTGTAACGGTTCTTTGATGAAAACTGTTACTAAATGCACACAATCTGTAACGGTTTATAATAAACCGTTACAGATATTGCAATTCTGTAACGGTTCTTTGATGAAAACCGTTACTAATAGTGTATTTAGTAACGGTTTTTATGAATTAACCGTTACAACTTACAAAGTAGTCCAAAATCGTTACAGATTTTAAAAAACCGTTACTAATCAAGTTATTATCAATTTAGTTTATGTTTTTTATATTATTTATATTTTTTAAACATAAAATAAATATATTATATTATATATAAATAAAACGTGTCGTGTCCGGAGGTTTTTTTTGAGATTACCGTGTCGCCGTGTTCGTGTCGTGTCGGAAACGACACCCGTGTCCGTATCCGTATCCGTGTAACATAGCTTCTGATCCTTTTTCTTTTTCTGAGCCAAGCGAAGCAAAAAAATCATTCTCCCCTCCCCTCTCCTCTCCGTGAGTTGCCCTCTCTCTTCTCGCAAAAAAAAGAAAAAAAGAACTCCTCTCTTCCTTCCCTCTCCACCTAGGCAGGCCGCCGACTGCTCTCTCTCTCTCTGCCTCAGCCGGCCGCAGTCTCCTCTCTCGCTCTCGTTTTGAATACCGTCATTGTTATGCTTCACTGTTGCTCTTACTACGCGACATGACATGACTGCTGCTACGCTTCTCTAAGTTAATCAAAACTGGTGCGTCTCTTTTTTTGTTTGATTTTTAGATTTTCTCCCACAATTATTATTTGCATTGCTGATTTTGTTTTTTTAAGGATGCATTGTTGATTTTGGATTTATATTTGCTTATTTCAGCTTTTAATCTTCAATCCGAGTTATTATTGATTTGAATTTTGTAAATTATAATTCCTTTGAGAATTAGTAGAGTTTTTCATCTGCAATTTGATTTCTTTTTTGTCATTCATAATTGACAGCGGCTCCCCTCTCAATCCAAGGTTGTTCACTTTTTCATTTTGAGTATTCTTGAATCCAGGCGTAAATTCTTAGAGAGACAACACATAGGAAGCTTCAAAAGGCTACGGAAATAAAGTGCTTGAAGAATTGCCTACCTCACTGCAACATACAACTATACTTATTTTTTCTTCTTATAATTCAGATTATTTCATTGTAATTACGAACTATAATTTCATGATATTTTGGTTGTAATACTCTAATTTTCTTTTTTGAACCTGACAATTACATTTTTGCTGTATTCTTCTTTGGTTTGAAGTTTAGAGAGCATGCGGCTCTTGATTTGAACTAGGCATGATAAGGATGCGAGTGGATGAGATGTTAGTCCAGCGTCATGTGAACCTTGATTACACAATCATTCTTGCTATTAAAGATCACGTCAATCAGGTGTTCAATGATTTGTCTAATTCACTACAACATGCAATTTTACTTAATTTCTTTTGATACTTGAGTGATCTTATTATGATTATGTATTTTCTAATTTATCTTTTATTCTAAAATTACAGCTTCTTCTTCTGAATGTGATTAATGAATATGACTCGAGCCATCGAGCAAAAGTGCCTGAAACGCCCTTTCTTTTTGGAACTGGAGACTCTTCATTTTAAGATGGTATGTTTTTGTATTTTTTTGTCTTCGTTATTTATTTAATTTCATTTGTTCATTCATCTGAAATTATCTTTTATGTTAAATGAAATTTTGATTGACGATCCTACCTATAAGAGTCTTACAGTTCATAAAAATATATTTCTTTTCACTTTTTTTTTTTTTCTACATTTGTATTCTCAAAGGCAGTTGTTCATTGCCCTTATGCCGCCTAGCAGTTTTTTCTTTCAAGTTTCAAATTTTACTTCTAAATTAATATGTTTGAATTCTGTCTTGCTCCACCTATCATTTTTTTTTACCGTTGGCATATTTTTCAATCATTCAAAGAATGAGAGCGAGTCACAATAGGCCACATTTTCTTTAGAATAACTTGGTGAAAGTGTTTATGTCTCACAAGTTAATTATTAAACATAAGCACTATATTTATTAATTTCAGGATTATGACTGGCTGAAAGGGGAATTATACGTTACAAGCCGTAGAAGTTCTGCAACACAATTTAGAGATAGCCATTAAAAAAGTTCGGCTAGAAACGGATTGCAAGATTGGTTTGAAAATCTAAATCATTAATATTTATAAATAAATTTTGTTTTCATTTACTTTGTAACATTTTTGATTCGTGAAAATATGCGAAATTTCATTTTTGGCTTCTGGCAATGAACTTGAAGGTGTTAATATTTTATCAGAGCTATAATTGAGGTAGTGATAGTACTTAGAAAAAATTAATTTAAAAGTAGATTTTCTACTTATTTTAGAAGAAAGAAGTAGTTTTCAACCATATTAATTCCCTAATTTGGGGCCAATTCCCAAGTTGGGGTCAAAATTCTTATTATATGACTTTGATCTGTTAATGAACCTTGGTAAATCTTGCTTAATGGATTAACTGGGACTCGGGGTAGGACCCACAAGAATTAACCACAAATTCATTATTAGAAGAGCTAAGATGCAGGGAACAGATTGTAAACAATGGATTGTAATGCTCCCTCAGTCTTTGATAAAAACGGTTTGTTAAAAACACTAGGTACATTGGAGTTTGTATGTTTTACATTCGCTAAAGCTTAGGTGTGTCTGTGTTAGTTGCAATTTATTAGTTATTTGAGCGAAAGTGTCATTTTAACTGTTATGACCATTGCCTTATCTAGAAGCAGTTCTTGGCTGTACATTGGTTTATTAGGCTGAAAGTCAGTTGCGCTGATATATGGTTTTGGTTTATCTGAGTTAATTTGTTAGCTGAGGCATAATTAATATTTAAAGTTAAAATAGGCAAACTATGTGGGAGTGTATATGCATATCAGCAAAATCATGTTTTTTGAAGTAACAAAAAAAATGTAATAGTTTATTAATGGATCCTATTTAATGTAATAATTTAAATTAATTATTTTTATCTAAGTATTGTTATTACTGAATTGTAGAAAATGAACGTTTTGATAATATTTGAACTACATATTATATGAACAAGTTGTAATATTTGAATTACAGATTATATGAAAAGGGCTGTAATATCTCGCGCGAAACGCGAGTATCGTGCTAGTTTATATAATTTTAGGAAGAGACTTTTAATTTGCGGAAACTAATGTGCGTAGCAATTTGAAACATGTTTGGAACAATCGAAATTTGAATAAAATTAACTATTATGTTCTATAATTTATTTTCCATATACCTATTATGATCTTTTTATCTGTCCTTTTCATGATTAAATCAACATTTGAGGTGTTATTTTTTTTTTTGGGGGGGGTAGGGGCATTCTGATGTTTTGCTAATGAGAGGTGGAGTTATTATGTATTTTAACTTGTGGAGCAGTGGGAGGTCTGTGAGATACGAAATTATGATACAATAAAATCTTGACAGTGATTTATTGACTCAAAACAATGATGTGCATAAATAGAAAAGAAAAAGAAAAATGATGGAAATACTATTGTACTTTTAATTTTTTTCAGATATGTGAGAAGCACTTATCAAATTGACTTTGCACAGTTCAAAAAGATAAATATTCACACACACTTCCACAGAAGTACTTGTCTAATTCTAACTATGTTGTACTTGTATAAATTCTTCTTTTATAAACTTTTCATTATACAAACATCAATGTACTTTTTTTATCTCCATATATATTTTTTTAATAGAATCATATATTCTTTTTATATCTCACATATATTTCCTTTACTCATTCATACACTTTTTTTATTTGATTTACACAATTTTCCATATAAGGATCTACCATATCACATGGGATATGTTAGATCCTTACATGAAACATTGTATTGTAGTCTGATCATATGAACCATTAGATAATAAATAGAAAAGTTGATCAATTTGTGCATCAAAGCATGAACCTTTAACAAAAATCTACTTAAAAAAATAACTTCTAACAAACATCACAAAGGAAGACACTTTTATATAATTTTAGGAAGAGACTTTCAGTTTGCGGAAACTAATATGTGTAGCAATTGGAATCATGTTTGGAACAATGGAAATTTGAATAAAATTAACTATTATGTTCTATAATTTATTTTCCATATACCTATTGTGATCTTTTTATCTGCCCTTTTTCATGATTAAATCAACATTTGGGGTGTTATTTGGGTGGCATTCTGATATTTTGCTAATGAGAGGTGGACCTATATATATGTATTTTAACTTGTGGAGCAGTGGGGGGTATGTGAGATACGAAATTATGATAACAATAAAATCTTGACAGTGATTTATTGACTCAAAACAATGATGTGCATAGATAGAAAAGAAAAAGAAAAATGATGGAAATACGATTGTACTTAAAAATTTTCAGATATGTGAGAAGCACTTATCAAATTAACTTTGCACATTAAAAAAAAGACAAATATTCATACGCACTTCCACAGAAGTACTAGTCTAATTCTAACTATGTTGTACTTGTATAAATTCTTCTTTGAGGTCTCATTGCTCCTCTACTAAAGTGAGAGAGAGTGGAATGTTGGATTGGTGGATATTTTTGGTAAGTTCGAGGGTTATACCCTCTCACGTGACCACTGTAGCCGTATGGGGAAAAGCCGAGACACTTGGCGGTGTCTTTCCTTGGCACAGAGTGGAACCAGCCGTCTCTTCCCCTGAGAAATCTTTTCTTGTTCACCTTTCCGATCTCCTTCCATTGAGCTTTCAAATCATAACTCTTGTCAATTGGAAAATTGTTCAAGTGTCGCTCCTCTCTCTCTCTTTCTTTTTCTCTCTCCATCTTACTCTATGTATCCATGTATATTCAGTTTATTTGTGTTGTTTTAAGTATATTTGAATATTAAAAAAAGTATTGGAGAATTGTTTTTTTTTATTAATTAATGTGCTATATTACGTATGAGATGAATTGGATAAGTTTGTAGAGCACAAATTTGCAGATAAAATATATATTTATGTTTTGTATGCAGTTTAGGTCTTGTTTTTTATTTTAAAGTTTATTTGTTATTTTATTGTGATTAGCCGAATAACACTTTGCACTCCAATATTTTTCGAGAAATTTCTTAGTTGATATATTTTATCTATCAAAACGTACTTATAATACATATATATAGAGTAAGAGAATGTAAGGTGCTTAGTTTTTTTTAAATTAAGGTGTTTACTTTTTTATTATTATGTAATATATAATGTAAATTTTTACAACATTGGAGCGTGAGTCTTATATCGAAGGGGAAAAGGCAGATGCAGAGAGGAGGAAAGAACATAATCAAGATGCCGAAAGGCTCTGGAAGTTGAGTCAAAGTGACCTGATAGAGGTGGAAAACGGAATCTGATTTGACTTTTTTTTTTTTTTTTTTTTTAACGGAACATACGGGGAAGATATTACACCTTTTGATGAGACGGGTAAACCGATAGAACATGATAGAGAGGCGATTCTTCAGGAGAAAAGAGGTACTTTAATTCAGTATAATAAGTCTCTTCCACAATCGAATGAAAAAATAAATAATAGGAATAAGACAAAGTTACCCCAACTATCAATCCCCTTCCCTGCTGAATACACTATAATGGGTCTACGTAAGTCAAACAGAAAGCCCAAATCTAAAATATCACGTGATGGTACACCATACATTAAGCCCATTAAGAAAAACAAAAATAAAGGCCTGTCAAAAGAGCTTAGGAAGCAGATCAAAAGAGTAGAAATAATTGAAGCACTTAAATCCACACCATTACCATCAGAGTCCATTTTTAGTGTAGAATTTCTATGTGGAGCTCAAAAATCTAAGATAGCCATGAGAAATGATCATGAAGCTAGCTCTTCAGGCACTAAATCATTTCAATGTTCTTTACGAACTACCCCACCACTGCATGAAGCTAACACTCAAAACTCATTTTACAACCATTTCTCAGATAAGTTACTAGCATATGACCGTGCAGTAAATGATACACAAAAGAAAGCTTCAGTAGATGAGGAATATCAGAGGGATGTGGAAAATTTAGATGATGCGAACAAATATGGAGAAGAAGATGAAGATCTTCTTGATTACGAGGATGAGCCAACCCATGATGAAACCACTTTCACCTAGTCGTTGTCCTGTTATTTCTAGTCTTTATTTTCTTTCTCGTATGATGTGTTTTGTATTTTGATGTGAATCTAGAAGTTTATTTTGTTTTAATGCTAATTTAGAACTATTATGCTGGAATGTTAGAGGGTTGGGTGATGACAAAAAATGTAAGCTCATTAAAGACACTGTTAGAGATGCTAAATGCTGCATTACTTGTTTTCAAGAGACTAAATGGTCTTCCCCAAATTTCTTTAACATGCGCCAAGTTTGCACTTCCAAATTTAAAAATGTAGCTTTTAAAGACGCAGTAGGTTCACGCGGAGGACTTATGACCTCCTGGAGTAGTCATTATATACTTTCCCACTCATTTTGCAAAGAGTTCTCTCTAAACACGATTCTTATCGATAACAAGAGCAATCATATTCTTATCTCCAATGTATATGGTCCTTCAGATGATGATCTTAAGCCTTCTTTTCTACTAGAGCTAAGAGATATTAGATCCTCTTGGTCCATGCCTTGGATTATTCTTGGTGATTTTAATCTTATTAGGAACCCATCGGAGACCACCGGTAACAATCATACTGCACAAATCCATGCTTGATTTTTAATATCTTTATCAACGATCTATTTTTACTAGAAGTCCCTCTACACACACGTAAATTCACCTGGTCAAATAAACGGCCGATCCCGTCCTTTTCTAAGCTTGATAGAATCCTCATCTCTAACCCCCACACGTCAGTCACGACAAAAGCATCGTACCATCCACAGCTTGACACGTGGCCTTCAGCTTATCGGACCCGGGTTTCAACCCCATTTTTTGTATTCAGACCCGATTAGCATCAATTAATTAACAAAAGAGAATCAACTTTCTGCTCTCTGTTTCTTAAGAGTTTGTTTCAACGGCGAATTAGTAAGGGATAAAAGGAGGGTTGGAATGACAAAAGGGGAAAATTAATGTAGCCAAAATTGGGATTTTTCAGAGATTCTTTTCCATATCAGAATCGGAAAGAAATGTTGCCAAAAATCAAGAATTTCGGTGCCGTTTTTGGCCTGCGATGCCTGAACGGGCACGTTGAAAATGATGTCCAAATGATTCGAAATTCCCGAACTGATTTCTTTCTTGAAATTCGTCGAGAGGAATCTCCCTCTTCCTTAGGAAAGAATTCAAGAAAGGGAAGTTTATCGTTGGGTAAAGAAAGAGGGGGCTGGTTATGAATTTCCAGAGAATATAGGGTCTCTTCGATGAATTTCTCTTTCTTCCCCGGCTTTGCGTTCTATTGATATAATTATTTGTTTTGTTTTTGTATCCGTGCGTTGCACTGTACAAGGAATTAATTCTTTTTGTTTGTTTTAACACTTTTAACAACCTTATCAACAACAAAACATTAATTAACCCATCAAACAGAACATTAACAAAAACACATCAAACAGAAACATTAGCATAATCTCAAATAAAAGCAACAAAACACAATCAACTTGAAAAAAACAGAATACAAAACCGAATACATCAAGCAAAACTCTAACCCATCAAACTGACTAAACCCTAACCCATCAAACTCTAACAAAACATAACTAGACCCTAACACACCAAACACTAACACATTACTCCCGAGAACAAAATTGGATGGCCCAACCAAAGTGTGATAGGTGAGCATAACACCTATCACACCCGATTGGAGAACCCCAATTGCTATTGTGGTGCAATACCCAAACGTGAAGACATTTCTTGGGACTTTTTTTTTCTAGCACTCAAATCGTAAATATTTGAACAGATAGCACTAGTTTGAAAAACATTGGGTATCTAGCACTACCGCCAGCTTTTCTGGCGGTAGAGAGTGTCTACCGCCAGAAATTATGGCGGTAGAAGTTATTTTTCAATTTTTTTCATCAGCAGACCTAAACAGATTAATTAGGAAAAAATTAGTATCTACCGCCAGCTATTCTGGCGGTAGATGTGCAAAAATTATTTTTTGAAATTTTAAAAATTTTACCCGTTTTAGCTAGGAAATTAACGGAAAAAATTGAAAATTAAGTTCTACCGCCAGCTATTCCGGTGGTAGTGGCAATTTTGTAAATATTTCTACATCAATCCGTTACCAAACCCGTTAATCAAAACAAAAAAAAAATTGTTCTTCTACTGCCAGCATGTCTGGCGGTAGAAGAGTTTCTTGGACCCTTGGCCCACTTCTCGAGTATAAGTCCCACGGCCGTCACGGCGGTTGCCAAGAAAAAGACGACTTGAAGAGCAAGTACGACATAGAGACCGGTGCGGTGAATTTCAGAGCGGCCGGCCGCTAGCACCCCGAAACCCGACCCGATTTGCACTCCGGTAGAAATGATCATGAAAAAGACCGAGGCAGCATCTTGTATGTTGGAGGAAGGGTTCGCAGCCGGAGTCGGGGCTGCATACGGGTAAGGATACGGGTACGTGAAAGGGGGGTACGCAGGCTTGTTGACAGTCGGGTTTGCACCCGAGTTTCCAGTCGGGTCTGCACTCGGGTTCTCAGTCGGGTTTGCATCCGGGTTCAGATTCACATTGACGAAAGGATGAGCTAAATCACTGTAAAGAAGCGTTGACAAATTTTGGGACGACTCTCCAGTAGGCAGTTGGGGAAAAATAGGGCTTTCATCTTCTCTTCCCGCCATTAATGGGAGTAAGGTGTGAAAGAGAGGGTTGAGAAGGTTGACCTTTTTTTTTCTTCTAGCACCCAAATCATAAATATTTGAACAGATAGCACTGGTTTGAAAAAAAATTGGGTATCTAGCACTACCGCCAGATTTTCTGGCGGTAGAGAGTGTCTACCGCCAGAAATTCTGGCGGTAGAAGCTATTTTTCAATTTTTTCATCAGCAGACCTAAACAGATTAATTAGGAAAAAATTAACTTCTACCGCCAGCTATTTTGGCGGTAGATGTGCAAAAAAATAATTTTTCTGATATCAAAATTTATACCCATTTTAGCTAGAAAATTAACGGAAAATATTGAAAATTAATGTCTACCGCCAGCTTTTCTGGCGGTAGTGGCAATTTTGTAATTTTTTCTACATCAATCCGTTACCAAACCCGTTAATCAAAAAAAAAAAAAAAAAAAACTCTTCTACCGCCGACATGCTGGCGGTAAAAGAACAATTTTTTTTGTTTCTTTGTTTTGATTAACGGGTTTGGTAACGATTGATGTAGAAATATTTACAAAATTGCTACTACCGCCAGAATAGCTGGCGGTGGAACTTAATTTTTAATTTTTTCCGTTAATTTCCTAGCTAAAATGGGTAAAAATTTAAAATTTCAAAAAATAATTTTTGCACATCTATCGCCAGAATAGCTGGCGGTAGATACAAATTTTTTCCTAATTAATCTGTTTAGGTTTGCTGATGAAAACATACAAGTTTGCCCCTGATTGATTCTATCTTGCAATTATTTGGCAATTAATTATCTATTTACAGAATCAATCAATGCTTTACTTCATCCGTGCTACGAATTTGGCAGCCCGGTGGGTGCAGGAATGATCCGTCCGTACTACGATGCTCTGTTTTCTGGATGGTGATAAATAGAGACAATCATATTGTTATTTACAGGCAAATGCTATCCTTTAAATAAATGTTGACTAATTTGTCCTTTGTATTTAATTGGCAACTTAAATATATAAGCAATACATTTATTTCTAGTTCATGCTAACTCAATTTTTCTCAACTTAAACAAAAAAAAGGAAAATAAGAAAATTTATTTTCTTTTCTCAGAATCATTTACTTCAAAATAAAATATGTAGTAATGATTTTACTATTATGGTGATAATAATACAAATATAATCTATATTCTTCATTTGTATAACTAGTAGTCAGGCACGGAGCTTGACCCGTTTTACTGGGGGGGGCCAAAAAAAATCTCTCTACTGATTAACACTGTATAAAAATCTTGGGGGGGCCAAATGCATAGAAATACATGTATCTCAAAAATAAAGTTTACTAAAGCACTACTGATATATATTCCTCGGTCAAAATCTTGGGGGGGCCATGGCCCCTCCCAGTCCCTATTAAGCTCCGTCCTTGCTAGTAGTCATGATATTAATTTTTATAATAGTAGAAACACGTTATATAATATATATTTTTTCATTATTTTTATATTATTCAAATTTTGTGTTTTGTACATACGTTTTTGGTGTACCTAATTTGAATATTTGGTGCATTAATTTAAATTTGTGATGTGTTCTTTATTGGGTATATATATTATATTTTTATCTCTTGTTATAGATTATATTGTTCCTTGTATGTATGTATGTGTGATAGTTTATATAATATTAGATTCGACTAAATAGGAGTTTGAATAATATAAGTAATTAAGGATAGCACGGATGAAGTAAAGCATTGATTGATTCTATAAATAGATAATTAATTGCCCATCAATATAGGGCCGTACACATATAACATCTACTCATACTAATGTTGTCAATCCAGTCGGTTTATGTAAAGGTAGTAATAAAAGAACTCCCAAAATAAAATTCAAATTTTAAAAATAATTTTAGTGGCAGTTGTTTGTTAATGGCTAGATTTGTTCTTAATTGCACAATGAATGCCAAATTGAGGCAAAATGAGACTTAATTGCAGAATTAGGGATAAGTGATGCATGATTGGCATGAGTTGGCTTATGTTTTCCAAGCTAAGATAACTAAATGTAGTTCATCTAGTAAAAATAATAAAGTTTAAACTACAAGTTCATTTCCAAAAGCACAAATTTCAAACTAAAGATTTAAAAATTAGAAAATATGTTAAATGATTAATAAATTCAGAAAAAAAATGCATTACCTGCATGGAAGAGGTTCTCTTTGTAGCTCAAAAGCAAGGTCAGCAACCTCAATGGCTGACCCATAAACTTCTGCGCCGCGCCTTTGTGTTAGGTTCTTCCTGTTTCTCCGTACTTGATTCAGGTTCAGGAGCGGCGGTAGGTTCGTCGGCGGAGGATTCTTCTGAAGGAGGATCAGCCGCCGGAGCGGACTCCGACGGCGGCAGGAGGTCCGGTTCAGAAGACTTCATCTGGTTTAGGTTTTTTGGCGAAGAGAAGAAGAGGAGAAAAACACAGCGAAGAATGAAATAAATAAATAAAGGAATTCATTCGTGCTGTGCTGTCTATGGACCGAGAGTTAATAAAATAAGTCACTAATAATAGATATTAAATGGTTAAAGCAATCAGTCAAAACACATCGCAGAAATGGAAATAAAACCAAAAACTTTGAATTCATTTTTATTTATAACACACAAAACGGCTGTCTTTAATTCACAGCTCCAAAAGCACGTATCACAAACAAAAACACTATGCAAAAAACACAAAAAACAGAGCAGAAATTATTTATTATTTCATCCTAAGAACGCACAGCCGTCGCTCCGCTCTCACTCCCCCTCTCCTCCCCTCTCTCATTTACCATGGATCCAACAATAGAGGCCGACTCCTGCCGAAGCCACAGCTCCGGTCGGCACGACTGCACACACGCAGAACAGAGAAAAGGTCTTCTCCTCCGCCCCCTTCCACCACTTCCGGGCGAATGTAACAGATTCACTAATGTAAACACGAAGAGTGCAATCTGAAAAATATATGAGCCTGTAAATAACTAGTCCGTAGCCTGTAAATATAGCCACCCTGTTTTCTAGTCCTTCCTCCTCTCTCTCTCTTGATACAGGCATGTTCTGATTTCCTGCCCGCAAGAGAAAACAAAAGGAATAAGTAGTTGGAAGAGGGCATGAGTCCAAACGAATCTCCTCTCTCTCTCCCCCTTAAGTCTTTCTCTAAAAACTCATCATCCTTCACTGTCACTCTCATACCACCTTTCTTCTTCAAACTCACTCCGAATCATAACCTTCTCGACTTTTTTTTTATAGTACTCAAATCGTAAATATTTGAACAGATAGCACTAGTTTGAAAAAAATTGGGTATCTAGCACTACCGCCAGCTTTTCTGGCGGTACAGAGTGTCTACCGCCAGAAATTCTGGCGGTAGAAGGTATTTTTCAATTTTTTTCATCAGCAGACCTAAACAAATTAATTAGGAAAAAATTAGTATCTACCGCCAGCTATTCTGGCGATAGATGTGCAAAAATTATTTTTTGAAATTTTAAAATTTTTATCCGTTTTAGCTAGGAAATTAACGGAAAAAATTGAAAATTAAATTCTACCGCCAGCTATTCTGGCGGTAGTGGCAATTTTGTAAATATTTCTACATCAATCCGTTACCAAACCCGTTAATCAAAACAAACAAACAAACAAAAAAATTGCTGGCGGTAGAAATTTTTTTTTTTTTTTGATTAACGGTTTGGTAACGGATTGACGTAGAAAAAATTATAAAATTGCCACTACCGCCAGATCCGCTACCGCCAGAAAAACTGACGGTAGAAATGAATTTTCAATTTTTTCCGTTAATTTCCTAGCTAAAACGGGTATAAATTTTGATATCAGAAAAATTATTTTTTTGCACATCTACTGCCAGAATAGCTGGCGGTAGAAGTTAATTTTTTCCAAATTAATTTGTTTAGGTCTGCTGATGAAAAAAATTGAAAAATAGCTTCTACCGCCAGAATTTCTGGCGGTAGACACTCTCTACCGCCAGAAAATCTGGCGGTAGTGCTAGATACCCAATTGTTTTTCAAACCAGTGCTATCTGTTCAAATATTTATGATTTGGGTGCTAGAAAATAAAAAAGTCAACCTTCTCAACCCTCTCTTTCACACCTTACTCCCATTAATGGCGGGAAGAGAAGATGAAAGCCCTATTTTTCCCCAAATGCAGTCGTCCCAAAATTTGTCAACGCTTCTTTACAGTGATTTAGCTCATCCTTTCGTCAATGTGAATCTGAACCCGGATGCAAACCCGACTGAGAACCCGAGTGCAGACCCGACTGGAAACTCGGGTGCAGACCCGACTGGAAACTCGGGTGCAAACCCGACTGTCAACCAGCCTGCGTACCCCCCTTTCGCGTACCCGTATCCGTACCCGTATGCAGCCCGACTCCGGCTGCGAACCCTTCCTCCAACATACAAGATGCTGCCTCGGTCTTTTTCACGATCATTTCTACTGGAGTGCAAATCAGGTCGGGTTTCGGGGTGCTAGCGGCCGGCCGCTCAGAAATTCACCGCACCGGTCTCTATGTCGTACTTGCTCTTCAAGTCGTCTTTTTCTTGGCAACCGCCGTGACGGCCGTGGGACTTATACTCGAGAAGTGGGCCAAGGGTCCAAGAAATGACTTTTGTTTTTCTAGCACCCAAATCATAAATATTTGAACAGATAGCACCGGTTTGAAAAAAATTGGGTATCTAGTACTACCGCCAGATTTTTCTGGCGGTAGAGAGTGTCTACCGCCAAAAATTCTGGCGGTAGAAGCTATTTTTCAATTTTTTTCATCAGCAGACCTCAACAAATTAATTAGGAAAAAATTAACTTCTACCGCCAACTATTCTGGCGGTAGATGTGCAAAAAAATAATTTTTCTGATATCAAAATTTATACCCGTTTTAACTAGGAAATTAACAGAAAAAATTGAAAATTCATGTCCACCGCCAGCTATTCTGGCGGTAGTGGCAATTTTGTAAATATTTCTACATCAATTGTTACCAAACCCGTTAATCAAAACAAACAAACAAAAAAAAATTGTTCTTCTACCGCCAGCATGTCGGCGGTAGAAGAGTTTTTTTTTTTTTTTTTGATTAACGGGTTTGGTAACGGATTGATGTAGAAAAAATTACAAAATTGCCACTACCGCCAGAAAAGCTGGCGGTAGACATTAATTTTCAATTTTTTCCGTTAATTTTCTAGCTAAAACGGGTATAAATTTTGATATCAGAAAAATTATTTTTTTGCACATCTACCGCCAGAATAGCTGGCGGTAGAAGTTAATTTTTTCCTAATTAATCTGTTTAGGTCTGCTGATGAAAAAAATTGAAAAATAGCTTCTACCGCCAGAATTTCTGGCGGTAGACACTCTCTACCGCCAGAAAATCTGGCGGTAGTGCTAGATACCCAATTTTTTTTCAAACCAGTGCTATCTGTTCAAATATTTATGATTTGGGTGCTAAAAAAAAAAGGTCAACCTTCTCAACCCTCTCTTTCATACCTTACTCCCATTAATGGCGGGAAGAGAAGATGAAAGCCCTATTTTTCCCCAACTGCCTACTGGAGAGTCGTCCCAAAATTTGTCAACGCTTCTTTACAGTGATTTAGCTCATCCTTTCGTCAATGTGAATCTGAACCCGGATGCAAACCCGACTGAGAACCCGAGTGCAGTGCCGACTGGAAACTCGGGTGCAAACCCGACTGTCAACAAGCCTGCGTACCCCCCTTTCACGTACCCGTATCCTTACCCGTATGCAGCCTCGACTCCGGCTGCGAACCCTTCCTCCAACATACAAGATGCTGCCTCGGTCTTTTTCATGATCATTTCTACCGGAGTGCAAATCGGGTCGGGTTTCGGGGTGCTAGCGGCCGGCCGCTCTGAAATTCACCGCACCGGTCTCTATGTCGTACTTGCTCTTCAAGTCGTCTTTTTCTTGGCAACCGCCGTGACGGCCGTGGGACTTATACTCGAGAAGTGGGCCAAGGGTCCAAGAAACTCTTCTATCGCCAGACATGTTGGCGGTAGAAGAACAATTTTTTTTTTGTTTTGATTAACGGGTTTGGTAACGGATTGATGTAGAAATATTTACAAAATTGCCACTACCACCGGAATAGCTGGCGGTAGAACTTAATTTTCAATTTTTTCCGTTAATTTCCTAGCTAAAACGGGTAAAATTTTTAAAATTTCAAAAAATAATTTTTGCACATCTATACTAATTTTTTCCTAATTAATCTGTTTAGGTCTGCTGATGAAAAAAATTAAAAAATAGCTTCTACCGCCATAATTTCTGGCGGTAGACACTCTCTACCGCCAGAAAAGCTGGCGGTAGTGCTAGATACCCAATGTTTTTCAAACTAGTGCTATCTGTTCAAATATTTACGATTTGAGTGCTAAAAAAAAAAAGTCCCAAGAAATGTCTTCACGTTTGGGTATTGCACCACAATAGCAATTGGGGTTCTCCAATCGGGTGTGATAGGTGTTATGCTCACCTATCACACTTTGGTTGGGCCATCCAATTTTGTTCTCGGGAGTAATGTGTTAGTGTTTGGTGTGTTAGGGTCTAGTTATGTTTTGTTAGAGTTTGATGGGTTAGGGTTTAGTCAGTTTGATGGGTTAGAGTTTTGCTTGATGTATTCGGTTTTGTATTCTGTTTTTTTCAAGTTGATTGTGTTTTGTTGCTTTTATTTGAGATTATGCTAATGTTTCTGTTTGATGTGTTTTTGTTAATGTTCTGTTTGATGGGTTAATTAATGTTTTGTTGTTGATAAGGTTGTTAAAAGTGTTAAAACAAACAAAAAGAATTAATTCCTTGTACAGTGCAACGCACGGATACAAAAACAAAACAAATAATTATATCAATAGAACGCAAAGCCAGGGAAGAAAGAGAAATTCATCGAAGAGACCCTATATTCTCTGGAAATTCATAACCAGCCCCCTCTTTCTTTACCCAACGATAAACTTCCCTTTCTTGAATTCTTTCCTAAGGAAGAGGGAGATTCCTCTCGACGAATTTCAAGAAAGAAATCCGTTCGGGAATTTCGAATCATTTGGACATCATTTTCAACGTGCCCGTTCAGGCATCGCAGGCCAAAAACGGCACCGAAATTCTTGATTTTTGGCAACATTTCTTTCCGATTCTGATATGGAAAAGAATCTCTGAAAAATCCAAATTTTGGCTACATTAATTTTCCCCTTTTGTCATTCCAACCCTCCTTTTATCCCTTACTAATTCGCCGTTGAAACAAACTCTTAAGAAACAGAGAGCAGAAAGTTGATTCTCTTTTGTTAATTAATTGATGCTAATCGGGTCTGAATACAAAAAATGGGGTTGAAACCCGGGTCCGATAAGCTGAAGGCCACGTGTCAAGCTGTGGATGGTACGATGCTTTTGTCGTGACTGACGTGTGGGGCCCTCGCGTGCTCAAAAGGCTTCCTTCTTGGTTGAGCTCCTCTTCTTCTTCTTCTTCTTCTTCTTCTGATGATGAAGATTCCTCGCTTTCATTGGTTTCTTCCCGTTCAGAAGATTGTTGTTCCTCCCAAAAATGAGTCTCTTTTACGAAGCTCTATTTTTCTTTTTGTTTCTTTATATTTTCTTTGGTCTTTTATTTGCTATTGGAAGTATAAGAAAATTGATGAATGAAATCTTTTTTTATGAAACACTTTTTTTTTTCTCTCTCTTGTACTTTCTTTGGCTTGTTATTTACGATTTAAAATATATGAAAAATGATGGATAAAATGCTTTATTTTATTTTTAGTTCACAATTTGCAATTTTTTCAGTTTGCTGATTTCTTATTATGAAAAAAATTCTTGACAGCCTTTTTATATTTGAAGGGTTGTACAGAAATAATGGATATCGTATGGTTTCATGCAATGGTGGGCTTAATCAAATGAGATCAGCTATAAGTTATATATATTTTTTTATCATAATAATTCTCTTGCGATATAATTAGATCAGCTGTAAGTTATATTTTCTTTTTTTTTTATCATAATAATTCTCTTGCGATATAATTATTTGATATTCACATTATATATTTATTTTATTTAGATATGTGATATGGTTGCAATTTCCCGGAATTTAAATGTGACGCCTCGTCTTACCAGAATTAGACAAAAACCTCATTTTGGGCTGACCCTTGGTAAATTAATCATTAATTAAAAATACATTTCGTTATTAATTAAGTAAAAGTTAAGTAATTAACATCAAGTATTTCAAGAACGCAGTGATTTTCACGACATTTTTGATGTGGACCATTTCATAAACTCTTTAAAAGATGAGGTTAAAATCGTAAAAGAGTTGCCGCCAAGACTAAAAAGAAGGGCTCAGATGGGTTTGATTCACTCTATGCCACGTGTCAGTCGGCCGATATTTCCTATTACCATAATTGGGTTTATTATATTTTAAATTTTAAATTTTAAATATACTAGTTTTTTTTATAATATTTTTTGGTCATATCTTGATATCTCGATGTTTATTATTTTTTCCTGAAATTATCGGTCAATCATAATCAGGTTTACTTAAAAAATTTATTGGTCCATGGTCATATATTAATGTCCTGTCATGTTTATATAAATATTATTTATGTCACAAATTATCTTTTCTTATCTTGATATTTTGTCAGGTTTATTTGAAAATTTATGTATTTTCAAAGTAATATTACTCGCAAATAAGATCATTTTTTTATTTTAATTTCCTCTTTTTACTAATATTTCATTTTTTTTAACAGATTTTACCTTTGATTAAAAAGCACAAGATGGTGCACCTAAACAGAACGGACGCCAGGCTGGTGGACCACGGACTTCACCAGAAGAAATTTTGTATTGATCCAAGAGTTTTGAGTATCATATACTCCCTGAAATTTTGTATTGTTTTCAAGACCCATCTTGATAAGGTGCATTGTTTATTATTGTATCATGCACTAATCGAAAAATTACCAAAAAAAGAGACAATATCTCCTAAACTATGCATAGATTATAAACTTTATTGTTGTTTTATGTCATTTCTTTTCAGTTTTTCCATTTTCTTCTTTTAGTTTGTGTAGAACTCATATTTGATTGTACTTTTCTCTTGAATAGTTAAGTTCACGGTATAAGTTTTTTTTTTCAATATTTTAATAAATCTAAATTAGACTATTCTTTTTATAGCATTACTTTATCAATCAATTCATGTTCCTTCTCTCCGTCAGAATCAAAACAAAAATAAAAATATTATAACAACAACAAATAATAATCATCAATATTAATAACACAATAATTCTCCAAAGTATTCATCAGCTGGTTTCTAAATCAAAATTTTATCAAGGAAACATTCCATTACATAAATGCAAACAACAAAAGGAACAAGATCAATAATCACTGAGGACGGAATTTCCGTGCAGCATTCATTTGTTGTACAAGCTTTTTGTCCTTCTCGAATTGGCTTTGAAGCTTCATTATCTCTATCACTCCCGAAATTAGTAATATCATCGTTATATTCCCTTCTTTAATAATTATAACATGAGATTACAACCCCAAAATATTTTGGTCTCTGATATTTGCAACTAGATACCTACGACCCGAATCCGATCCTATTTAATCAAAAAAAGGGACTCCAACCGTTACCCTTTTATAATTCTCATTTCAAAGAAAATATTATTTTAGCAAATAGTTAGGGGATAAATGCACTGTTAGTACCGGTACTTTAATTGGATTGCAATTTAGTCCTATACTATTGATTTAACCTTTTTTGATCCATGTACTTAACGAAAACATGCACAATTAGTCCTCGAATCTCTATAAAATACAAGGACCAAAAAGTTTAAATCGATATTACAAGTAACAAACTGCAATCCACTTAACATACAAGGACGGACCACGTATTTACACCAATATTTTACCCCATATCCAAAACATTTTTCAATTTAAAAACAGTCCAAAAAACAACATCATACTTCTATGGGCTTCGCGTTTTTGGAACCCATAAAAATACAGATGCGCCTCATTTTTCTTCTTCTCAGTTATTATTGTTACTGCTATTACTATTATTATTTTTCAAATAAAAACAAAACAATGAAGTCCAGAAAGGACAAAAGTCGTACCGCTCCAGTGGGCTTGGCGTCGTTGGAAGCCGTAGAACTCGAGTGGGTCTTGTTCTTCTTCTTCTTCTTGGCTAACCGCTCGAGCACCGCGGTCTCATTCACAGACCCGAATCCGTTGCCTGTCTCGGCGTCCGTAGACTTCTTCCTCCCCTTGTTGTGCGTGACGACCGTCCAGCCTCCTAGAAAAATAGTCGGAAATATATCATTATATTTATAGTTGTGAATGTAAAAGAATATCAATCACCCTTTTGTGTGCAAATGTTGTAGGTTGAAATGGGATAATGATGTATTTTATCATTTTGTAATAATTAATTTGTACAATTGGGATCATTAGATTTCTTCCTCGCTTTGTTGTGCATTAAGACGGTCCAGCCTCTTCTGCTAATTTCATTTCCCTCTCCTTCTTTACGAAAATAAATTAATGAGAAATAAATAACATTCTAGTTATACTTAAAAATCTAGAAAAATATCATTATATTTGTACCATTGTTCGAAACTAAAAAGAACACTGAACATATAGCATTAAACCCCAACCATTTATTTCGAATTGAGCCACATCATCACTTTTATCTCGACTGTTCGATCAAATTTTTTGTCAAATCTCAACCTTTCATTTTTCTCGAATGACAATATATGTGTGGTTAATAAAACATAATCATATAATTTGTTGAATTGGTGTTTTGTGTTTCATCACCGATTTAGTGAGAATCGTTAAATTTGTTTATGGTCATCGGATCTTAATCAGATGGTTTCAATGAATCATGATCCAAAATTATGTTCAAGTATTAATACAAATTGAATATGAAAAGTTCATTCATTAAAATATAAATATCTTTTATTTTCTTCTTTAACAAATAATAATTCGTAACAAAATATTTATTTCTCATGTTAAAATCATCAAATATAAATTTGTTGAAATGTTCTCTTTTATTTGAATTCCGTATTGTTAGTTCCAATTTATTTTTTTCCATTTTAAAATATGTGAATATAGACTTTATAATAGACACATTTTTTTTTTATTTTGTGGGTATGGCTATATCTAAAGCGAATTTTTCTTTATGTAGAGAAATACCAAGTTTTCACCTAAAATATCAATATTCTATTGATATCAATACTCAACCTCTCCCACAGACACATTCATGTCTTTTTAGACTTCATTTAGTGGATATGGCTACTTGTCCTTTATAGAGCAAAAACGAATTCTTTGGCTAAAATAGTAAAATACCAACAATACCACATAGTCAAACAATACCACCTTGTCAGGATTCAACAAGACAACTATGCTTCTCTAATATAATTAATAACGAATGATAAGTCAAACTATAAAAACAATCAATCACAATAGCAATCCTAAAAGTATTAACGTGTTCTAAATATATAGAAATTAACTCTAAAAATAGTCACTTCCTATTATTTTCTTTCCTTCATAAGGATGTAATGAAGAAGAAACTGTATTTTTGTAGGATACGTTGCAAATATTGAGAGGATGAATGCCAGAAGAATGCAGCCCCCGCCAGTTCATAGAGGCATGCGTAAATAAATAAATAAAAGCCTGTGTGAATATAAGATTTGAGTGGCTTTGATTCATGATTGTAGTTCTTCACGATTGCTTTGACACGAGATGTTTAATCTCACGCTTTCCGATTTGTTTCTCTCTGCACAGTTACAATACCTGTATTTTGTATTGTGTTAATCGTGATTTGTATGTGACTTGTTAAAAAATGTATATACAATAAACATCCATGGTTTAATTTAGAAATATGAATGCAAACATAATTAAGGTTATAATTAATTATCCAAAGTATTTAGTAGGTTATTATTTTTTATTTATTATGAATTTACCATTTATGTTATTTTATTTTTCATATGTAAATTTATTTGTATAGAGTTATCCATCTTTACAAAATTAAATATGATATAGAATTTATTTTTAAGAATAATAAATGGATAGAATATCTTATGATGTAATTCAAAATGATTTTAAACATATCTAATTTATTTAATATAATTATTTTATAATATTTATGTATTATGAATTCATTTCAAACTTTTATTTTGAATTTTCATAATTACAATTTATATATTATAGATTGAAATAATTAATAAAATTGAAATATTCGTAGCGAAGCGCGAGTGTTATCCTAGTATATGTAAATTGATAATCCAAATGTCATATAGGCGTAAAAGGAAAAGTAGATTTACAGTTCTATTTATCGTTTTTGTTTATATTTTGTTTGGTTCAGTTAAGGTCCTAAGGATGAATTGAGGTAAAATTTTGTAATTAATTACCAAAAACGCTAGGAAATAAATAAAATAATCATATAAGGTCAATATAATACTAATCTGGTCCTACTGGGTGTGCGTGCAAAATTTTGTACGAAAGGAAAAGATCCCATGTCCCAAAAATTTATCTCCAACTTAAGGGAAATTAATATGATTTATCGGAACACGCCGTGGTGCCATGTTAAGTTTATTCAAGTTAGTTACTTTTTATGTAAAAATAGTTCATTTTTTATGAAAACAATATATACGTTTTTAAAACAGTATATATCTTTACAAAAATCAATCTAAATCATATATATTTTATATAAAAAAAGATAGTGTTCTTATAAGAAATAGTACATATTTTTTTTTTGTAAAATGGTATGTAGGCTTAGGCTCATAATATTATATATATAAAAATACGAGGGAGAACTATAGATAATCACATGTTTCATTTTTTTAGCTGGTCTCTATCATAATATATACTAGACTATTCTATTGATGGTATAATACAATATATAAGTATTATAAAAAATACTTTTGAGTATTGTAAAACATATATAATATTATTAAAATATTATATAAATATAGTAAAAATAGTAACAAATATAATAAAACAATATATAAGGTATAAAGGCAGTATAAAGTATATACATGAATTGAAAAAATAATATAAAAAAGTGTTGACTGGTCAAATGAGGCGTTTGACATGAATTATATGTTGTAACTACTTCAAGAATGAAAATTGTGTGTGAGCACGTTTCACGCATGATAAACTACTATATAAGCTCGCCAATGAAAAAAATTTACCCTCATGTCTAACTTTATATCTTACACTTTTTCTTTTGAATTTCTACACATAAATCAGTTAACTAGTCTCCTTTCAAATATCTTCTACTTAGTTTCAAAATATTGGAGGAAACTAAAACGAGCAATCTTCTACATTCTCTTATATCCATAATTCTTCAGAGAAGAGGTATTTCACTCATTTTCTGGCATGAGGCATCGTAAAATAGGCCAAGTCACATGGGGGCGAAATTTTACAATCTCCTCTTGACTTCTATTTCTCCACGCAAAGAGATAAAAAAAAAAAAGTGTTTCTGTCTTCCATTTCTACACGCGAAGAGTACAAAGCATTTCGTCTATACAAAAATAAAAATGGAGAGCGACAAAAAAGAGGAGAGACGAAAAGAGGGAAAGGAAATGAGGCATCATCGACTCCATAGACGTGAATGGAGCCTTTTCATCAAAAAAACTAAAAAAAAAAAGAAATGGAGAACTGTGGGGCGTGAGAGACTGAGAGGGCAAGAAATGGTCGGACAGTTTAAAGGACCTAGACAGCGGCTTATCGTAGGAATAAGTTATTTTAATGACATGAGTAAATGTGAATTAAGAATTACAGTTGCAAATTAAATAATTACTAGGTTAATTGTTGTTTTACCGGGGTACTTTTGCAATTTTTAGATGCAACACATTGGTGTTTTTGAATTTTTAGATGCTTGTACGAAGCACACAGAATTATCTTTCGTAATCGATTCAAGAATAAAACTGTTCTTGTAATGCCAAAACTTGCTAACTCAAGCGATAAAGCAAATTGCCAATTATGATAGAGACCCAAGTTCGTGCCACGTTAAATGTCATATTCGGGAGAACTATTTTTTTATAATTCTTCTAGAGTATAAATCTTGATTTAATAATAAGTTCCTTTTTTAGGAACCATGTTCGCTATCTCATTTGCCGACGAATGTCGCCAAGGATGAATATATTTTAGCAATTGTATACAAGGTTCAAGCCGCCGTGTTTCTTATTTCTTTCCCGATATTACTTCTTGAATGTTGGTTATATAAAATTACAATATTGCACAAGAATGTGTTTTTTTTGTTGTCAAGTCACTAATTATATTTTTAATCTAATTAAATTCGTGACGTTAGTTTATTTCAAATATTTTAATAAATCTAAATACAACTTTTCCCATTTACATTCTTTTATATATTTTCTTTTTGTAGCATTGGCTTTACTTTATCTATCAATTCATGTCATCCTCAAGAAATAAAAGTATCATAATAACAACAATAATAAAACAATAACAATAGTAATAATAGAATAATAATGAGTAACAAAAAATAATAACCATAAATTCCACTTAGTATCCATGACCTCACCTTTTAAAACAAAATTTCTACGAACTAAACATTACATTACATTAATCCAAACAACAAACCAAAAAAATCAATAAATACTAAGGACGGAACTTCCGTGCTGCCTTCATTTGTTGTACAAGCTTTTTGTCCTTCTCAAACTCGCTCTGAAGCTTCATTATCTCTGCAACCCAAATTATTATTATTATTATTATTATTATTATTATACAATACTTTTTATTTTTATTTCTTTCTCAACGTACCGCTTCGGTGGGCCTGGCGTCTCTGGAAGCCGTAGAATTCCAAATGGGTCTCGTTTTTCCTCTTCTTTTTGGCCAAGCGCTCGAGCACCGCGGCCTCGTTCACCGATCCGAATCCGGTGCCGGTTTCCGCGTCGGTCGACTTTTTTCTTCCTTTGTTGTGCGTCACGACCGTCCAGCCTTCTTCCGAGAGTTTCGATTCTCTCTCCTTCTTTTCCTGTTGATTGAAAAATTAATTGTATAATTGTGGGGTTTTGTAATGAAGGTAAGAAGATGGGGAGGGTTTAGGGTTTGGTTTTTTTTTGTTATGGGAAATTGTGAGGTAGTGAAAGAAATGTCAATATGAGTTATAATAAGTAATAACCCCCTTTTTTTTGTTTAGTTTAATACCCCTGTGGAATCTAGAAAAGTATTACTATATGCCTATTGTGTGGAAAAAAATTAGGTTCAAATGGGGGTAAAATGAGATATTTAAGTTTTGTAGGGGCATGCGTGAAATTTTTAATCTTTCTGATAAAATCAACACTGCACTTATTGTATAATCATGAAAAGATAATAATGTGTGTCTTGGTTGTAGAAAACTCAGTGCGAAAAGTATCATTATAGTTGTACATGTAAATATAGAAAAATAATCATTGCAGTTGTAATAATAGCCCTTTTTGTGAGAGAAGTTTGTAGGTTGAAATGGGGGTAGATGAGATTTCTTCTTTTGAAGGGTACGAATAATGTTTACTAATGGAAAAAAAACACTTAATGGTTTAATGCCGTTATATTATAAAGCTAGGAAAATATCATTATGTTTATATATACCCTTTTCGTGTGAAAAAATTTGGGTAGAAATGAGGGTAAATGAGATGTTAATTTTGAGGTTTTGTAGGGGCATGCATGCGATTTGTGTTCTTCATAATAAATTCAATACTGAGCATATTATATAAACATAAAAGAGTACGATTATACTTTTATTCGTTTATTTATTTTGTTTGGTTCAGTTGAGGATCAATGAGGTAAGATTCTGCAATTAAGCACCAAATAAGCTAAAAAAATAAAAAATAAATAAATAAATAAATAAATAAATAAGAGTAAAAAAAAATATATAAAAGAAGGTCAATATTATACTAACCTGCTCCAGCTTTGCTTCATGATCTATAATAAAGTCATCTATTTTCTTTAGTAATATATCTGTATCAAGCCTGCTGTCTTTATATTCCTTCAGCCATTCTATTCAAAGTAATATTATAATACCGAAATAAATTATATAATCTTAATAGTTAATATAAACCAATATTTGGAAAAGAATGAAAGATATTACATACTTTTCATTCCTTTTGAGGAATCTTCATCAACTAATGAAATTTCTTCAGCTATTATTTCATCATTTAATTCAGCACTCTTTCCTGCCATAAATATAAAATTAAATGATCGAAAAATGGAGGGGCTTTTCTGCAATTTAGTGCATAACAGAAGGGCTATTTTGCAAATTTCACAAACTTAAAGAGAAAAACAGAAGAAAGAAATATTTCATACTTTTTATTCCTTTTGAGCTCTCTTCATCAAGTAGTGAAATTTCTTCACGTTTTTCCTCATTTTCTTCAAAACTATCATTTAATTTCTTTTCTTTCTTCTTTAACTTGAGATTTTTTTTCTTGCTACTTTTATCTTTCCCCTTCTTTTTCTCCTTTCCTGTATTAAATTAGGTTTCATTAATTGAAATTCAGTATGGAAATACAAAAATATGAAATGCAGATAATGCATATAACAATCTTGAAATCATACCATAGTTGATTTTTTCTTCATCTTGTGAAGGAATTTTTTCTTCACTCTTCACCTCTGCAGACCTCTTGACCTTTTTATTCATCTTTTCTTTCAACTTCTTTTTCATTAATTTAGCCATCATATTTTTCTCGCCTTTTCTTACTTTACTGCCTTTATTCTCTGACAAATAAACAATCAAATAATCAATTAAATTGGCCAGTAGCATTACGGAAAAAAAAAACAATTTCTGAAAAATATAAGTTTTGAAATTGATAGGATTTAGGTTTTAACTCAAACCTTCAATTATCACAGGGCTTTGCTCATTTTCAAACGATTCATTCACAACCGCTTTCTTTTTGAATTTATTATTCTTCGATTTCACTTTAAGCAGTGATTTCCTGTCCGTTTTGGGTTCTCTCTTCTCTTTCCTATCTACAAACGTCAACAAACAAAAACAGAATCATTACAAAAACAAATATAAACAAACAAATCAAAGTAAAATCTAAGCAAAATCAATACAAAAACAAAAACAAAAATAAAACCAATCAAAGGAAATCTAAGAAAAATTCGCTGAAAATAAACACGAACCTTTCGCCATTAAACTAAAAATCGAAGCACAGGAGAGATTTAATCGAGGCCGGCGCAGGAAGAAAGGGTTTAACAGAGAAAGAAGAGAGGAAGGAATGAAGGATTTTAGCTAAGGTTTAACTCAAAAACTGGGATATGAAATCCTGGATTGTATGAGTTGAACTGAGAAACTGGGAAATGAAATCCCGGCCCAATGGATAAATAAAGGATCTGAGCCTGGGAGAATATTGGATTTGAAATGGATCCGGTTGCTTATTGGGGTATGATTGTGTAGTTTAGTAGGGTTAAAATGTAGACGTGAAGATGAATTTGATAATGAGACCTGCTAAAGTACGACATACTGTAGCATAACTGTTTATGAGGAGGGGATCCAATAACAGTATATATAATTTATTTTCTAATAACAATATATACATAACAGTATATATAATTTATTTTCTAATAACATTATATATATAAAAAGTGATAACAGTATATATAAAAATGAGAAAACAGTATATAAAATGGGAAAACAATATATAAAAGTAAAAAATATGAAATACACAAAGAATAAATAACAATATATTAAATGGCAAAACAATATATAAAATGAGAAAACAGTATATAAAATGAAAAATAACAGTATATCTACAGAGTCGTGCTACAGTGCGTCGTGTTTGCACATTTCCCTTTGATAATAATTATATATGATATAAATATAAATTACTGAGACTAATTAAGCAGATAATATATCGATAATATTATTATATAGTAAAGTTAGGAGTTTACAAAAACGGCATTCTAAGCATTAGACTTTTGTTGTATATATTTAAGAGACAGAATGTTATTTTTATAAATAAACTTAGAAATATAGCATTTTGTTTGTAAATAGTTTTGTAGAAGTTTAATAACAAGAGAAATTCTGTTAATTAATTATCTTTATTTACGAAATTAATAAATAATTCGGTAACACATTGTGAAATACAAGATATGACCAATTAGTTGGACGATCCAACAGTATATTGCATTATATTGGTTATAAAAGTCAATATTTCAACATAAATGAGTGACTTCATATTCAAAAATATCTTTCAGGAAATACTATGCTTAGGTCTTCAAGTTTAGCTCGGGACTCGAAACTCGCTCGTGTTCGACTCGGCAAAAAACTCGACAACAACTCGCTCGACTGTAACTCGAATTAATTTCGAGTCGAGTCGAGCCAGCTCGAAATGAACTCGAGTCGAGTTCGAGTTCGGGTCAGCTCTAGCGAATTAAACTCGAAATAATTTCGTGCTGAGCCTTATGACCCATATATTTTTTGAAAAAAGATTATGGCCCATGTATATTAAAACTAATATTACCCAAAAAATATAATAAACTATCAAAATAACATAACAGCCCTAATCCTAATCTATTATGTACGAGACTCAGCCCTCACTTTCCCCTTTTCCTTTCTCTCACGTCTCCTTTTCCTCTCTCACGAACTCACGATGGCGCCTCCTCTGTAGTTGACGGCAGCCGGCGAAATCTTGTGTTTTTTTTGGAATATTGGAGTTTATTTGGATGATATTGATATTTTTTTGTGGGGTTGTAAACTGATATTTGTGTTGGTTTGCTAGTAGATTTGATATGTTGCTGGCTTTTTTGTTAATTTGAAATGAATATTAGTTGTCGAAGTAGTATTGAAATGGATTAAGTAAAAAGTATGAAATTACTTTATTTTGCTACTAGATTAAATTTTTTGAATGAATATTCAGTTAATATTGTATTATGCGTGATTTTGAGCTGAGTCGAACAAGTTTCCAGTTTAGTTTTGAGTGGAGTTTCGAGTCAAGTAAATTTGGTAATAGAAATCTTATTTCGAGTTGATGTCGAGTTGAGTCGAGCTGGCTCGAATCAAAATCGAGTCGAGTTCGAGTCGGGCTTTCTGGCTCGAAACTCTATATAAAGAGTTCGAGTTGGGTCCAGCTTGTTCTAACTCGACTCGATTGCAACCCTAACTACGCTGTGCACCATTATAGACAATTAAATTAAACAAAATTCATTCTATTTTTATTTGTTATGATGAAAAATAACTATACATGCTCAAAAAATGTTTAAATTTATAATAAAATTGAAAAAAAAACTATATACTTTTTTTTCAATTTTATGCATTATTTAGTTTCAGGAGTACTCTTCGGTTTGATGTTTATCGCACGTGTGTCGTGTGTTTGTAAAAATATCATATCATATGAAAAAGGAAAGAGGATGATAATTGAAAATTCAGTACTTAAAAAAAAAAGTTATACTTAGAAATTTATTTTGAAATAATCATGGAAAACCTCGAAATTCAATAAGAAAAACCACCTGGGCATTTTTTCCAACAAATGATGTGCATAGTTTCAGAATAATAAACTTAAAATATCAACATATACATTTTTGCTTAATTTCAAAATAGTAATATATCAGTTTTCTTTTAAAAGAAGGATGAAATTGAGATTTACTCAAATAAATTACATCAAAGAATTTAAAAAGAAATCGATAAGGCAGAAAAAAGAAGAAGCAAACTTGATAGAATTTGTAAGAAATCTAAATATGAACCTATAAACAATTTGCTCAATACAATTTATAATACTATTTGTTTGAAATTAACTCAGTGAAGAATATTTGTAAAGAAAGAAATGTCTCACTCTCAATCCAAGTGAAGCAATGGCGTTTTCAACTATTAAATTATGAGACAATTTGCTACAATATTAAATCTTTATCTAATCAATATTCATAATATTGTTTACACTAACAGTTATGCACAAATCACTCAATTGTGCTGACAGCTGGCACTTTTGCTGTCACCAAGCTTCTCTCTCTCTCTCTCTCTCTCTCTCTCTCTCTGAGTTATTGATTGGAAGGAACCCTGAATGCAGGGGTGGACGCTGTTTGAGATAGTGAGATATGCGCCGCTGCACAACTGGAACGCGTACGAGGAGGCCCTCAAAACCGACCTGGTGCTGGCGAAGATGATGATGAGCGGGATCGTGTACTCGCTGGGGGACTGGATCGCGCAGTGCTACGAGGGCAAGCCCCTCTTCGACTTCGACCGAGCCAGGATGTTCCGGTCCGGGCTGGTCGGCTTCGCCCTGCACGGCTCCCTCTCTCACTACTACTACCACTTCTGCGAGGCGCTGTTTCCTTTCCAAGACTGGTGGGCCGTGCCGGTCAAGGTGGCGTTCGACCAGACAGCCTGGTCCGCCCTCTGGAACAGTGTTTATTTCGTGGTGTTGGGATTCCTGCGGCTGGAGTCCCCCGTCACCATCTTCTCCGAACTCAGGGCCACCTTCTGGCCCATGCTCACCGTAAGTAGAGTAGTAAACTCACATGTCCCGTCCTGCTTTGATTTGCTTGTTTGAGAGATTCATTTCCTTTATGTATATGATTAATGTTGATGTTGTTGTTGGCAGGCTGGTTGGAAGTTGTGGCCGTTTGCGCACTTGATCACGTACGGTGTAATCCCGGTGGAGCAGAGGCTGTTGTGGGTGGACTGCGTGGAGTTGGTCTGGGTCACCATTCTTTCCACGTATTCGAATGAGAAGTCCGAGGCCAGGAACAACAACTCCGAGGCAAGCAACAACTCCCTCCTTCATTGTACCAATTATTCGTACTATTTCTATTTTTAGCTCTTTGTTCATTTGTAACTCTTCTTCCTATTTCCGATTATTTTCTCAGGAATTGAATTAGACTTAAGACTTGGAATCTTGGGACGGCTGGATCTTTGTAAACTAGCTCCTTATATCATGCATTTGAACGAAAACATAGAAAAAGAAAAAGAGTGTAGATAACTTATATCATGTAAAATTGCACTTTTTTCTTGTCTTATTTACTAATTGTTGATAATTCCAGACAAATAAACTTGTTAATAACTATCTGTCATGATGTGATGTTAGATGATATAAATGTAGAAATTTGGTATCTTTTGGTTAACTGGTTGAGTTCTTGAATGTCTAACAATTTCATTATAAACACGCGCAAAATTTATAATTTTCTGGTGGAAAATTATTATTTTTCATGTTAATATGTACAAAATTCACTATAAATACTCTTATCAGATTTTATAAGGTTTATTGGATATGGATCCGATCCGATAAAGTCTCCACCCGTGAAACTAAAACCCTAGCTCGCATAAAAACCCTAAAATCCTCTCTCTCTCAGCGCCTCTAAAACCCTAGAAAACCAACCAAAGGCGGAAGAGAAGAAGAAGAACGAAGAACGAAGAAGATGGGGAGCGACAGCGAGACGGAGAAATCAGCGAAGAAGACCAAGGTCAAGACCTCCCTCATGCCCATCGCCAAGCCGCTCGCCGGCAAGAAGCTCAGCAAGAAGACCTTCAAGCTCGTCAGGAAAGGTATAGTTGGATTTTGCGATTTGGTTTTGGTTTTGTTTGTTTTGGGTTGATTGGTTTGGTTTGATTTGATTGGGAGTTGTTGTTGTGTCTGGTTTAGTTGATTTGGGGAAAATTGGTGTATCTGTTTGTGTAGTTGTGGATTTGAAAAGTTTTTTATTGGATTGTTGTATTGTTATGGTATTATAATGTCCAACAAGAAAGAAAGAAATTCAAATGTTCCGATTTTAATTACCTAAAGTATTCAGTTAATTTTCTTCTGTATAATTATGGCGTTAAGATATGACAGTAGAAAGAGTTGAATTGGGATTTTTGATAGAAAGGGTTAAATTGAGTTAAATTTGTGTTTTAATCTTAATTTGTATTATTTTTTAGCTTCTGAAGTGAAATGCTTGAAAAGAGGAGTTAAAGAAGTTGTGAAGAGCATTCGTAAAGGCAGTAAAGGGTACAATATTTATCTTAATTTTTTTTATATTTATCCAAATATTTTTTTTTCAGCTTTATATTTCATTGCTGGATTTCTTAAAAAGAATTATTTATTACTGTTTAATCCTCAACTTGCTTTATGTACTAATCTAAGAATACATTGTTATACAGCAAAATTTTATCACAATTATCATTTATCCTAACCTTTTTCAGGTATAAATCTATTTCAATTGTATATATTTGCTCACATATTATTTTTTATTTTAATCAATTTAGGGTTTGTGTAATAGCTGGAAATATCTCTCCAATTGATGTGATAACACATTTGCCAATATTATGCGAAGAGGCTGGCATTCCTTACATTTACGTCCCTACAAAAGAGGTAAATAAAAATTCTACAACTTTTCATTTTGCCCCCTAAACTTTTTCACTTTTTACAATAACATTGTTTTCAACTATATATGGCGCTATATTGAAAGAAAAAAAATATTCTATTATTAATTTTAATTATTATTTGAGTATTTAAGCCTAATTTATCTTACACACTGAAACACATAAAGTTAAGGGACAAATGCATGTTAGTCCTTGAACTTTAATTGGATTGCAATTTGGTCATTGTACTACTAATTTAAACTTTTTGGTCCCTGTATTTTATAGTTTTTTTTTACCGTTAGTCCCTTATCAGAACTAATAGTGCATGTTTTCATAAAGTACAAGAACTAAAACATTTAAATCAATAGTACAAGGATAAAATGCAATCCAATTAAGGTACAGAGACTAACAATACATTTATCTTTAAAATTTAAAGTCTTGCTTTTCGACACAATTTTACCATACTTATTTATTTTTTATTATTCTGATAGGATTTGGCAAATGCTGGTGCGACAAAGAGACCAACATGTTGTGTTCTGATCACAACAAAGCCAAACAAAGGAGAAATAGAAGCAGAAATGAAGGAAAAATTACAGACTGAATGTGACCAAATTTCGGCCGAAATTTCCGAGCTTCATTCCTCTATGTATTAAATTATTAAAGTTTGTTGTACTTGGACTTTTATGAACTTTGAGTTTTTAGATGATTTGGATTTTAGATATTTTTAAGATGTTTGTGTAACCTATGAGATGATGTGTTTAGTTTAATTTTTATGGCGGTAATTTTGGTGGTTGCTTTTTTTTGTGATTTGTTTGGTTATTTTTGTTTAATGGAATTTGCTCTGGAATGTATATTTCAAAAATAAAGTGCCAAATCTGAACCATGTTAAAATATGACAGTTTTGGGTTTTTGGTCATTTCTTGTTAGATTCATGGGACTTGGCTAGTTTGGTCTATTTATGATGAAAATTTTAGTGCCTTATTAGTATATTTTATTATTTATATATACTTTATTTTTTGAAGTAGTTGATTCAAAATATGTGTTGAATTTTTTGAGAAATGTTAGATGCAGAATCAAGTTCATGTTTGTTTCGTGATGTACTTTTTCTTTGTACCTTCAATTTGGTCCAAATGGAGCAGGTAAAAATATTCAGGCTTTTCACCGTATTTTGTATGTTACGAGTTGTCATTGCATTTGTTGCTAGTTAAAGGCTGATCTATCAACTATGCTTTTGTTAAGGGTTTTCATTTTTAGAATGCATGCATTGATTTACAGCAATTATCATTATCTAATCTATTTTTTGTGCAGTATCTAAAATATATCTTTGTTGCTTCAAAGTGAATAGAATTTTACTTCGATAAGAACTTACTAGTTACTAGTGATCTATGTTACAATTGACCCCCCCATATAGACTCAGTTCTGTCTGAAACTCGTTGAGAGTACACGTGGTGACCCACTATGGGCCCTTAGATTGAAAACGTTTCTTTATTTTCAGCCTTTGATTGTTTTCTCATGTTTTGATTCCGTCCCCATGGTATTTTTGTTCTAGCTGGATGATTTACTGAGAACAGTCCCATCCACGTACAGAACCATAGCTTATCATATCCTTCCTCTTCTTCGTTCTCCCATCACCTTCTATATATATACGTATATATATATATATATGTATACGTATATATACATATATATATATATATATATATATATGTATATACGCTTCTATGTGCGTACGGACGCCTCACTTCGTTGGCCTTGCTCCATTCACTCCCTCCCTCTCTTCCTTTGTCAAGACGACCAACAGTTCACGGTCGGCATCGCTCCATTCAATGGCGATTTCTTTTCCTCTCGCTAAAATCTGTCGAGATCGTCCCATTCCTCCTGAGATACCATTTGAGACGCTGCAGCCGGAGGGAGCCTCAGGCATCGCCGGAGATGAGATCTGAGAAGCCGCAGCCGGAGCCAGAGGCGAAGGAATCGCCTGAGGTGATGTTGAGTTTGATTCAAGAAGAGGAAAATGTGAATGAAAATGACGCATGGAAGTTCCAACTTGAGCTCACCTCTTCTCTGTTTCGCACTCGCAAGACCTACATGAGTCACACACTCGCAAATACCAGAATGAGACGCAATTCGGAAATGTAAGTAAGTTCGATCTAATTGGACTGATTTTTTATTATTTTGGCGGATTTGATGAGACTGGTCTAGGGATGATGACACATTCTGATTAATTTACTCCAAATCATCTTAAATTAGACTTCATCTGACTGATTTGGGGGTAATTTGAAAAGCGCAAAGGAAGCTGCTGTTATTTGTGCACAACGGACAGGTGGATGGCTGGGATGATCCGAGATTCCCAACTGTGCAGGGGATTGTGAGGCGGGGCTTATGATTGATGCTTTGATTCAGTTTATACTCCAACAGGTGAGAGCTTTTTGTTTGGTTTTTTAATGATTTAATTTTAATAATTTTGGGTGTGAGAAGGTAAATTAAATAGTGCAGCAATGGTAAATTTAATAGTTTATTAAGGGTAATTTGTTAGTTTTTTAGGTTTGAAGGTTAAATTTTATATATTTGGGTTTTAGAGGGGTAAATTTGATAATATTGATTCTTTATTTTTGTTTTGCTTGTATATTTTTATTTCATTTTGGTGGATTCTGAGGTTTGGAGATAAATTTTGTGGTTTTGGAAGTGTATATCTGCCATATTTTGCGGTGAATTTACTGAGTTTTTGAAGGGCTAATTTGAGAATTCGAAGGTAAGTTTGAGATTTCAGAAGGGAAATTGTGTATGCAATTTTTGTTTACAAGGGTGAATTTGTTAGATTTTAAGTTTTTTCGACCATAAATTCTACATTTGCGCTTTTATAATGATAACTTTAACTAGTTTTTATATTTTACCAGACTAAATTTAAACAATTCAGTTTTGCAAGGTTGAATTTTATAAACTTCGTAAACAAAATTTCATCAACTATTTATTTTGTTTTTTAAAGGGGTGTCTAAAAATCTAAATTTAATGGAGTGGGACAAGCTCTGGAGATTTATTCCTATTAGAATTATTCTAAAGAGAGTTTAATGTTCCACAGACATTTTTTGTCATAATTTGACCAGTGCATTTCCAGGAGAATTCATCCTTGTTGCGTCAGTTGTAAGTTTTTATTTAGGGTTTAAATAATAAAAATATGGAAAATATCACTAATACCCATTTTCTCAAAATAATGCTTAAACTATCATTCTTTGTAAATGGAGGGGCATACAAATGTTTTGTACAAGGTATTTCCTGTTTTATAGGGGTATAGACGATATTTTGAGATTTTTCAAGGGTACACATACCAAATTGAGTTTGTTAGGCTTAAAATAGTTGCTTACCATCAAAAGGAGGTACCGTACCACCACATTGAAATGTCCAAATTCCATTTTAGATTGAAATTCGAAATCAAACTCGGATCGGTTGAAGAGAAGAGACTGATTTGAAATTCGAAAGAGAAGAACAAGTTTCGAGCAATGATTTTGTCCCGGTCGTGTTTTATGATATTTTGCAAAGAGAAGTGACTGATTTGAGAAAATCACCTCTTGAAAGGGACAAATGCTTGAAAGACAAGGTATATTGAGGTAAAACTATAATTTTATTTCTTTTAACCTTTTCAGTTCGATTTTTTTTGTTTAGACATGTAAGTAAAGAAAAATTAATATTCACATATTTAGATTTTATCGCGAAAAATAGATACATTAACTATAGCAATGGAGGTAGAGATAGGAAATATTTCGTTGAGAAGAGGCGCATTAGAAAAAGTTCAAATTCATAATTATTTATTTATGCAAGTTTATAAAGCTTGATTGTATATGCATGCAAACATAACATTTTAACTGATTGTATCATTGTTATTATTATGTATGCTTGTTAATATTGTCAAGATAAAGGATGTTCAGATAAGAATTTTTTTATAGATCTATCTTGTTTTGGATACTGCTGTAAGAAAAGGGCTAGAAAATGTATGTTGTTTCTTACTATTTTCTTTATTATATATAAAATTTTGTTATAATTTTCATTTCTTAAATTCTTGTTTAAGTTTTATATAAGTTAACTGTATTTGCAATTGTTAGAATTCTAGAAGACTTCAACTTCACAATCATTCCAATTGTTGAGGTGTTACTAGAATGTCCCATTTTTTATCCTCAGTTGAGATTTTTAAATTTAAATATTTGGTAATTAGAGAATTTAAAAATATGATACTTTGAGTTTAGGAATTGCAAAAATGTCCTTACGTTATGTCAAAAATGCAAAACCTGGAAATGGCAAAAAAATCATATGTTATTGACAAAATTGCAAAAAAAAAATCTATCATTAGGAGTTAACACCGTTAGATTCTTAAAAGTTAATTAACATTTCTTAAACTTAATTAAAATATATTCATTAATTTAATTGAGTTAATTAATATTTCTTAACGAATTGATGAATATAAGTAATTAAATACCCGTAGCGTAGCACGGGTATTATTCTAGTTTTTTTTTGAAAATTGAGTCAAGTTTTATATTTAAAAATTTTAATGACAAAGAGCTTTCTTCATTCGGTCAAAAAAGGAAATTGAGTCATATTTGTATCCAAAACGAATATGTATCAATGCTTGTTGGGTTGTGTATTGGATACTTTATATAGCGTATTTGTATATTGGGTAAATTTCACCGTAGGTCACTCAACTTTCATAAAATGACCAAATAGGTCACCCAACTTTCAATTGTCCCCAATAGGTCACTCAACTTTTGATTTGTCCAAATTAGGTCACCCGGTTAATTTTTTATCCATTTATTGACGGAATTGACACGTGTATGACACGTCATCGTTGATGTAAGCAGTCCATGTCATCACCCACTTATAACTCAAATAATCATCTCAAGTTTACCAAAATCATGAGAGGTCATCAAACTTTACAATTATTTCACTGTAGGTCACTCAACTTTTAAAATTTATCACCAAACGTCACTCAATATTTATAATGTATCATATGAAGTCACTCAACTTTAAAAATATATCACGGGAGGTCACTCAACTTTATAAATATATCATAAGAGGTCATTCAACTTTATAAATATATCACAGTGGGTCACTCAACTTTAAAAATATGTCACTAGAGATCACTATCTTTAATTATATGTTGGTTTTAATTTGTCGAGACGATTATAGTTCATGTTAGACTTATTTTTTCTTTAAATTTAGAAAAAGTAAAATAGTTATAAAATATCATTTTTATGAAATATAAAAAAAAATTACAAAACAATTATAAAAAAAATCAGAAAAACACTTTTCCAAAAAATATTTCCAGAAAAGAATATTTTTTCAAAAAAATGATTTTCATTTTTTAAAAAATTATGTTTCAAAAAATATTTTATAAACAAATAATTTTAATAAAAGTATTTTATAAAATACTTTCCTTTTTAAAAATATTCTTTTATAAAATATTTTTTGAAACTATTTTTTTTAAATGAAAAATATTTCCTTCAAAAAATATTCTTTTCTAAACATATTTTTCTGGATTTTTTTTATAAATTTTTTAAAAATGATATAAAATATTTTTATAAAGTATTTTTGGAAAAGAATATTTTTTGAAGGAAATATTTTTCATTTCAAAAAAAAATTAGTTTCAAAAAATATTTTATAAAAGAATATTTTGAAAAAGGAAAGTATTTTATAAAATACTTTTATTAAAATTATTTGTTTATAAAATATTTTTTGCAACATAATTTTTTTAAAAATGAAAATCAATTTTTTGAAAAAATATTCTTTTTTGGAAATATTTTTTGGAAAAGTGTTTTTCTGATTTTTTTTATAATTTTTTTTAAAATGATATAATTTTTTTATAATTTTTTTATAATTTTTTTTATATTTCATAAAAATGATATTTTATAACTATTTTACTTTTGCTAAATTTAAAGAAAAAATAAGTCTAACATGAACTATAATCGTCTCAACAAATTAAAACCAACATATAATTAAAGATAGTGACCTCTAGTGACATATTTTTAAAGTTGAGTGACCCACTATGATATATTTATAAAGTTGAATGTCCTCTTATGATATATTTATAAATTTGAGTGACCTCCCGTGATATATTTTTAAAGTTGAGTGACTTCATATGATACATTATAAAAATTGAGTGACCTTTGGTGATAAATTTTAAAAGTTGAGTGACCTACGGTGAAATAATTGTAAAGTTTGATGACCTCCCGTGATTTTGGTAAACTTGAGATGATTATTTGAGTTATAAGTGGGTGATGACGTGGACTGCTTACATCAACGATGACGTGTCAATTCCGTTAATAAATGGATGAAAAATTAACCGGGTAACCTAATTTGGACAAATCAAAAGTTGAATGACTTATTGGGGACAATTGAAAGTTGGGTGATCTATTTGGTCATTTTATGGAAATTGAGTGACATATGGTGAAATTTATCCTTGAATATTTTATTTCAAACTAATAGTAGATACTCCTCGCCTCGTATACTTATCGAATATGCATTAGATATTTCTGATGTCAATATTTAGAACATAAAATGTTAAAAATGAAATCAACCTAACCAGAGCGACATATCTAAGTATATTTTGAACTACGAATAGTTTATTTACAGTAAAAAGTTTTCTTAAATAACAAACTTTTAGTACCACACACATCCAATATAGAATGCCTAAATATGAATAAAATGTTTAAAAGTATTAATTTTTATTTAAAAACTAATAAGATATTATATATAGTACTTATAACGGATGTATCATATCATATCTTATATATATTTACTTTTTGAATCTAATGTATCATGTATGTCATATCTGCGTATATGATATGATTGATACCTGTGCAGTATCCTTGCAAAGTAGCTAATGAAATATGCAAATGCAATCAATTAGTGAATTCAATTTTTTATGTTACTCTGTTATACCATGTCTAGGGTTTCATTCACCTGTAGAAATAATGTGCAGTCATTACTTCCACTTTATACCATGTTTGTGCTATAATTGGCATTATGAGGATGCAAACCCTCAATTTTGATACAAAATTCTGAAATGGTCTAAAAATGACATACATCTGGTCAAAGTTAATAATATAAATGTGGAATTTGTTGAAGGACCTGTAAAATGCAGAGAAAATCCATATTTGTTGTGTGTGTCTGTCCTATTTTTATTTTCTGAACTGAAAGTTCAGAATTGGTCCCCAACACTCAAATCCCCTCAATTGATACCCTTTGTTTTTTTGTACTTTTTTTTTAATAATTGTTTGCACAATTGTTTTTGGAGCATGAGGTCATTTTTCTCTCTTTTTACATTCGAATTTTCGTCAAAAGTTGGAGAGATCTTTCATTTTGTATTTGCAAAATACATGAAATTTAACTTTAGTTCATTTGTTAAAAAAAGATAATTAAAATCATAATTATTGTCTTCATATATCATATCTTTTTTTATAATAGAACATCCAAGCTATAAAAACAAAAGTGTTTTGAAAAATTTAATAAAAATAATCTTGTGTGACAATTTTATTGAACTTCTTGGAGACTATTGCTTAAAAGGAATAGCATCTTCATTACCTTTTAAATTATATATATATATATATATATATATATATATATATATATATATATATATATATATATATTTTGAAGCAGAATTTAACTTATATATTTTAAATTATAAAATTTCAAATTTCAAATATAAATCTAAAATATATTTGAAAATTAATATTTAAATTTGAAACCAAAAATTCGAATTTAAACTTAAGTTCCAACTTTATAATTTTAAAATTTAAATTAAGTTTGAAATTAAAGATTAGAATTAGAAAATTGAAGCCTAGTTTTGAATTAAAACTTTAAACTTTTATTTAAAAAATAATGTCTTACCTCATTGTTTTCCATATTTGGAATATTTGTACAATATTTTTCAAGAACCTTCTAATGGAAATGTGAATCACCAATTTTAGTGACATTCGAATTCCTGCTAATTACTTATTAGTGGTTCTACAATCGGTACTTTTGATTATAATATCTTTTATCAAACACATTAATCTTTCCATTTGTGATTGGGTGACTTGGTTATTCTTCATAAGTGACATTGATATTAGCATCTATTCCTTGATCACAAAATAGACATTTTGGCTGTATGTAGAAGGGTTAAAAAAAAATTCTCACTACTCATTAATTTTGTAAAAAAAATTTGATTGTCAAATATAGATAAATACACAATATAAATAGGGACATTTCCCAAAGTGAACAAAATAAAATAAAAAATTACTCAAATAATTCTCTTGCCAAATAAATTTCCAAACTAACCTACGGAATCCTTGATTCCGTTCATTGAGAAAAATTAGAAAAGAAGGAATCCTTGATACCGTTCCATTCCTTACTAAATGGAAGTTTGCAAAAAAACCCATATCATACTGAAATTAAAAACAAAAAATGAAAAAACATGTTTTAGGAGTTAATAACGTTAGTTTTCATACTAATTATTTGAAATAAAAAAGATTTAAGTTAATTAATCTTTCTTTATTGAAATAAATTCTTACATAATCTTAAAATTTAATTAAAAAATGCATAAAGTTAAAAGAAACTTAGTTTAATCACTCTCTCTCACTTGAAGGAATCTTACAATTTTAAAGTTTATTTTTCTTAGCCAAATTTAGACATCTTATTTAAAATAATATTTCTTAAATTTAGTTAAAAAAATGTAAGATTTTTGTATTAAACTTTAATTTTTTTTTTTAGATTCTTTCAAGTGGAAGAGAGTGATTATACTTTTAAGATTTTTTAACTTTATGCTTTTTTTAATTAAATTTTAAGATTATTTAAAAATTTATGTCAATGGATAGAAATTAATTTAAATATTTTTTATTTCAAATAATTAAAGTATGAAAAACTAAAAGTATTAACTCCTAAAACATGTTTTTTGCCATTTCCTATGAAGCAAGGTTTTTTTTAATTTTGGTAAATGTCCCATATAATATTAAATACACAAATTTGAATTTTTATTATAATAAAATACACTAGAAATTTAATAACACATATTACTTTCAAATATTTGGGGGATCCCTACAAAAATTCAACTCTGATGTTTATTATAAGGACAATTTTTCATTTTCATCCAATTATAACCTGAAGAAAATTAACAACATAATAATATGTTTATATAGGTAAAAAAAAACAGAAACTATTATACATATAATATTTTTAAATATCATTTTTTTGTTTTGAAAACTTTGTACCGGACACTTGATATTGGAAGAATCAAAAAAGCATTAAAGCGAAGTGTGTGCATGTGGTCAAATTATTCTATTCTCTCTATCTATTTAATATGTAAAGGGCACAAAAGAAGTAATATTTCCGTGTAAACCCATACAAAATATAGAATTATCATATATGTCCTTGTAGAATTAACAAATATCATGAATCTTCTTTCGAAACATAAAAACTCATAGCAAGTTATGAGTCGGTAGAGCATTACATATTTAGCAAAAAATTTAAACCCATTAAATACTAGTTGAATCTAGAAAAATATATATATAAAATATCAATAATATCCATCTTTTTGCAAATTTTTTAGGTGTTCACAATATTTTTTAGTTTGAGGGGCATATATGATTATTTTAGGATTTTTGGAAGGCTAAAGCATGCATTGATCTCGAGTTTCGAACCTCTTTTCCTTTTCCCCACGCCCAACCAGACAAAGGACGGAATTTGGGACATTTATGTCTGGCCAAACTTTAGGAATTTTCATTTTTCATAATTCATATTCATATATTCTCTTGGGATTTATCCATGCCCCTAGCGGCCTAGCCCTATCTTCCAAATCCATCAACGAAAGATAGTGAAAGATTAGGATAATGTTCTCGTTGCGCTTCTCTGCCGTGAATATTTTATTTATTTTAGTATACAATTAAATTAGTATTTTATGAAACAGTTATATAAAAATATTTTTATGTTATTGAGAACTATATTATATTAATTCATATAGTTTATCAATAATATGAGAAATTTTGTGGTGTATATATACTGTACATAATTTTGACAACTAAAAAAAAATCAATAATGAGAATATGAATTAATATTTTAAGAAAATTGGTCACATTAGTTTTTCTTATATATCACCATATTTTTTTCTTATATAATTTAATTTTTTCTACAAACATAATGTCACTATCATTAATTTATGTCTCTTTTTTATTTATTTATTTTTTCATTTTTCTCTTATTATGTTGTAAAGTGACGATAATATAAGAAAACTTAAGAGAATAAGTAAATTACGCTCTAGGCTGCAAATATTTTTATTTTTTATTTATTTCGGTATATAATAGATAAACTTACAATTATAAAAATTACATAAGCTCTCCGTAAGTTAAAAAAAATATATAAAAATTAAAATAACATTTAAATTGATTCATAACACATAAAAAATATAAAAAATTTATGTAGAGTAAGTTTAGTATTTTTTTAGTTATAATTTTGTATTGCATTATAAGATGTTTTATCACATCTAATTTTATTAATGACGGATAAATTTATATAATAAATTATGTTATTATAAATTAATTATATAAATAATAACTTAATGGAAAGAATAAATTGATTTTTTTATAAGGCACTATGAATTAATCTTTATAATCTTAATTTAAGTTTATTTTCAGTTGTTCTCTGAAGTTATGTTATTGTCTTTTGATATATTACATTTAGAAGAATATATAAGTTATAATCATCCTTAGGTGGAGCTCGAAAAAAAAAAAATAAGACAATTTATTTCGAAGATTTTACTAGCAGCACCAAAAGATTTAGTCAAATGTGTCTCTTTTTTTTTTGACAAATAGAAAAAAAGATACTTATATTTAACATTATGTTTGAAGAAAAAAAATATAATGTTATACATAGAGAAAAAATATTGTGTTCTAATATAAGAAAATATAACAGAATCGTTTTCTTAAAATGATATCGTTAATTTTCTCATTGTTGATCTTATTCAACTACCAAAATAATGTGTAATAGTTATATATTTCATGAATAAATGAATCACGTAGCTATCACTGAAACATGTAATATATTAATTAATGTAATGTATTTCTTAATATATTATTTTCTTGTCATGAGAACCCAAAAATTGTTAGTTCTCACCAAAACGGAAATATAATACAAAAAAATAGCAATATAATAAATTATATGATTATGCATTAATAATCACACACATAGTCATAAAATATCAAGAAACTTGAGAAATTAAATAATAAAATTTGAGATTTTTTTTGATCGGACGGTCCAGAGAAATTTTATGGCATGCTTCAATGAGCAGGCTCAAAATGAGGTGAAAAATAATGGGGTGGGGTTAGTTTATCTAAATGTCTGAATTAATAATTTATTGATAATACAAAAAGAATAATTTATGGTATTATATTTTAAACGTCTAATTGCTTAGATATAATTGTGTAAAGATATATTTTTGAATATTCTCTTATATAGTTTATCTTTGAATACTTCGCCGAGAAAAGAATTTAGATTGGAACCATAGCAATATAGAATTTAAAATAAAGAGAAAATTCAAACAAATTTAGTTTTGAAGATTTTTAATGTTAGAAATACAATATTTTATTATGAATTATTTCTTTTTAAAGAAGTAAAGAAAAAACTAAATATGTTTTAATAAATGAATTCTTTATTTGCATTAATATTTGAATAGAAGTATGTACCATGATTCATTAGAACTATTTAATTCAAATCTAACGATAAAAAATAACTTTAACTGTTCTCACCTAATCGGGCATAGAATAACAAAAACCAAAACCACCAATCATTGTTGTACATGTAAGTATGATATATAAATAATGTCATAAGAAATCATAGTAAGTAAAAAAATTTAATGGTATAAATGTAGCCATGCTATTTAATCAAAGGAAGAAAATAATTGAGGTGATGTGGCTTCGTGAGATTGCTCAAAAGGCTTTGAAAAATAAAGAGGTGGGAAAATTAATACGATGAGTTTTCCAAATACACTAACAAAAGATGATGAAAGATTAAGAGGATAAGTTTTTTTTCTTTGTGATAAGTTTTTCTTTTAATTTCATATTAATAAATTTACAAAAATAAAAGGATATGACATTGCACGACAAAATATGCAGTGCAATGCAACCTAATATTTTTTATTTACGAAATAATAATATAAAAATAATATATTTAATATAAATACACAACTAAAAATAGTCTATACAAAACTAATTAATATATAAAAATAGTATATAGATTAGAAAAATAATACATACGAAATGAAAACAATATACTATTTACAAAATGAAAACAATTTATATAAAAATAATATAAAGAATAAAAAGATAATATATAAAACAAAAATGGTATTTAAATGGTGAAAACAATATCTAATTATATATTTTTTAGAAACAATATATACAAAACGAAAACATTATATATATAATAGAAAGATATTATATAAAAATAAAATAGTATATATTGTAATACAATATATAATTATATATATTTTGAAAATAATATATATAAAAAAACCATAAAAATATATATAAGAATAATATATAAAACACATAAAACAATATATAAAAATATTGTTTTTTGTATTTTATATATTGTTTCTAAAAACATCATATGTATCATGTATGTTTTGAAAAAAAATATATGTTGAGCTCTAAAACATCATGATATCCAATTTCTCAAAGCAAAATTATTTTTCGTCATTTACAATAGTGTTTGTGAAATCATCATTAAGCAAATTGTTGTAAAATTGGCTCACCTGAAAACTCCAACGCTCGAGCCACGTCAAAATGTCAAATTTTTCTACGAATTAAACTTTTTCAACCATTATTAGTCTTTATCAATTATCATGCCAAAGAAAACAAACTATTGCAGTTTGTAACAATTTAACTATAACATCAAGAAAGTCGGTGCTTTTCAGCTGGGGTTATTTAAAACATTGATCATAGCACATGATCATTTTGTAAATTGCATGAAAAAATTACTTTTTCATAATTTTTTATGAAAATCATTTTTGATGAAAATCATTTTTCTGTGGCAAAATCAGTTCTTTCATGACAGTCTTAGATTACCATCATTTACATATAAATGATCCTCGTAACCTTAGGGTGAAGTGGAAATTTAAGGAAATCTCGGAATGAGGAATATTTGTAAGAAAAAAGTCTAAATTTGATACATATCAGATTTGAACTCACAATTTTTATATCTCGAAAAAGATACTTTATTATTTCTATTTGGCTACAAGACCATTTGCTCGTATATTTTTATTTTATCTTGATTTTTTTCCTAGATTGATTTTACCTAAATTTTTATGATTATTAGGAAAGAAGTATATTTTGGTTATCATTTCTGGTTCATTATTTTCTTTTGGTCATATCGAATTGAAGTTTTGTCATGTCGAATTTAGTAAGTTTATCCAAAGCTACTACTAACAAATTATTTTGTACATTTCCAAGAGATAACATACGCATCAATCAGGTCATCAATGGCGGAAGAAGCATTTGTTCCTTGTCATAATCACTGTCCTAATAAAGATACTTTTCTTCATGAAAAAAAATATAAATAATCACACTTTGCCATAAATAAATTTTTAATATTTTCACGCAAAATCAAAATCAAAATTCCTTCTCACACATTTACCAAGCGAGTGCTTCAACTGCCCCCACCATTGGCCATTCCTTTTTCATTTTTAAATTACTGATCCAAAGCTTCTCTCTTTCACAGTTTCACTCCCCCAAATAGTTCAAATCTGTCATATTTGTGAATGGTACATTTGCACATATATACATTCAAATCCTCTTATTTAAATAAAGCATTGATGTGTTGTATTGCACATATTCAGATTATGCATGATTTTATTGGAATAAATTTTTAACATATCTTATTTCTTATATAAGTATTTAATATCATACCAATCATCATTATATAGTATATACATAGAATCATTTCAATTTTATTTACAGTCATGATTATTGAGCATATAAAGGATGACTAATAAGCTCGAGTAAACTTAAAAAAAATAATGAATAGAAATAATAAGAAAAAATGATAAATTGTTACTTAATAACTATCTATTTTCTTGTTGTCCATAGAAATTTATTAATATCAAAAGAAAAGTTTGTTGGGTAAATTTAATCATAGACTACTATGTACTTACTACTTAGTCATTAAAATATGTATATTCTAGACAAAACATCAGTCATGAAAAACAATCAAACAAAAATGTATTAAAAATATTTTTTTGATATTCAACCCATATTTAATGGGTTGATATATTTTAATAAATATGTGCTAAATAAGATTGTATTTATTTTGATTCAAATTCATAATTTTTTGTTATACATATAATATGTTCTGTTGATTAGGCTACGGTTAATTGTCAAAAAAAATAGTTAATTATCAAAAAAAAGAGTAGGCTATAATTGTTTGCATATTAAAAATATATACAAGGGTGATATGTACAATATTATTTTTTTTATTCAAATTTCCTTTTGCAACCGGGCGTCAGGTGGCAGGCATGTTTGTTCCCTTCTTCTCTCTTTTCCATTTTTTTATAATAATTTTCTTCTTTTTATCATCTTTAGTTTCTCTCTCAATGCAAGCATCTTCTTTTATGTCAATTTCTACTGACACCTCACAGTACAAAGCCAAGCCCTAAAGAAATAAGGCTGCATGCTTTTGTTCTCTCACTACCTCCTGCCAAAGACAAACCATTCATAAAGAGAAATTTATCTTCACCACCTCACCTCACCTCACACACTGAGAGAGAAACAACAGAAGAGAGAGAGAGAGAAGCTATCTTCTCCATTTAATGGGGTTTATGATCGTCTGACAGAGACCCAAAATATCCTTTGAGAAGAAACACTGCTCTGTTCTTTCAATTTCATTAATGCGCAAAGCCTGTTTGGATTTGGATATTGCTGCTTTAATGGTGGCACCAAGGTTTTGTACCAGTACCACTCATGGCGCCTTCTTCTTCATCACCCTGATGTTTTCATGGTTTTTCTCATCTTTCGCTCTTCTCACCTCCAAAGGTGTTAATTACGAAGGTATTCTTTCTTCACACTCCCAAATTCAATTTCATCTCATACTTTCTTCGTCTTCTTTCTCTTTTTGCATATTCATATTCAGATTTAAATACCATAGTAGAAGAAACAAACAACTAAACTTTATAATCATATTATTTCAACCATGTAAATAGTGCAAGCTTTGATGAATATAAAAGCTTCATTAAGAGACCCGCATGGAGCTCTGAAGAATTGGGATAAAGATGCGGTGGATCCATGCAGCTGGACCATGGTTTCTTGCTCCCCTCAATCTTCCGTCACTGCTTTGTAATTTCTTTATTCCCCCTCTGTTTTTATCAAATTTTTGTATTTATTTATTTTTCAGATAATTTTTTGTACTGAATCTTAGTTTTATGTTTGTTTTATTTTTGTTCCTTTTTGTTTACAGAGAGGCCCCAAGCCAGAACTTGTCTGGTTCTTTGTCTCCTAGTATTGCGAATTTGACCAATCTTCAGACTGTGTAAATATTACTTTTTCTTTCAAAATTTACTATTTATCATTTTATTTTAGTTAAACTATTATCTTGATATATGGTATTTATTTTGTCCATAGAAAATTAAGAAACTATTCAATTTTTTTTATTTTTTTTGTAGGTTGTTACAGAGCAATAATATAACAGGGGAAATTCCGCAAGAAATTGGAAAACTTCCGAATCTTAAAACACTCGATTTATCTAATAACCATTTTTACGGTGAAATTCCAGCTTCATTGGGCCACCTTCAAAGCCTTCAATACTTGTAAGTTTAATTACAAGTATTAGTATTAAATGTAAAGTCATTGCAAAAACTCGAAATATCTCATATGCCCTGTAAAACAAAATATTTACATATAGTGTAGAAAAATATGTTCATGGAACCTCTTTTTGTATGATTTTATATGATATATTTCTCATCTTTATTGGGCATATATATGCTGTTTCTCTGTTTTATGAGCATGGATGATATTTTGAGGTATTGGAGCGGTACATAGGAATCATCCATCTTCTATTTATTATTTTTATTACTTTTATTTTTTATATTTGATTGATTGGTATATTTTTTCTAAATATGATTAGACGGCTTAACAATAATAGTCTTTCTGGGGCATTTCCTTTGTCATCAGCTAATCTTTCAGAACTTATTTTTCTGTAAGTTCAAGAAATTTTTATTAATTTTTAATTTTTATTTTTCATCCTTAAATTTATTTAATAATTATTCTCTATATTCATTTTATACAGGGACTTGTCTTATAATAACTTGAGCGGCCCTTTGCCAGCTGGATTTTTGGCAAGGACTTTCAAGTAAGAAATGTTTATATTATGCCTTCTTTTTCTCAAAAATTAGCCCCTCAAGTTTATACCTTCAAAAAGTTAATATTGACAACTAAAATCATATAAATGAACTCAAACAAGCATACTGTTTCATCAAAAGAATGAGATACTTTTGAAAAAAGATCCATGGAAATTTCATTATTTTTTCATACATACTAAATCCATCTGAAATAAAGTTATACATATGCAACAAGGACTTCATTTGGTAATTCAAAAAAGTTTTACATAACGATTGCAAAATCTTACAAAAATATTTAACTTAATTTTTTTTCCATAAATTTCATTTAGTATTGTAGGAAATCCTCTGATTTGTGGGACCGGCTCGCAACAAGATTGTTTTGGTACACAGCCAATGCCCATGTCATACAACCTGAACGATACACAAAGTAAATAACTTTATTTCAAATATAATAATTTTTTTTAAACACTATTCGTTGAATAATAATCTCTGTTCTAAAACTTGTTGAGTAAGCAAGTCCTTTGGTAAATGTATGCATTAATTGTCGCATTATTTGCATGCTTATTTCGACATTTTTATTGTATATTGTTGCTAATTTATTTCAAAATTTTAAAGGCTCTTTGGTACCAGGAAAACCAAGAAATCATAAAATCGCAATTGCTTTTGGCACAAGCATCGGTTGCCTTAGTTTCCTTTTTCTTAGCGCCGGATTATTTTTTTGGTGGAGGCAAAGACGCAACCGACAAATCCTCTTCGACTTTGACGGTAAATAAATAATAACTCCAAAAACAAACAAAAAAAATGAAAAAAAGAAATATAGTCTAATTACAGTAAACCTTTTAGTCCATATAGTTTAATTGGATGGTCCCTGCATTTTATAGAATTATGCATGGTTAGTGCCTGACTCAAGGACTAATCGTTCATATTTCACAAGTACATGGATCAAAAAGTTCAACTCAATAGTATATGTGAACTAAAATGCAGTCCAATTATAGCTCAACGACTGACGGTCCACTTTTTCCCAAAAAAAAACTTTTTTTAACCAACCTTTTATTCTACTAGATCAACCAGTGAATCTCAGAAGCCTGAACCATTCCCAATTTATTATCACACAGAGTAGAAAAGAATCTATTATTACAAAAATATTATCTTTTTTCTAACCACCAACTTTTTCTTCAACTAGACCAACACATGGACCACCAAGTGAACCTCGGCAACGCGAAGCACTTCCACTTCCGTGAGCTCACTCACGCGACGGACAACTTCGCTGCCAAGAACATCCTCGGAAAGGGCGGGTTCGGGAACGTCTACCGAGGGAAGCTCCCAGATGGGACACTCGTCGCGGTTAAAAGATTGAAAGACGGGAATGCGGCTGGCGGGGAGGTCCAGTTCCAGACGGAGGTCAATATGATTAGTCTTGCGGTTCATAGAAACTTATTGAAGTTGGTTGGGTTTTGCATGACGGCGACCGAGAGGTTGTTGGTTTATCCGTATATGTCGAATGGAAGTGTCGCTTCTCGACTCAAAGGTAAAAAATAATGTTTTTGCGTGGAAAATTGAGTGGTCTAGTACTTATAATTTTTTCAGGCCCAATCAACAATTTAAAATGCTTAAACCAAACCATAATGATAATATTACACCCTATCTATTTAATTGTCTCAAGTTTTAGTCATTGTATTGGCCACTTTTATTATATGAGTGGTTTGAAATGGGACTATTTATTATCATACTAATTCAACCCTACTTGCATTTTTTAACCAATTTGATTGTTTTTATGAACAAATTGTAGGAAAGCCGCCGTTGGATTGGATGACGAGAAAGAGAATATCTCTAGGAGCAGCGCGAGGCCTGCTTTACCTTCACGAGCAATGCGACCCCAAAATAATACATAGAGACGTAAAAGCCGCGAATATTTTGCTAGACGATTATTGCGAGGCGATAGTAGGGGATTTCGGCTTGGCGAAATTGTTGGACCATCTAGACTCACACGTCACCACTGCAGTGCGAGGTATGTTGGAGCATATATTAAAAACTCAAAATTAATAACAAATATTCCATTTTTCTATATTTTGTCTTACATTGTAAGGCATTAATTCCAATTCGGTTAAAATGATAAAGAGTAAATAAGATATAGTTTTATTTATTTAGTTATTTGCATATATAAAAACAAACAAGAGAATAATCTAGTTAGTTCTTGATCATATATCTCGGTTTTATCTCGTCTAAGATTTGAAAAGGTAAAATTATATATTTTGTATTAACAAGGTACCGTTGGGCATATTGCGCCTGAGTATTTGTCGACTGGACAGTCGTCAGAAAAGACGGATGTGTTTGGTTTTGGGATTTTGTTGTTGGAGCTTATAACTGGCCAAACTGCGTTGGAATTCGGTAAATCGTCCAATCAGAAGGGAGCCATGCTTGATTGGGTAAGTTTTTGAATATCGAGATTTTACGCTTTGAGTTTGGCATGGTATTGTAATTCAAATGTACAATGAAGCTTCATTGTGCCTCAGTTCTGAAATTTGCTTGTCTCATGTAAACACATAGTGTGCATTGCATTCAATTTAACTAAATGTCGCCTCAAATTCTCTCAAATGTACACGACACTAGAAAATCCAAAAAAAAAAAAAAATGAAACGAAAAAGGGATTAATTTAATTTTGTTCAAACCAATCCTTTCCTTCAAACCCGAATGTCTAGACTAATATAACTATTCAGATCCAACTAACATGTCGTAAACGCTTAAGCCAAGTTGTAACACTAACACATTCTAACTGTATAACTAGCTGAAACTACTCAATATGGTCAATATGAGAGAGACTATAATAACCTAACTAAAATTCCACGTCCTTTTTTATTTCAGGTGAAGAAAATGCATCAAGAGAAAAAGCTCGATGTGCTAGTAGACAAGGGTCTAAAGAGCAACTACGACCGGATAGAGTTAGAAGAAATGGTGCAAGTGGCCCTTTTGTGCACCCAATTTTTACCTGCCCAAAGACCCAAAATGTCGGAAGTGGTGAGGATGCTCGAAGGAGACGGCCTCGCCGAAAGATGGGAAGCTTCCCAACGCACCGAGTCTCACAAGTTCAAAATACCCGATTTCTCCTTCAATAGGTCCTTGAATTATTTTTATTTTTGTGTTCTTTTGTTGAAGAAAACTAAAACATGGATGAGATTCATTCAGGAACAATAGTTTTTGTTACACTATGACTTTGAAACTCAATTCAACTCTCATTAACTGACTAAACCTAAAACCCCGTTAAAAGAAATTATCTTCGTCACAAAACAAGACATATCAATAACTATCAAAATAGGACATAATAATATCTAAATAGCGATAAAGACTAAAGAGTGATCGCTCTTTTATTAAAATTATAATATATTGATCTTTTTAACAGTTGTTACTTTTTCCAACAGGTGCTACTCGGATTTAACTGACGACTCGTCTTTATTGGTTCAAGCGGTTGAGCTCTCTGGTCCGAGGTGAGATTATGAAATTTTTGTACATAATGAAGGCACGGTTTGAATCAAGATTGAAGCGAATTTGCTCAAATGTGAAGATGTATTTGTATTTTAATGATATCTAATATTTTTGTACAAAAGCGAGCACATTTTGTGATGTACCTTAATGGATTTGCGATAAATTAATAAGACATTAGTGTTCACTGTAATTAATCGACAGTGTTCCTTTTTTTGTCATTCTCTGGCAATATAAAGGGTGATTAAAAAAGAATAAACAAATAGCATTTTCAAAATAAAAGAGGATAAGCAAATATTATGTTCCCAAAATGGCATATATTGGTATATTATATTTCTCAATACAAATATATTTTCTTCTATCATCACATCACAACATGAACTCACCAAAAGCAAAAGAAACAAACTTATTCTAAACTGATATCAAAATCAAACACATACAAGGACATAAAACCAAACCAAATTCAAGTGTTCACAAATCTGCAAGTCTTCCTGACCTCACCGCCTTCCGGGTTCGTAATATTCCCCATTTTCACCATCGAATCTGAAAAATCTTTGAAAAACAAAGCCGGATCTGCCCAGTATTTATTGACCAAATCAGCAGTCTCGTGCGCGACAACGCTAGACCACATTTCCTGATCAGAGTTCAACAAACCCTCTCCTTTGATTAATTGCTCGAAAAATGCGTTGTCAAATGTGGATGGAGATGCATAATCCAGCTCGCTTATATTGTCGTCTCCTCCGTCTAAAGGACAAGTTTCTTTAAGTTTGCTCAAATAGGTTTCGGAAGAAGGGTTGTATTTGGATGTGGATTCAAAATCACCGTAAATCCTGTCACGGAAGTTTGCGCACCGAGCAAAACCTATTGTGTGGGACCCTGAAATGGAATGGAATTTGATTTGATTAAATCGCCAAATTGGCCTAATGTGACTATTTATGTTCATCAGTAGTTCAAAATGTTTTAAGTTAACTTGTAATTATTCATTTTTATTTGAGGATATAATAATTTACGTACCGACAAGAGCGACCATGTCGGTTGCAGTGAGACCTTTAGCCCAAAACTTGGAAATTAGGGTTAGAAGGCCTTGTGAAGGTGTTGGTATATCGGTATTTGCAAGCTCTAGACTTGCTTTCTTGGCATCTAATCTCCCTACTGGTACATCCCAATACGGTCCTCCAACCTGTGGAAAAAATTATGAATGCACGTGTTATGATTTTATAAATTTAAAAATTTAAATAATTAAAGTGGATTTTGTTTTGTTTTATTTACCAAAACGACTGCATCTCTAGCGGCGAGGGCTAGAATATCAGCGCAAGAGACGATTTCGGGGCACTCGGCTTCGAGCTTTTCCTTTATTTTATCAACCAGATCGAATCCTTTGAGCGAGTTTACATTTTGATCCGCTTGTTTTTCGCCGATCATTGTGGCCGTGTCATCTAGTAGAACCGACCCATCACACCCCTACATATGTAATTAAGATAATAAATAAAAAGATAAATAGTTTTCCTAATCATATGAAAAAGACACATAACATGAAATGTCTAATAAATGAATAAAGAACGTCATGTATTGTTTCTGCATATATATAGCAATATATATACTGGTTCAGGGCAGCTGTTCAAACTCAGTCAATAACACATAAATATTTAAGTCAAGATAGTAATCCACTCTGTTAATATAAAATGTTCATTTTTGTCACCAAGACAAGATCAATCTTCTCACCTGAATGAAATATAATAAAATTACGCAACACTGACCTGAACAAAACAGTCATGGAAATGCAGACGAAGCATGATGGCCGCGTTTCGTACCTCCTCTTTCACCAAACACTCCATTTCAGCCTTGACAATATCCACAACATGTGGGCAAGTCTTGGAGTAATATTCAAGGCTCAACTTTGACTGGTCTTGAGCCTCCATTAAACCAACAAAAATGAAACTCAAGAGAATGAATATTGCTGAAATTTTGTAGAAAGCCATTGTTTGAAATGGTAGGTGTTTTTTTGAGGTACTTTGGAATGAGAGTTTAATTATGAAGAGGGACCAGTCTGCATGGGCTTTTATGGAATGTGTTGCTGACTAAGAGAGATTTTAGTCAATAGGGAGATGAACTAACTAATACTTGTGTCTTGTGTGTAAAGAGAGGAGAGCGAGAGAGGTGCATGAGGTAGGTAAGGTTAGGAACCTGAAACAATGAAATTGGTGCTTAATTAATAATTAATAACAGTAAATTATTATCCAATAACCCGATTGATTATATGTTTTTTTAGAGTAATTAATGGAAGGTGGACAACAATTCTAATTTACGTACTTAACGGGTTTTGGGTATGATGCTGATTGATCCGATCCGATTAGAGATGGCACGTGTTTGGTTTTTGAGGGTTCACCAGTCGTTGAAAACTTGATAAGTTCGTACATAGTTAATAATTAATTAGATTTTTCTACAAATTCTGTTGTTTGCTAAACCTGAGACCTAATAAAGAGAGTTTATAGTCTACTATAAACTAGGTTTAAAATGTGTTGCATGGTATTTTGCTTCTCAACCAAGTTTTGACACATTTACATCACTTAGAAAATGATGGTTTTAATAGTTAGTAAAGCTAAAGTGATCTGTATTGTACCATAATATTAACCAAATATTTAGGTAAAAAACAATATATTTTCTTTATTTTTTAGCTGATTAGTGCATTACATTATTAACCAGGAATGAAAATGAGACTTCAACTCTTCTTCATTCAATAAAAAAAATTATTTTCTTTATAAGAAAAATAAATGATGTATCACACTGTGCATATTGACATCCTTAGCCTTAAAAATTTGTTAAAGAAACAAAATCAAAAGAAGAGAAAAAAAAAAGACGTTCTTATTGGGCCAAAACTCAAGTTTGGTTTTCTCAAGCTAATAGTGAGTCCATGGCCCACAAACATTATTTACAAAGTTCTTTAATATATTTAATATTTATTTCACTATTCTTTTTTAAGATTTTTAGGCTCCATAAATACGCAAACTGCATGGATCGAAAAATCAGTTAAAAAATAGTAAAAGAATTTGTAATGTATTTAATAAAGGTAGCTTTATCAGTTTATTGCATGACGACGAACTGTTATGTCTGTGTGAGATGAGATGTATCGCTAGAATTATAGAATTACCTGTAAATTATTTTTAGGATTATAAATTGTTTTTTCGCATACTAGAATTACTGAAAGTTAGTTCTGTAAAATTGTAGTTAGGATTATTGACAGAATCTTTTTACCATTATAAATGAAAAAGAACATTTAAATTTGGGACTAAATTTATCATTCCAGATATTAATTTTATGTGCATTGTAAAAAAATTATGTCAATATTAATTCCCTAAAACTAGGACTATACAATTACAAGAAAAAACTGGTAATTAGACTTATAAAATATCACACATTAGACCAAATAAGCTAGCTTGCAACAACTTCATATAAAACATTCAAATTTGCTTCAAACACTTCAAATAAAACATATCTATAATCCAGATAGATAATACAACACATTATTTCAGCATCAGTACTAATCAACTAAACCTCATCACTTAACTATTTTTTCATAAACATATTTCACAGCCCTAAAAGGTCAAAACCAAGGGACAGTTTCATAACTTGCATCTGCCAATACATTTTGAGAAAACATCTGATCCACCTCATGCTCTATATCTGACCGGTTCGCAAACCGGCCTTTTATTCTAGGCCTTGCCTCTGCATAAGCTTTTCTTGACGCGTACCTTAATAACAGATAAAAAATTTAAATTAATGTCATTATACAATGAAAGTATGACAACTATATTAGTAATTGAGACTATTTTTTGAAAGTTTATGTAATAAATTTGTTTATTCTATTCATACCTTACTGTCTTCTCAAACTTTCTGGTCTTCTTCTTCTCCTTGTATCTCATCACACGAGCTTCCCGGTCGAATTGGGGATTTGTTTGGATCGAGGAGCCAGGAAAAAGATGGCAGTTGGAGATGTCAGTCATGGTCGTATCAGGAACGACACTCGCCTCAATTGAGGAGAAAGATACCTGACAAACTCATTATTACACTCACAAGTTTAACCGAATTCCCTTTTGAAAATAAAGGCTTAAACTATTTACATACACAATCAAACTAATTTACTCTCCTACAACTTGACATAGACATATGAAACTAAATAGTTATTATAATAAACCAGTACACAACAATCCACTAAAAATTGAAATAAAATCATTTTGAAAATATCAACATATAATAGAACGACTTACGCTTTTGCTCTTAGAAGCGGTGCAACTATATCCAACATTCGACACCTCAGTGACGGCTCCTCCCACTACCAGTTGAGACGAAGGCACGACAAACTCATTATTCATCACTTCCTTCTGCATCATCTGCTCCTGATTAATATGGATACTCTGATTCTGCATATTATTCTGATCATAACATGAATTCAGCTGTCCCAAATTATCCAAATCCAAGAACTCGTCTTCCACTTCTCCTCCTCCAAACATACCCAACCCTTCATTATCATTCCCCTCTTTATAAACTCCACTACTAACGCCATTTATTTCACTATTATTGCATTCTGTGAAGAAATTTGGAAGCGGGAGGATCGGAACTCTTTGGTGACGACCTGCAAGAGGATTGGCTGAGTGTACCAGCTCGTCACAGGCAGTACATAAAGCCGCCACATCAGCACGGCAAAGCAAAGTAGCTGGAGCTCTCTCACAGGCTTCACAAACAGGCACCCTTTCATGACGAGAGGCCACACGGTTGGCCACATGGACCCTTGCATCGCAATCTGTGCAAAGATAGGCTGAGTCGGCCCAGCAGTAAACAGTGCTTGGTGTGGTCCCGCACGAGTCGCACGATTGGATCCAGGTTAGGTTGGTACCGGTACTGGTATCAGTGATGGTACCAGTACCGGTATCTTTGTACATGGTGTAGGGATTGTTGTAGTTCATGAGGGCTGGTTTTGGTTCATGTTAGTATGTTTGAGAAAAAGCATGTGTGATGTTTTGTTCTTTTTTTTGGAGTGATGGTCTCTTTGTTTGTTTTTGGTAGTGAGTAGCATACTACTAATAACAACAGAGTGTGTGAGTGAGTGTGTAAAGGAAGGAATGAGATGGTGACACATGGCAAGATTTGATCGGTCGGTTGGCCTTGGACTGTGGGATTAATTAGGTTAAAGAAATGTTTACACTTTATGCTTTAAAGAAAGAAAAGAAACAATTTTTCCTTTTTTTTAGACAAGCCATTGAATTATTAAATTTGCTAAATATTAAACTAAATGGTTCGTCGTGATTCGAATTTGAGTCTCTCTCAAAATTAATAAGATGCTTTATCGGTTGAGTTAGCAAGTTTTGACAAGTGTTAGGCTGTGAGACACTTGGCTTGCAGGTAGTAAGTAAGATTTGTTTCACTAACAAATGAAATGTTGACAGTTGACTTGATGATGGATGAATTTCATTTCACTTCTGTAATTATATGTTAGAAAGAAGTTTGAAAAATCAAACTACATTTTGAATTGAATCGCTTGTGTAAGCACAAGCCCAACTTTGGTATCAAAAAATTAGACTCCGCCACGTCAGCAATTCATTGGTCTGAGTCACGTGACTTGCATCTTGTAATTTTCAACCGGCCTGCTTGTGTCTTTATGCGATATATATTCTTGATAGGAAAAGAGAAAGGAGAGAGAGTGAGAGGTGGGTTCTACTGAGATTCCAAAGGCTTAAGACTTTGGTACCAGTCGATTTGGTACGTACCGGTTTTTGTTTTGATGTCTTTTTCGGAACATTAAGTATGTTGTGGTAAAGAAAAGATTGAGAAATAAAGAATAAAGAACAATATTGCAACATCACCAAACAATGTCGCATCACGTATTGATGATGTCTAAATATCTCTCACTGACTTGGAGTTTATCGGTTGGTTATTAAATACTTCACAAGAATTTAGTTTCGTATCTCGATATTTAAATTATTTTAAAAAATTTCAATTTCTTATGAAGTAAGAAATTTTCATTTTATTGTGTATTTGTTTTTGATACTGTTATCCTTTCACAGCATTCGTAAAAGAAAACTATATGTCCACAGGTCTTGACTAAAATTTAGAATGCACCTGACACAATACATGTAGTCATATATATATATATATATATATATATGATATAATAATAGATTTATTAAAGTAATTTGGCCAGCCAAAAATTTAGATTTTAACGCTTTATGATAATACAATACACTAAAGTACTAATTACATATATTATTTTTTGAAAAATATGAGGAGTCTTGAACTTCTTCTAGTCTCTCTTATGAACTGTCAATGTTGATATGTGTCATTTCATTATGTTCCCTTCTTTATTCTTCCTCGTGTTTATCTTTCTCTTTTCTCTCTTTTTTTAGTTTCTTTTGCTTTTGTTTTACTTTCCTTCTTAAGTTATATTGTATAGGATACATACACCACAGTTTGTCAAATATAAAAAACCATATAAAAGATAAAATAAACTCTTATGTATACTAAATAGCTTCACTATTATAACCAATATTCAGTTCAGGAAATATATAAATTTATCATACAAAAAAATTGTTTGAATTTTCATTTTCTTATATAAGAAACTTCTATTTTATATAAAAAATAATTTGTGTATGTCCTTGTTATATTATTTCTTCAGAAATTCAGATGCTTCTAAAAAAACATCTATTTCTCCAGATTCAAATAAAAAGCAGTGAAAAAAAGCACCTCTACGTCACTAGATAGTTTTGTTCCCTAAGGCTATGTATGGATGGCTACGGAATATTTGGTTTAGGTTAGGTTAGGAAAAATCCCACTTTTTTTAAAATGCTTGTTTGGATGTATTTTAGGAGTCTGTAGGGTCGGATTATGTTAGGGAGTTTCTAGAAAATTTTGTATATGAAAGCACTAACTTTGACAACTTGTCTTTGTGGCAAGTTTTTTCTAGGAACTTTAAGGATAGTTGAAATGAAAATTTAAAATATAATAATAAGTGAATTATACTAATATAATAATATGTTATGTTATTTTAATAATATAATAAAATATTATTCTATTATTATAATAATAATAATAAATTAAGATAATAATTATTATATATAATAATAGTATAATTATAATCATATACTATTATTATAATAATAAAATTAAAATAATAATAAAATATTATAATAATAGTTAAAGTAATATTATAATAATTAAAATTAATATTATAATAAAATTAATAATAAAATAATATCTAGTCTGCCATCTGAAAGAAAGATCTAAAGTCTTTTGACTAATTTTTTATTCTTTTGTCTATTAAATTTTATTTTTAATACAAATTATATACTATATTATTCTTTTTTATGTATTCATTTCAGTATAAGTATATATCATTTTGTTACATATTATATATAATAACTATATATTATTTTATTACATTTATATACTCACTGTGTCTTATACATGTATGTGCATGCGTTGTACCGATATACTACTGCATTATACCTATATATTGTTCCATTATAGTTATACTATTTTATTATAGCTATATATTGTTAACTACGCACTTATTACACTTTATACTGTCTCATTATGCCTGCATATATTGTTATACTACGATTATACCATTAAATAAATTGAACTTATTATAATTTGAAGCGTAAAAATTCACTGTACTGTACAATTAAAAGAAGAATATTTATAACATGATAACTCCTTCAAAAGATTCATGGAAAAAGCTCAAAAGCAGGGGTGGAAGATAAGGGAGAATAACGATGTATAATACTTTTGTTAATTTATTTTTGTCTAGAGAAATTTAATCATATTGTGCTGGTAAATTAAATGTTGAATGTTAATAATTGGACAATGGCAAATTGTATCTTATTGTGTTATATGATTGAGGCCTGACGTATCAAAAAGAGAATTAACAAAGAGACTTGTGACAGAGAGAGAAATCACAATCAAATCACCTTTAAGATAAAAGAACAATTAGGTGCATTTAATTATGAAAAGAATATACAATTGACCATATATAATACAAGGCATAACATAGCCAAACCTCTAAAGTCTAAACCCCAGCACTAAGATGAAGAGCAAAACACAATTTTTTCTTTCCTATTTTACCCTTCTTTTTATAGATTTTCTTTTTCTTTAGCATTGTCTTTATTTTATCAATCTTCATGTTCCTCTTCGTCTTCAGAATCTAAACAATAATAATAATAATAATAATAATAATAATAATAATAATAATAATAATAATAATAATTTTCATATTTACCCTTCCAAAAATCCAAAATATCATATTTACCCTTCCAAATTTTAAAATATCATATTTAACCTTCTAAAAAAATCCAAAATATCATATTTACCCTTCTAAAAAATCCAAAATATCATATTTACCCTTCCAAAACTTATAAAATATAAAAAATGCCCATATTATTAATTCCATCCAATTTTATCGTTAAAATTAACTGTTTCTATTTTAAATTACTATTTTACCCCCCCCCCCCCCCCCTTTCTCTTCCACATTATTCCTCTTAAACTAATTTTTTATCTTTTATTTCTTACATGATAATTTATGATTATTATAAAGATTAAAAATCGATTTAGTTCCCTACAAAACTTTCACCACTTAGACTTTGAATGCCATGGTTATATTTTATTTTAAATTTTTTACTTTGTATTGTAACGATAGCCTTCAATGTCTAAGTCATAATTTGCTTCCCAAAATTATTTCTCGAGAATTTTCACGTGACATGAGTAGAGAAATGAGAAAACAAATTATATGTCATTTAATTATGATGAAAGTTTTATAGGAAAACCTGGTCTATTTTTAATTCTTAAAATAATCATAGATTATTATGGAAGTAATAGAAGATAACAATTAGTTTATGGAAAAGATGTGGGAATGAAAGAAGGGTAAAATAGTAATTTGAAATAAGAGAAGTTAATTTTAATGGAAAAATTGGATGAAATTAGTAATATGGATATTTTTGATATTTTATAAGTTTTGGAAGGATAAATATGATATTTTGGATTTTTAGGAGGGTAAATATGATATTTAAAATTTTTAAAGGGTAGATATGATATTTTGGGTTTTTGGAAGGGTAAATATGAAATTTCCCAAATAATATTTTTTTAACTTACCGGATCGAATATCTTCACCAACATGGCCTTTAGATTGGATTTGCTTAACAAGCATTCGATATATCAAAACCCACCAATATACATTAAGAATAAATAAAGTTATTAATAAAGCATTAAATATATAATAATATATCGGCCCCTCAAATTTGTGCTTCTCTTTGTCCAATGCCAATAGAACCTCATAACTAAAAAAACAAAATATTAAATTTTAGCCAAAACTAATAATTCAAAATTTCACAAAGCATTAATATATACAAAAATAGAGTAAGCATTAATATATACAAAAATAGAGTAAAAAGATAGAATTTTGTTTACCTGGTGCTCCAAATGACCCAAAAAGGGAAATAAATTAATCGAAGAAAAATCCAAGATAAGACGAAAAGAATAAATGAGCAAGTTGCGAGCCACTCACAATCTATATATTTCGACATTTTTCCTATCTCTAAAAATACATCGCTTGCATCATGAATCGCTAATACAACCGAACCGACTCTCGCAAATCTAAAAAAATAATAAAGAATTGGAAAATTAAAATATGAGAAATAATTCAGTTCTATGCTTTATAGGTAAGGTTGTTTCTTGTGAGATTTTATTATGAAAGTATAACATTAAATAACATCAAATATTTTGTTAAGAAGAATAAATATGAAATCAAAATTTTAAGAGAAAATCTGCAATATAAAGCATTGCTTTTAATAAGGAATAAATATGAAAATAACAAACATTGATTTAGACCAGTTTTGCCATGATTAAATAAACAAATGAATAAATACGAGAAATAACAATTATGTCAAAATGAATAAATGAATATTTAGATGTAAATAACAAACCTGAATATATAAGATAGAGCAATGAGGACTAAACTTGCGACATGATGAGTCATCGAAACGCCAAAATCCGATCTTTTAGTTTCCCAAAATAGAAGGGCAAAAATGGAATACATATAAAATCCACCAACATACATATACACGCTCCTTAGTTTCAATCTATTCATTTCATTAGAAAAATAAAATCAAAGAAAGAAGAATTATTTTCTGATTGGTAATTTGATTATAGAAGAATTATTTTCTGATTGGAAATTCACTTATCAATTTGGGAACGGAAATTTTGCAAATAGGCATCTTAAGCCCCAATTAAACCATCAAATGTGCAATTAAGCTTCAATCAAATCCAATTTTGTGCCAATTAACCCCAAATTCTGCAACTATACCTCAATTAAGACTCAATTTAACCCAGTTTACCACCAACTTCCCCAAAATTTCCCAATTAACCCCAAATTGCGTAAACCTCGATTAAGACTCATTTTAACCCAATTTAGCACCAATTTCCCCTAAATTGCCCAATTTACACAACCAAACTACCAATTAAAACAAAAAGGGGGTAAATACAAACCAATTTTCTTACTTAATTTTCAAATCGGGCCAGACCTGATCGCCTGGCCCGATCCAGAAGTTCCTGGTGTTTGTGAACCAAGGCTCGTTATACGTTACGGACAGAGCGAGAATTTCGCCGGACAGAAAATACACGAATTTCCAAGCCGATTCTTTGAATTTCCGTATCTTTTTTCTTTTATCATCTGGTATAGTTTCCAGCTTTTCATGCCCTTTTCCTAGTATAAATCTCTTCGCTAATCTCTACAAATTTTGATAAAATTAAAAAAGGAATTTAGTGTGTCATGTATTAGTGATCGGTGCACTAATTTTAATGAAATGTATAATAATGGCATGATTTAATGAGAGTAATTTGGTTTAAGCACTTAAACTGAGCATGCATTATTGCACAATACTGCTCAGCTCAAGTCAATTACAGAAACAACAACAAACAGAAGCAAAATTAAACAACATTTAAAAGCAATTCAATAAAAATCGCAACAATTACAGACCTCAAAAACGAATCTATCGAGGAAAACCCGAGCAGTAGGGAAGAACAGCGCGAAAAGGGGCAGAGAGATGAAATCTACGTAAGCTGGGTAGGCCTCTCTCTCCCAGTCAATCTTCAGAAACGGCAACAACGAATCCATCATCAAAATCGATTTTCGAGTTCGCAGAATTCGAGTTTGTGAGGTTTGATCAGAATTTTTTAGATGGAGTTTAGTTTTAATCAGGGGGAGAATTGGTTTGATTTTGACTATAAGGTTTTGATGGTTTGTTTGCTCTATAGAGATTTTGAGTGGGGGTTTGTTTAATAAGTGAGATGGCCTTGATATTCAACTTCAGATATGGGATTTTTTTTTTATATACCATTTTTTTCAAAAATAAACTAGTACTTGCCGCTGTTTTGAAAATAATGGGGTAACTACCATTTCCGCCACTACTAATGGCGAAGTGGCGGAACATGTGGATTTTAGTTTTTTCAAAAATTTCTCATTTGGCTGGTTAAATAAGGTTAATTAGTGTAAAAAAATTCTGTTCCGCCACAGGTAGTTGCGGAAAATACTGTTCCGCCACTGGCAGTGGAGGAAAATGAAAAAAAAATTATTTATTTTTTTCCTGAGAAAAAATTATTTTTTTTTTGAGAAAAAAATTAATTTTTTACCTGTTCCGCCAGTGGCAGTGGCGGAACACGTTTTTTTCACTAATTAACCCCATTTTTGAAAAATTATAAAATCCACATGTTCTGCCACTACTAGCGGCGGAACAATATCTGTTCCGCCACTAATAGTAGCGAAAATGGTAGATACCACATTATTTTGAAATGAGTGGTATTTGCTGGTTTATTTTTGAAAAAAATAGTATAAAAAAAATCCATATATGGAGTACCGGTATTTTTGAGCGCCCAACAGCGTCCGATTATAAAAAGTATGATAAAATTATAAAAAGATATTTTTGTAAACACAAAAGATATAGTGAAATTACAAAAAAATGTATTTTCAAAAATCTATATTTATATGCACAAAAGATATATCCAAGTACAAATATATATATGTATACAACTAAAATTGTATGGTAGGTGTTTCTGGACACTCCAAAAACTGGGCACTCCGAATAATTTCTATTCAAACTAATTATCAATTTGCCATTATGGAGTTTTTATTATATTTAACTCACTAATGGCATTTTGTACTTTGATAATTACTAATCATCAAATTTGATAGTTATAATAAAACTCACTAATAGCAATTTGATAATTATATTCAACTAACTGTCAGCGTGGATAATAATTTATGGTGAAGTAGCTAACCCATGTATTTTACAATACCAACTTTTTAAGACATTACAAAATACAAATTGCCCCTCAATTCTCAAATCTATCATCCCACCAAATTAAACATTGAATTTCGATTCAAATTCATAATTTCAAAATATATCACTCAAATACATTCAATTGCACATTGCCCCTCCGCCTCCTTCAATCAGGAGGTTTTTACTGGTTTATCCACAATTGAGATAGGGTTATTGTGTATGTCTCTCATTGTTTTCTGGATTTTAATTCAACATAATACAAAAAATGACAGTTTGCTTCATGGATGCCCTTGCAAAAATCATGAAATATTATCTGCTTAAAACTTTGAACTGTTTTTAGGCCCAGCTAATACCAGCCACCTGCAAAATTAAGACGAATAAAACAAACAATATTAAGTCTTACATGTAACATATATTAAGTTCAATTCCAACTAAATAAAAAAAATAGTAAGAGTGACTATACCTGTGAGGACTGCCCTCTCCTGAGCTAAGCGAATCAATTCTCTTGCCTCGTCCCTACAAAACTTTTGAATGTAAATGCCAGTACAACTAAAAAATTAGGTAATTAATTAACATATAGTTGCATTTTTGTGGTGCTTACATGTTAATATGGTGTCCTCCAATATCTGATAAAGTTTCTTCCCTCAATTTTGATTTTGAAGAAAACTGATAATCGCACATATCCATGGTCTGATCTATCTCAAGAAAAGAAAAGATATAGATCATACCAAGATATCATAAAATCTCAAGTAATAAGTGTGTGATGCTTAAACGGATATCATAAGAGTTCGTTCAAGTATGGTTCGCATGTTGTACAACCACTTCACACAAATGAGGTAATTCATACAAATTAACCCCACACCTTTTTAGCAACGTTACATAAATTATCTAGATCGTTGAATGATAAAAAATATTTAGATCTAAATCATTAATTATAACTTGATTTTATAAGAGATTTATATATTTTTATAGCTATTCATGTGTTCTTATTTTATTTTTCTTTTTTGGAGTTCCACACATTTGGATATAAATGGAACAATTAATCTTATAAATTTTTTTTTGCATATCCAATAATTAATAATTTACAAGATGTTATTGTTAATTACACACTTTTAATACTGCAGTATAATAGTACATTAAGAGGAAAAAAATACAAAAAATAACAAAAAACACATCATGCATAAAACCATAATCCAATAACACACAAATAAAACGTGTCCGCAACACAAACAACACAACCACCACCAAGTTCCATCAAAACAACACATCTCTCTCTCTCTCTCTCTCTCTCACACACACACCACACACACACACACACACACACACAATACTTTATTTCTCACAACACAACAAACAAAACGCCAACTCTTCATCATTCTTCCTCAGATTCCGACTCAGCACTCTTCAACCACTCCACAAACGCCTTCACATTCTTCCACACCTTCCCCTCCTTCTCCGCCCCCTCATCAAACCATTTAATTATTATTTCTTCATCCAACACATCAGCGTCATACAAAACCTTAACACCCAATCCAACCTCCTTCAACGCCTCATTATTACACGCCTCGCTAAACCCCTCAATCGCCCTCAAAAACCCCATCTGAGACTCTTCATCGTTAACAACCGTCATTAAATACGCTCGCTTTTTCGCCACCTCATTCGCAAACCCTTTTCCCACACCCTCAAAAAGGGCATTAAATAGTGCGTTTATAACCAACTGGATGCCTCCAGTTTGAGATGTTAGATAGGTTTTTAACTCGCTCGGTTTTATCCCTTCCTTTAATTTATTCTTAATTTCGGAAGTAAGAAGGGCAGTTTCGTCTTTTTTCTTGGGTTTAACAACTTTAGGTTTAGGTTCTTCGGTCGAGAGAATGACCATTTCAGCCGTGACAGCGCTGAGCTGTTCCTTCATTCTTTTTTTAGCTGCTTCTGCTGACGTGTCAGTCTGCCATTGGACGGAATCCTCCTCTTCATCCTCGCTCGCCACGTCAGCATCGCCGCTTCCTGACGAACACTTCTCTTCATCCGACCCATTCTTCTTCTTCTTCCCATTATTAGTTTTACTTGATTTTTCGCCTTTTTTCTTTCCGTCTTTTTTTAACTTCTTCATTTCCTCATCGATCATTTCACCTTCTTTTAATCTCTCCTTTTCGGCCCGCCTCATCGCCTTTTTATCCTTCCCGCTCTTCTTCAACTCAGGCGGGTTTTTTACGATAAAACCCGCCAACTTATCCCTCATATCAACATCAGAAATAAACCCACAAGCCGCGCATTTCAAGCTAATACACCCTGTTTTATTCGATATCAAAATCTCCGTCTCAGGATTCTTACACTCATAACACTGCACATAACACTTGATAAAATTCTCCAAAATGCCCGCCAATTTTGAGGTCTCATGAGCCCCATTGACCAATGAGACCCCGGTCTTGTGGTCAAACTTTGACTGAGCACCGAGTTCATAACCGAAATATTTGGTGGTGTATGAAGCCGGTCTTTCTAAGGCTTTTGCTATATCGACCATGTTTACGATATTTGTTTTGATTCCATTTCCTCTTCCTTCGATTTTGGTCACCATTTTGGGCATTTTGTAGCGGTAGAACGCGTCGCCGCTGTTCGCGGCTCCGATGTTTTGCAGAGCCATGTTGAGGGAAATCAGGGTTTTGAATTAGGGTTTTGGATGGGGAGTTGAGAGGGACTGGAGAGGAGATGGAGAGGAGAGAGAATGGAGAGGAGGTTTGGAAAAGGGTTTATTGGCGGGAGAGTACTCGCCAAGAAAGCCGATGGAATCCAAGAAGAAGAATGAGTTGAGTTTGCTAGACATAAAAATCGGATTGAGCTTTGAAGCCTCCACTTTTGAATGCGGTTTGAAGCTGGGTTTGTTTGGTTTGAGCTCTCTTTTCCTGCGTAAAGTAGAGAAATGTTAGATGATATATATGGTGCATCAATTGTTGGCATGTTCAGGATTAAAAATATAATAGAGTTATATCGTATAAATTAAAACTGTGAATTTCAGTGTGATACATGCAGATTATGCTTATGAATTAATTTAAATTACTATGGAATTTTGAAACATGGTATGAAACGATTTGAAAGACTTGAGTTTTGAATAAGTCAACAGATTAAAAAAAAAGATAAATATTAATAAATACTAATTAACTTCAAATGTTTAAATTATGTAATAGTTAATAATATAGACATTCAAAAGTTACTTGTTCAAAAAGGAAACTACAAACATCAAGACAGACTGTCTGACTTGGGCGCCAAGAAATACTAAACTGCTTTCAACTTTCAAACCAAATATTCTTTCCAACTATAATAATACTCAAATTACTGATGCAACAGTTAATTAGATGTGTACTTGTTTTATTATATATCATTTGGATTTACTTCTGTATTTTCCAATAGTTCAGATTAACATAAAATATTCAGCATCAACTGAGGATTCAATCAAAGAAATCAGATCTCTATTGAACAACACGCCCAAATATCTAATGCATTAAATCAAAAATTAACTAAACTAAATCTAAACCCAAATACTCATACACAGACTAACCAATACACACCTACAGATTCAATCACTTCCATCCTATTCCCTTTTAATCAATCAATCAAAAACAATACAATACAAAACAAATCTTATTAATCAAACCACACACCAACAGATCAATTGATTAAAATCCTAATAAACAGACAAAATAAAAAATCCTAAAAAATATACAAAAATCAGAATATAGATCAGATCAATTGATTAAAATCCTAATAAACAGACAAAACAAAACATCCTACAAAATATACAAAAATCAGAATATAGATCAGATCAATTGATTAAAATCCTAATAAACAGACAAACAAAACATCCTACAAAATATACAAAAATCCGAATATAGATCAGATCAATTGATTAAAATCCTAATAAACAGACAAACAAAAAATCCTAAAAAATAGACAAAAATCAGAATACAGATCTGATTGCTAGATTACCTTAGCGAACAACCGATTGCGAAACCCTAATCGCTTCTGTTTCTCTCTTTTCTGAATGAAGGAAAATGAGGAGGCGGCTATTTATACCACTCTCCCTATAGGTTGCCTGCCGTAACCAAACAATTGATTTAATAACTCAATCCCTGCCGTTCATTTTGTGCATAAACAATTCTGAGCCGTTGGATGTCGGAAAGGAGTTGCTGTTCTGCGAGGAAAAGAGAACGTGGGGCGGACGGCGCAGGGAAGGAATATGCGGAGGGAGGGATTGTGAGCCGTTGGATTGAGGGAGAGGGATTGTGAGCCGTTGGATTTGGAAAGGCGTGTTGAGCATTATTATTAGTTGGTTGATTTGGACTGGGTTTGATTTGGATTCTTTTGTTAGCTGGTTATCACTTATAAGTTATATCAGTTTTACATTGGAATCCAAACGATGATTTTATTCCGTACTATCATAAACACTCTATTTAGGAAACGTAGAAAAAAAAACAAAGAAACGGAAGGATTAATAGTCGATTTTAGTTAATAAAATTGACCGTTCGATTTAGCGTGAGTTTTTGAGGATATATTATCATGAATCAGTGGATTCAATACTAAACAAATAAAGAATAAACAAATTAAATAAATTGTGTATCTATAAAAGAACAGAATACTCGAACATACCAATTGATGATAAGAAATTTTAACAACATATTTAGTGAATTAACAGAATTTAGTATTCTTTTTTCCTCTTTCTCTAAACTTTTATCAGCACGGATGACTTCAGACAGGTGGCTGACGCTTTCCTTGCCAAACACCTCTTTGATTAGATTGAGAGAGGCACTTCGTCGTAATATCCCTATTTCTGATGGGCGATCGAGACGGACTCACTGATGAATCGGTTTAAACAGTCTTTGCATTTCAAATGACACCCATCATGACATTTTTTGTAGTGATCAATTATACTAGTCTCACTAAAGTGCTTACTTTCCTTGGACATCGGACACAATGAAAATAATTTGTCATTTTTCAATTCGGTTGGGTAGATAAAATGGAGAATGAGGGTGACAAAGGCAATGACAGATTGGTGGATTTTATTGAAACCAGATTTCTTCCTTAAGAGCAGCTAGAAGTTTTTTGTTACAAGCAACTGTATAAGAAAAGAGGGGAAGAAAAATGTTGTTCGCTAGGGAGAGAAGGACTTTCTTCATATTTCTGAGAAGAAAGGATTGTGTCTCACGAAAGAGAGAAGGTAAGTTATTTTTCAAAATACACCTTGAAGTTTATCCACGTGTTCAAAGTCTTTGCATTTTTTTCATTTGAAATATTGATATGTTATTATTTAAGATGTAGAATAAAAAGATGAAAAAATAACTACATAAGTAACTTTGAAAAAGTAATTTTGATTTTAATTTTAACTCTAAATCAACTATTTTCAAGAGTTTATGATTTAATCTTCATACCAAAACAATGCTCCCGTATGCTTATGCTTAATCGATGAAAAAGTAACTCTTAAATATTATAATTGGTCTCTACATTAAGTTAGTTCACTTCGTTTCTTACATTACCATTTCAATTATTAGTAAATTATATCAACTAAAACAAACTTTAATAATTTTATTTATCACATATATTAATATTGTTGGTGAAAACATTTTTCAACGATAGTATTTTTAAGTTTTCACCGATGTTATTTTTAAGTTTTCACCGATGTTAATAAATAATAATTATATTCAATTAAATCTCAATTGGGTGGGTCAAACTGAGTCACTTCGGTTCGAGTCATTCGATTCTCGGTATTTATTGATGAAGAAAGAGGCATCGATTTTGACTGAGAGGTATAGCTATCCGCTCACCATACAGCTGTCATGTTTCTCGGTTCTGGTTATCCACGTGAAAACAGTTCGGCCCATTGTCCAAAACATAAAATTATTCTAGGCCCCAACTTTCTTTTTCGGGGCTTGATAATTGATTAAAAGAATTATGACCCATCATTTATTCTATATACATTTCTTTCGTGTTGTTCTATCACAACACATGTATTCTATGAGTTATCTATCATTAGTCTCATTCACAATGAATGTATGTATTATTCTTGTGAGATCTTTTTTAAATGTCACCAATTTGATATATATGCATGCCATTCATTATCTTTCACTCCTAAAATTAGACAAGAATTTATGACATATAAATTGAAGGATAAAATAATGCTACTTCAGATATGGGAGGGAACCAACAATTATAGGAAATTATATGGCAAAAAAATAAAAACAAAATCATGTTTTCTTTATATAATTTTATTTATTTTACTGTCAACCAACCTGCGTACCCCCCCTATGCGTACCCGTATGCAGCCCCGACTCCGGCTGCGAACCCTTCCTCCAACATACAAGATGCTGCCTCGGTCTTTTTCACGATCATTTCTACCGGAGTGCAAATCGGGTCGGGTTTCGGGGTGCTAGCGGCCGGCCGCTCTGAAATTCACCGCACCGGTCTCTATGTCGTACTTGCTCTTCAAGTCGTCTTTTTCTCGGCAACCGCCGTGACGGCCGTGGGACTTATACTCGAGAAGTGGGCCAAGAGTCCAAGAAATGTCTTCACGCTTGGGTATTGCACCACAATAGCAATTGGGGTTCTCCAATCGGGTGTGATAGGTGTTATGCTCACCTATCACACTTTGGTTGGGCCATCCAATTGAGTTCTCGGGAGTAATGTGTTAGTGTTTGGTGTGTTAGGGTCTAGTTATGTTTTGTTAGAGTTTGATGGGTTAGGGTTTAGTCAGTTTGATGGGTTAGAGTTTTGCTTGATGTGTTCGGTTTTGTATTCTGTTTTTTTCAAGTTGGTTGTGTTTTGTTGCTTTTATTTGAGATTATGCTAATGTTTCTGTTTGATGTGTTTTTGTTAATGTTCTGTTTGATTGGTTAATTAATGTTTTGTTGTTACTTTATCTAAGATAAGGTTGTTAAAAGTGTTAAAACAAACAAAAAAAATTAATTCCTTGTACAGTGCAACAAAAAAAAAGTAAGAAAGACAGAAAGAGAAAGGAGATTTCCATTAATGAAGAAAAAACGATTTCCATTAATGAAGAAAAAGCTTCAAACATGGAGCAAGGGAAGGTCATCATGACAGAGAGGCAAGGAGGAAGGGCGCGGAGGTGACCGCTAAAGATGTAGAAATCAGTAAAAAAAGACGGGAGAGAGAGATCAGTGAAAAACGGGAGAGAGATCAGTGAAAAAATGGGGGAGAGAGATTATTTGTTATTTTATTTTGTAACACTTGCTACTTTATTCTATGTACCAAAATTCTCAATTAAATAGTTTAACATGCATACACTTTGTGCTTCAAATGTCATGTGAATGTCATTTACTTTCTAGTCACAAAATAGTTGTGAACCGGAAGAAAGGTTAAGTGAAGTAAAAATTAGTTTGAGTAGCTAGAGCATGAATAATTTAATAATGTTTAAATGGATTTAATATACGTGATTCAAAAACTTTTGGCGTGTTATCTGAAAAAGTTCAATCTTTGCTTCTATTTAAACAAATTGTGGTGTGATCTTTTTTTCCAATAATTACCTGTGATTATAATATGAAAATTCAACTGAAACTTATTCGATATAAAAAAGTCTACTTAAATACATAAACTTCCATGCATTCAATTGCATACAATAATTAATAAAAACATATGATATTTTATATATGAAGATTGTTAAACTAAATACGGATGATGAATAATAAGCAATAAGTAATAAAAGAGTGTTATAAATAATCACTAAAGAAGAGTTACAACAGGCAATTTAACAACTGAAACAAGGTTTGTTTAAAGGTATCTGATATTGCGGACCAAAGAAATATTTTTCGGCAATAAATAGGAGAAAGAGAAGGCACGTGTTTCCTTTCCTGAGAAAAAACTGACCAATTTATTCAGTTTTTTTTCATTCAAATTTCTATATAAAAATTCCTCAAAATTCCTATCCTCAAATGTTTCTTACGATTCCTAAAATGAATCCAAATAAGCCATCTTAAATTTTCAGGATTTTTTCCCTATCCTACATATTCCCTAAGATTTCCTTGTGATCCAAACAAGCCCTAAGGATTGGATGACCCTCTAACTTTCCATACCTGAATAACAACCAGAAATTAAAGTTAATGCGGAGGAGCTATTTAGTAGTCTTGAGTAAGGTTAAAAAAACAAATTATGGTGCTTAAGCCTCTCCTCCTCCCCTGGAGCACAATCGTCAGATCCACACCGGTCTCCCTCAGGACCTCCAATGTGATCGAGTCGCGCCTCACCGGGAGACCATGACCCTTCCCCAGATCATCCCGGTGCCTTTTTCAGACAGAAGTGTCTTTCAGCTGCATGTAGCATGTGGCGCATTGGGCCTTCATTACCTTTTCAAGTATGTCACATGGTAATAACGAAAAGTGGAAGTAAGTCCTATATATTAAATACACCGATTTATGTTGTATTTATGTAATGGGTATGTCAAGTGTATTTATTTATAATTGACTCATTATATTTTTTTTTTCATCCAATGATATTAAAATGAAAATATGTATAAGTAAAATTTTTTAACACCCCACCAAAAACAAATATTACTTAATATTTTATTAATATATTTATATTTTAAAATCAACTCTTTTAATTTCTATGGTGTTAAATGTATAAGTTCAATTGCAATTGCCTGACAGAGATACGCATCACGCCCTGCGTACATGACCACCTCACTCTTCTCTCATCCCCCAGCTTTGCACCATTAGTAACTTGATCCTCAGTCAGTTTCCACCACCTTGCTTGGTTTCTTCTTTAGCACCATACCGCCCAGTACCATCTTACTCAACCCCACCATTCCCAGTCTCTAAATCACGACATGATTATCCTCTCTCTTCGGCCAGTACACTACCTCATTTCCAAATGAACCCATTGTCATCTCCCTTAAATCAACCACCTGTGAGATCTGCACACATGCATGTTTGATTTATATATTAAGTATGAACGAGAAACAAAACATGTTAAAGTGAAAACAAAGAATGATATTAAGTAGAAACAAGAAACAAAACATATATTAAATTGAAAAGAAAGAATGATATTAAGTACAAACAAGAAACAAAATATGTTAAACTAACATATGAGAATAAACAAGATAATTCATCATCTCACAGTTTTTCAATTTTAATTATTTCAGGGGGTCATGAAGACCATAGCTGACCTTAGCGGGCTACAAAGTCAAGATCCTGATCGTGGACTCGGACTCGTTCTGCGACGAGAAGCCGACGGATAGGGGGGGGGGGGAGGGGCTGATCCAGAGACGGCCCGCAAGATTGGATCAACAAAATGTGGAGTTTGTGTGGCGTTCTGACGAGGTTAAGAAGAGACCTCTTGAATATGGTCGTCTGCTCTATCAGATCATGGCTAACAAGACTCTTGGTAGTGTCAACATGGAGAAAAGATTCAAGAAAGAAAATTAAAACAAAGAAGATTCAAGAAAAAAAAAATCTTTCTCTTCAATAAACGATCCAAACTGTGATAAGAAAAAGGAAAATTTACCTGAGCTTTGATCGAAACTTTGATGTTAGGGTTTCATTCCTTCTATGTTACTTATGCTATTTTTTATTGTGTTTTGATCATTGTTGCACAGAGAGTTGTTGCCTTAACATAAGAATGAAATATCCTTATAACTGAGTTATGGTCTTAACCTAATAACATAAAAAATTGAGGAATATGAAAAGCATTTAAAAAATAAGTATATAATTTCTTGATAAATTAAAATACTAGATTGATGAAAATCATTGTGAGTTTTTTTTACCGACGTGAAAAATTCAATTGTATTATTTTAAGCTATATTAATAGTAGTTTGATATTATTTATATATGTCCATGGTGTGCATGTTCCTAAACAAAACAAGTTTACCGACATGTATTATTCATTTTTGTCTACTTTACCTTTTCACTTTTTAGTTTTTACCGACGTGAAAAATTCAATTATGATATTTTAAGCTATTTTACTAGTAGTTTGATATTTATTTATATCTGTCCATGGTGTGCAAGTTCCTAAACAAAACAAGTTTACGGACATGAATAATTCATTTTTTTCTACTTTCACCTTTCACTATCAAGTTAGTATGTTTCCCGCATCTATGTTTTCTAGGTCCATAAGCCCTTAACAATGATTTGACTCGTTTATCACCTATCAATTGTGTGATTATTCATTTAATAATTTCGACATGCATACAATGACGTAGTATTTGTTTAAGACAAAAATTAATTATAGACCACACTTAAGCTATTTTAATAAGATATTCATTAATTATTTTACTTTCATAAATTTTATAAAAAGAAAAACAAAGTATAATATAAACGAAAAATTTAACATGTTAAATTTTGCATAAACATAGATGAATTTTTCTTTTTTCCTACACATTATGAATTTTTTAATGCTTTATTCCTTGACAAAATTTGTTGAATGGAGAATATCTTATTCATTCAATTTTTCGTTGGGGTGTCTAGTTTTTTTAATCTTTTACTGGTGTTAGATGATCATATTTACTAGTCAAAGCTTACGGCATTTAAGCAAATTGAAAAATGAAAAATGTCAATAGATAAGAGCAGTGACAGAGCTTTATTCAGTTGTGTAAAAAAAAAATCCACCCCCCCCCCCCCCCAAAACAAAATTCTATATAAGCATATTCAGTTGTGTAAAAAAAAATTCGGCCTCCAAAAAATACCGAGTCAAGCTCAGCCACTGAATAAGAAGTTAATAATTGATAAAAGAAAGTACTAGCTCAATTATTGATGGGTTAAAAAAAAAAAAGCAAAAAATGGGTCAGCATAGCCAAATTCGTACTTTTGCCTAAATAAAATACAAAACTAATTCATCAAAGGATCCAAAAATATTAACCAGATAAAACACTTATATTTATTTATATTTACTAAACACAAAAGAAAATTGGACCCACTTTATGTACACTCAACAGAGAGTCCAAAAATATAAAGTTTCTTACAATTCAAAAAAATATACATAAAATTTCTCTAAAATATTTATATTACTTTTTATTTTTTTTCTACAATAATTATTTTTTTCCTGCTGGTTTGAAGTGGAGAGCGTGTATCTTCCTTCACCGCCGAGCCCAGAGAGAAGAAAAACTCAAACACGACCGAACGAACCATGAGTGACTGACGTGGCATCAATTCCACCTTCCCGCCTCAATCCCCCGAGAACCAAAAGGGGGTGATATTCCAAGAGCACATTTCCTATTCCGAGAGCGTGTTCTCAATCGTTGAATGTTTATTTCTTATTCCCTCAGCTCTCGGAATAAGATATCTGCTCTCACGCACGAAAAAACTCTCTATAGACTGAACTGAGCTCCAGTCGAGTTCTCTAGCAAGAGCCATGGCGAAAATCCTCGTCTCCAAACCTCCTTCTCTCGCCTTCCACTCCCTCAGCGCACGGAAGAATTCTATGTTTCTCTCCTACCATCTCCTCTCTGAATCGAAATCGCAGCCTCTCCGCTTCCCTTCTTTCCAAATCCGAGCTTTCGAGTCGAACACTGAGAACGAGAAGGAGAGGGAAGTAGAGGAATCTGGTGATGGAGCTGTTACTTCAGTTCGTAATAAGGTAAGATTGGGGGTGGGATTTTGAGATTTGGTATGTTTTTTTGTTGGGTTTGTAATAATGAGGTTGTGTGTTTTGGATTGGTTTAGTTTCCGAGCGGGGAGTTTGAGATGGAGGAATTTGGAGCGTGGAGGAATTTTGTGGTGAAATTGCGGATGCTGATTGCTCCGCCGTGGCAGAGAGTGAGGAAGAATAGTGTTCTTTCTATGAAACTCCAAGGCGATGTAAGTTGATTTTTACTTGATAATTAATTTTGTTTCCTGAAAAATAATTAATTTTGGCTTCTTTTTTTTTTCCAAAAATGTTATTTTTTGGATGGGGTTTTTTATTTTTTTGAATTTTTTTGGGGATGGAAGTTAATAATTAAGGCTGAATTTAGCCTCAGTTATCACTCTATTATGTAAATTATGGTACATTTTTATGCATTTTTTGTTCATAATATGTTATCTTTATCAAATTGTGCTCATTAATTTCAACTTTTTCTTTTTGAATTGTTAGATATCTGATCAGATTAAGACGAGATTTTCATCGGGTTTGTCTTTGCCTCAAATTTGTGAGAACTTTATAAAAGCAGCATATGATCCACGTATAAAGGGCATTTATTTACATATTGACCCTCTTTCATGTGGCTGGGCCAAAGTCGATGAAATTCGGCGGCATATTTTGGATTTCAAAAAATCAGGTATTTGTTTCTATTTTGGAATATTGAATTTTTTTTTATCGTATTTATAAATGAAACCATTTTTATCTCAGTTCGATCCCCAAATATGCAATTGGGCCTCATTTTAATTCATTTTGTATGCAATTAACACTCAATTATGCAATATAAGCGGCAACTTACCTCATTTGTTTAATCAAATACCTAATAAATTAAGAGAAAATAAATTATGTATATATTTTTTTAAGTTTTAGGACCTGGTTAATACCCTAATACATGGAAAAAACACAATTTTGTATTGTTTTTCACAAAACCACAAAAATTAAAATCTATTTTTTCACCAAAAGAAAGTATATATTTTATATAGTTTTCTAATGAAGTTCTTGGATCAGACTAGTACGTTACCAAAAGAAAACATACAACTTTCTATTTCTCAATTGTGAATATTTTATATTTTACGCCTCAATTCATGGACCGAAAAGTAAACTTTGTTTTGTTATAATTTTTGAAGTGAAGTTTATTGTGATTTACATGCCCATCTGTGGTGAAAAAGAATATTATTTAACAAATTAGAGAAGAAAAATTTATCTATAATTTAACATGGTTATATGTTACCAAAAACGCTTGATTATTAATACTTAATATTTTTTTTTAATTATATATCTTTTTACCAAAAGAATTTATATATTTTATACATATATTTTAATTAAGTTCTAGACCTTGGCTAATATATCACAAAAAGAAAATATATAACTTTTAATTCTCAATTTTGAATATTTTATATTTTACGCCTCAATTTCTCGACCAAAAACTAAACTTTATTTTCTTTTTGGTAATTTTGAAGGGAAGTTTATAGTGAGTTACATGCCGATTTGTGGTGAGAAAGAATATTACCTTGCTTGTGCATGTGGCGAGTCATATATTCCACCAAGTGCTTATGTGTCGCTTCTTGGTGTCACGGTTCAACAAGCTTTTCTTAGAGGTAACATTTTATTTTTATTTTATTTTTTTGAAACTTGAAAGTATCATTCATGGTTTATTTATTAATGAAATGTTTACAGATTTTTGTAAGATAATAAAAAAAGATTCAAGAGTTGAAAAACTATAGATGTGGTTAAGTTGTTGTTAAGGGTCTGTTCTTTTAATTGAATATTATTATTATTATTTTGTATATTTCCATTTTGATAAGTTGATGGTTTAATAATGAAGTATTCCGGAAAAGTAAACAGCTAGTACTTGCATGTTTTCAATTCAGATATTTTCTTTTAACTAATTTTGATGAAAGAACTGATTTTGTTTTTTGACATCTAAAAGTTGATCATTTACCATTTTGTTTTGCACACATTGATTTTAAAAAAAAGATAAAAAGCTTCTAGAGCTAACAGAGGCAGCACAGTTGGCCACACAGGGTTGTGAGAGAAAAAAGGAATGGAGCCAGATTGAAACTTATGTAATGACATCATCATTTGACTTTGACATCTAAGAACAAAATATTCACATTTTTTTCTTGCACAACCTTAATTTTTGAAAAAGAATAATCTAGAACTAACAATGGCAACACGGATGGCCACGCAGGTGTGATAATTAAATTTATGTAATAAGTATAATAACATTAATTTGATTTTGACATCTAAACACAAAACGTTCACACTTCTTTTCTTCACAACATTAATTCAAGCAAAAAATCTCAAAAAAGAAAACTAAACTTGAGGCAACACGGTTGGCCACACAGGTGTGCTAGAGAAGATCGGAGTGGAACCTGAAGTAGAGAGGATTGGAAAGTACAAAAGCGCGGGCGACCAGCTGGCAAGGAAGAATTTATCAGAAGAAGTTAGAGAAATGTTGACTCTTATTCTTGATAATACTTATGCTAATTGGCTTGATGTTGTTTCCTCTACTCAAGGTACTATTTTTTGGTATTGGTTTTGAAGAGATTTCAGATTTGCGAAAAGGCCCCTTATTAATGCCGAAATTGCGAAAAAAGGGCCAGGTTTTGTTCGTAAGTTGACAACTCGATTCACTTTTTGTTTATGGAATTAAAAGAACTGCTGTTCTTTTCTTTTGAAATTTTTAAGAAAGAGGGGGACCAAATTACAATTTCTGACGAGGGAGGTGTTTTTACGTTTTTTCGCGATTTCGGGATAATGTAGGGTCTTTTGTGCAACTTTCTGTTAAATTTGTGTATTTAATTTAATATTTATTATTATTGTGAATCAGGAAAGAGTAGAGAGGAAGTGGAGGAGTTTTTGAACGCGGGAGTTTATAAAGTTGAGAGACTCAAAGAAGAAGGTTGGGTCACTAATCTTCTATACGATGATGAGGTGCGTTTTTCTAACCCTAATTTTGATTAATTAGTGAAAAATCACAAATTATATACGTGCAAATTTCATATTTTTGTTTGTGTTTCCGTCTTTATTTATTAATTTGTTGAGAATCTCAAAGTGCGAATTCATATTTTTGTTGGTGTTTTGCACTTTATTTATTGAATGTTTGCAAACAAAAATTATTTATGTTCGAATTTCATATTTTTGTTTATGTTTCCATCTTAATTTATGAATTAGTTGCAAATGACAAATGATTTATGTGCAAATTTCATATTTTCTGTTTATGTTTCTGTCTTTATTTAATACAGATAACTTCAATGCTTAAGGAAAGAATAGGACAAAAGGACAAGAAAAGTCTACGCACTGTTGACTATAGGTAAATTAAATCTTCCGTATTATTAATTATTTCTATACAAAGTTTATGATGGTACATTCCTCATGTAATCAAATTATACTTCACTAAATTATAACATTATTATGAGACGTTTAAGAATCATAAATTTTCACGTACAGTATCATATGATAACTTTACTCTAGTATATATTTTATTTCTGGCGAGCTTATTATTTTCCAATTAGAATATTACGAGATTTCACAATCTATTGCCCTTTATTTCTTTTTCTTTTATAAATAGTAAATATTCACAAATCGAAATGTGTTTATTTTACACATTTCTACCATCTAATATTTCATTTTTGTAAACTAAACAATTTTCCTTTTATTTATTTATTTATATATTATATATTCAATGTACAGTAAGTATTCAAACGTGAAAAAGTTGACGGTGGGATTGGAAGGAGGGAAGGATCAACTTGCAATTTCCATTTTTTAACCATTTCCCCTTATTTATTATTTATTCTACCAACAGTACATACTCAAAAGTAAAAAAAAAAAATGGACGGTGGGATTGGAAGGACAAAATTGCATTTTTTCGTTTTTTTATGTACATTTTCCCCATTAATTTCCTTTTTTTTTTTTTTTACAAACAGTAAGTATTCAAAAATAAAAAAAAGGCACTCAAAAGAAAGCAGGGAAGCACCGGACCGCAATCTTCCCTTTATTTAAAAAACATAAATCAAAACAATTATCCCTTAATTAATTTATTCTTTTTGACCGACAGAAAGTATTCCAAAGTGAGGAAATGGACGGTGGGATTAGAAGGAGGCAAGGACAGAATCGCGGTCATCCGAGCTTCCGGAAGCATCAGCAGGACAAAAGGCCCGTTCAGCTCGCCGGGATCCGGAATTGTAGCTGACCAATTCATCGACAAAATCCGTAAAGTCAGAGGTAAAGTTTGTTTGAATTTTTGAAAGTTAAGTAATTTTGAGGATTTGAAGGGGTGGTTGTGAAAGTTGCTACTTTATAATAGAAAGAAATTGTTGAGTTAGAGGTTAGTTTGAATTGTATATCGTTAGTTATTGTCTCTGGAATCGTGGCTGACCAGTTTATTGAGAAAATCCGTAAAGTCAGAGGTAAAGTTTCTTTGGATTTTTGAAAGTTAAGTAATTTGTCTGTCATTAGTATCCTTGTTTTTCGGAATAATTGATGTTTTGAGGGGTGTATGTGTAATTTTGAGGATTGGAAGGGGTGGTTGTGAAATTTGCTACTTGATGATAGAAAGAAATTGTTAAGTTAGAGGTTAGTTTGAATTTTATATCATTATTTATTGTCTCTGGAATTGTCGCTGACCAGTTCATCGAAAAGATCCGTAAAGTCAGAGGTAAAGTTTGTTTGGATTTTTGAAAGTTAAGTAATTTGTCTGAATTGATGTTTTGAGGGGTGTATGTGTAATTTTGAGGATTTGTTTGTATTATTTATTTTGTTCGTCTCACTACTTTCATTTTATATCTGTGAAAATGAAATAAGAAAAGAATTAAATTGCGTGATTTTTTGTGTTTTCAAGGCGTATTTGTGTAATTTTGAGGTTGTGGAGGGGTAGTTATGAAATAAAAATTTCCTTGTTTATTTTTTCCTTGGAAATTAGAGATTTATTTGAGAGCTTGAATCATTAATATATTTTTTTAATTTATTTTTATTTATTTATAGAGTCGGATGAATATAAGGCAGTTATTTTGCGAATTGACAGTCCTGGAGGCGATGCTCTTGCCTCCGATCTGTATGTTAAATCTTTTTTATCATTTCTTACTTTTTCATTTCATTTCATTTAATTATTTTTGCATATAATATCTACTAACTGAATTTTTCATTTCATTTTCATGAGCCTATTTTTCAGAAAAGCCTAAATCGTTTCATCACATCACTTTTTATTAACTTTTAGGGTGTATCATATATTTCTCGCAGGGGCTATTATTTCCAATTTCATTTTTCTTAAATTTCATCTCTTAACTTCACTTTCTTCTATCATAATAAAAACCAAATGACACTTCCCACATTTTTAAGGGCCAAACAAACACGATATTTCCACTCTTATTCTAACATTTTACCCCTCTGTGATAAAATATTTTTCTAAAACAAATTTCTTAAAAAATATTTTTCTAAAAAAAATATTTTCTTGAAGGGCGGCCATATTTACTTGCGCAAGAAACGTGATATTTGGACATATACTTATTCTAACATTCTAAAATAATAATAATAATAATAATTATTATTATTATTATTATTATTATTATTATTATTATTATTATTTTAAAATTGAAATACAGAATGTGGAGGGAAATAAGGCTGTTGGCAGAATCAAAACCAGTGGTGGCCTCGATGGCTGACCTGGCGGCGAGCGGGGGCTATTACATGGCCATGGCTGCCCCTGTTATTATTGCAGAAAGCCTCACCCTGACTGGCTCTATCGGAGTTGTTACAGGTCAGTTGCTTTCTTATTTTTTGGGGGGAATTAATTTCCAGTTTCCCTAGTTGATTGTGTTTGGGTTAATTGAGTTGAGACATGATTGTGGCTGAACTGACCATCAGTGTGCCCTAATTTGGCTTAACTGACCATATTTGTGCCCTAATTTTGCTTAACTGATCATAATTGTGGCTGAAAGCTAAAACTAAACCTAACTGGTTCCATTGAGAAGTTACAGGTTATTTTTTTGTGTCTTGGGACTTTTTAGGGCTTTTCGTACCTTATAAGTTAAATTTAGTGCCCTAACTGGTTGAAAAATAAAGCAGTAAATAAGAAGCTTAGTTCCAAATTTACCTGTTTTTGTAAGGGTACTTTTGGAAATTTGTTAATTTTTCATTTTTAATTCATAGGGAGATTTTCATTGCAAAAGCTGTATGAAAGAATCGGCTACAACAAAGAACTAATTTCAAGGGGTAAATTTTCTGAGTTCAGAGCTGCTGATAATAGACCTTTAAGGTATTTTATCTTTAACAAAAAAATAATTTATTGAGAAATTATATCATAATATAGCTAAAATGATATATTAATATATTGGGAAATTATAATATATAATGGAGCTAAAATGAAAAAAAGATGAAAAATAAATGTTATTAGTATAATAAATAAATAAAATGAGGCGTAGTTAAATATTATGGCATTAATTGACAGGCCGGATGAAGCAGAGCTATTTGCAAAATCGGCTCGAAATGCTTACGAATCGTTTCGCAATAAAGCCGCCTTTTCACGCTCAATGGATGTAAGCTATTTTATATTTTACTTTTTCTTTCTTTTAATTTTTTTTTATCTTGTGAGAGATAATAAGATTATTACATTGAAAAATATTGATAAAAAGGACCAAATGGAAACTATTTTCAAAAAACATTGATAATAAGAGTTTCACTTAACCTATTCTATCTTTTTACTTCTTTTTTTTCGTTTAATTATTATCTTATGAGAGATATCTAAGAGTCACATTGAAACAATTATTGATAAAAAAGAGGGCCTAATAGAAAATATTTTTAAAAAATATTGATAATAAGAGTTTCATGTAAGCTACTGTACCTTTCTACTTTTTTTTTCTTTCAATTTTTTTTATCTTATGAGAGAGACGATAACAATTCACATTGAAACAATTATTGATAAAAAGGAGGACCAAATGGAAAAAGTGGCGCAAGGGAGGGTTTGGAGCGGAAAAGACGCTGCTTCAAGAGGATTGGTCGATTCCATCGGTGGGTTTTCTCACGCTGTTGCTGTTGCTAAATTCAAGGCTGATATTCCTCAAGATCAAAAGGTCGGTTTAAATAATTTTATATTTTCTAATCGTTATTAAGTTAAAAACATTAGATAAATTTGCAAAAAAAAAAAAGATAAAACTGAATTATGCTTAAACTGCGAAGAAGAAAAACCCAGTTTTGGTCACATTGTTGTGTTGCTAATCCTATTTTTGCAAAAAAAAAAAAGGTTTTCTTTTTTATAATTTTTGATAATGCAAGGGTTTTTTTGCAATTTGTGCATATGCAGGATTGTCCTTGCAAACTATACCAGTAAATATTTACCTTTTTTTACCAAAATGGTTTTGTAATTTTTGATAATGCAAGGGCTTTTTGGCAATTTGTGCATAATACAGGGTTTTTCTTGCAAATTATACCAGTAAATATTTACCTTTTCTTTTACCAAATGTTTACTTTTTAATATGTTTTATAATTAATAATACAGGTCAGGCTAGTTGAAATCTCAAAACCGTCTCCAAGCCTGCCAGACTTAATCACGAGCATTGGAAGCTCTTTGATTGGTTTAGAAAGAGTGACAAAAAATATTCTTAGTGACACGTCAGCAATTTCAGGCGTTCAGGCAAAATTGGACGGAAGTTTATTTGAAGGTTTGGGAAATCCGATGAGTGAGAATCAGATATTGACTCTCATAAAGGATTTTATGAGATCAATTTGAATTGATATGTTAAGATATTTTTATATTTTGGTAAATATTTTGGGGAAGAAAAAGAGAGGTGTAGGTTTTTGATAGGTTAATGAACATGTTGATTCTTGAAAGTTATAGAAGAAAATTGGTGGATGGAAGGATGGAGGTTCTGTTCATTCAATTTAGTAATTTTTTTTGTTTAGTCAGGTGGATTTGGAAGCATGACGAAACACAATATATTTTATGATTTAATCAACCATTTTTTGGTAATTTGAGGATAGATGATAATTTGAAAATTTGAAGGCCTAAATCTACTATCATAATTACCGAATAAATTTCTCCCAAGTACTGTCACTATTAGTAGAAATGAATTCAAAATCAAGTCCTCGAAAAGCCTCGATTTGAGCATCATCCATAATCCTTCAACCAAGTCCGATTCCGATATTGACTTTCAGAACCATGAATTAAACCATAACAAATAATTTATACCTCATTTAAGCCTAAAAATTAACCTATGCCTTAATTAAGTTCTCAAAAGTAATTTATACCTCAATTATGACAAAAAGAATCCGAACTCAAGCGGAGGGAAAATCAAATTAAAAGATGGGCTCATAGAAAGTGTAGAATCATAATGAGACCTTCAGCATGGCATAAAAACCAAATTGGCTAAAGAAAAAACGGTGTAATGATGTTGATGTTTATATACTGTTTTTATTTAAACATATTTAATAAATAAGGTTTATATGATGTTTCTCAAAGCACATAAATGAGATCATGCTGCATGAAAGAAAATTCCATCGTGGAGTATCAAATTCCTTAAATGAAAGGAATTCAACTGTGAGACATGACATAAATTTAGCAACGTAACAATAATGACCCCAACAGAATATTACAGAATTCTCACACCAATTTGCCTAAAGAAAAGCAGTGTAATGATGTACACATTATACTACTATATATAAAAGTTGGTCATGTTTTTGACAATTGTCAAAATATGAAGCTTCGTGGGATCTTCTGTGCCAAGTTTTATACTTCCAAATATATAGCGGGTCATTTTCAAATAAACATAATATCCAATACACAATTCGCTACTTGGTCATCTTTTTGCCACGTGTCAAAATGTGAGGCTCTCAAATCACAACCGTTCAATCCAAGTAAATCCAACGGTTGAAGATGAACTTTCTTTCTCTAAGTGACATGTGTCATTTCGTGGGATCAGTTTTATACTTCCAAATATATAGCGGATCATTTCCAAATAAACATAATATCCAATACACAATTCTCTACATAATAATTTATTTTACTGATTTATTGTGGCATCAATTTTCTTTTAAATAGTACCCTCAAATTTTAGTTTTATTACCATACATGCCATCAACTGTTCTACGTTAAAAAAAAGTGACACAATTGTTATTTTTTATAAAGTTGAGGGTTTTCTTTTGGGGTTATATTTGTTAGATAGACTCAAGTTATTTCCAATTATATAAGAGATTTATTATGTTGCTCCAAATTGTACCTCACAAAAAAATATTAATTATATTCTTTTTTTTTTTTGAAAATATTTCATATTATCCCTTAAAAAATTTTAATATCAATTTTTTTGCTGTAAAAATATCAATTTATCTTTATTAGGAAAATACATCCTCGAAGTGGAACAAGGATTTGTACCATTTTTTTTGCTTTAAAAATATCAATTTTATTCTATTTCAAAAATGTCTCCATTCAAAAAAATTTATATCATTTTTTTTGCTTTACAAATATCAATTTATTTTTATTAAAAAAATATATCCTTGGAGTGGAGCGAGTGTTACATCATTTTTTTCTTTAAATATATCAATTTATCTTTATTATAAAAAATATATCTCCGAAGCGGAGTGTGGGTTACACCTAGTATTATTAATTAATGAAAATTTTGTCAACTTAAGACCTATTCGTCCTTAAATCTAACATCTAAGACCCAGGCCGAGTAAAAAAAAACAGTTCAAAACTGGGGACCGGCTGAGTCAAAAAACGGCTTTATTTTTGAAAAATATGGGGGTAGGCTCAATATCCTATTTCAAGTACTCACTTTTATGCAAAAAATATTTAGAAAAAGTAACTTATTGCGCAAAGTTTATCCACCAAAGTGATCCTCTCACATCAGTGATGAAACATCTAACAGCGACTATTTACTTTCTTTTTTCTAAGATGTTATTTATATAATGCCGTGAATGAAAGAATATTAAGTGCAAATTTTGAAAGTTTTCATAAAAGTAAAAGAATGGCAATTTTACGGATCTTTCTGATCTTAGTTGTTTTAGTGGCTCAGCTAATTGTTCTCCACGGACAGCCCAGCACACAAGGTGGGAACTTTCTTTGATCTTGGAATTAGATTTCTTTGTTCATGTGCATTAAATTTTTTTTTTTTTGTAAATCTATATTTTGTAAATATTTTCAGTAACGATAGGGTTCCTGTCGTTCAACAGTACACGACAACAATATATATAGCTAATAAATAATTTATAAAATTGAAAAAATAATATATATAATTCATTTTTTGTAAACAATATATATGTAAACAATTAAAACAATATATAGAAAAGAAATAATAATATTATGAAATTCCAAAGTGTAAATAATGCACAAAAAAAAATGTATAAAAAAGTTAAAACAATATATAGAAAAAAATAATAATATATTAAAAAGGAAAAACAGTATATATAAATTTTGTCGTGATTTGAATGTACTCTAAACTGTCCTGATTTCACATTTTTCTTTTTCTTTTAATGAAACATTGGAGTAGAATTTCTGATCATTCTACTTCATTTATCAAAGAAAAATAAAGACCTGCCGGCTCCCAAGGGTTAGAATGTTTATATGGCCCAAGGTAGAATAAGAAAGGATCAAAAGAGTATATTTAAAAGAAAAAAGATAAAGGTAGATTAAGTAAAAATCAAGTTTGATCTTGTTGGTAATGTTATATGAATCAAAGCACCTGTGTTTGACTCCTAACCTTCGCTATTAATTTACTTCTGAGTCTGAGAAGGATACAAGTAACAAAACAGCAGAATCAGGACCCTAAAAGGTTTCGGGCCCTATGCCTTGGCCTGGACTAGCCTGGCATGTCCTGAAAAAAGAATATATTAGAGTTGATTTACTCCATTTTTTTTTATCTTTTTTGAAGATTTTTTTTTTATATTCAACCCATTAGATTAAGAGATTTTAATAAATATATATTATATTACGTTTACCGAAAATTGAATCTATTATCTCGTGTCACACATACAAATGCTGAGAATTGAATCTATGACCTCTTTTTGAAGGAGTTACGCAATTTTTCATCAACCGCCTCCATTTTAACATAATTTCCATTTTATCACACCATATGTCGCCCGCATTAGAATAATACGCTAAAGTAAACATGCCTCATTAATCTCAGTGTTCTCAATTTTTTTAAATGTAGCGGATTAGGGTATTTTAGGCTTTCTTTAAAAAATAAAAATTGCTACAAAGTTCATTTATATACAACGTCCTTTAAACAGGAGTTAGAAGCATACTCCATCTTTCATTCTCTTTCACAAAGAAAAGAAATGAATTGAAAAACTAAGCTATGGTCAGCCCACGTGGCACGCTCTCTTGTCGATTTTGTCTGTGTTTTCAAATTCTTAGAGCAAATCCATAGTGTCCACCTCAATTAGGCTGGTTAGGGAGAGAAATGGCGATAAGTCGGTTTCATGTTTCAGTTTCTGGGCTTCATCATTTGTCAAATGTCGATTGGTAATCGAGGTTTTGTTTATTCCTTCAAAAACAAATCGAGGTTTAGTTTAAATCGGGGTATTGCTAATCCGAGAATTTCAGCTTTATAACCGAGTTTCCAATTCCTTAGTCTTTTAGCAACTCGAGATTCAACATCTCAGATTTTCGGTTGATATCCAGGATACCGGTAACTCAATATTTGAAAATCTTGTAATTAGCTATTAAATCTGGTTTGGCCCACAAGGTCAGAAGAACCGTAATAAAATAGTTTTTATCTGTCTCTAATCAGGTTTTGTAAGTATCGATTGCGGGATTTCTGCCAATTCTAGTTATGTGGACCCCACCACAAAATTAACATACGAATCAGACGACAAATACATCGACACCGGTAACAGCAACAAGGTGGCACCTAACTACATTAGCGTTGTATCATATCAAGCCCAAACCGTTCGAAGCTTTCCTGCAGGAGATAGAAACTGCTACATGTTTACAAATCTAACAATCAATGGAAAGTACTTCATAAGAACAACTTTTTTGTATGGAAATTACGACGGACTTCAAAGTGTAAAACCAAACAACCCCTTATTGTTTGATCTCTATATTGGAGTTAATAAATGGGCAACAGTTAATATCTCCGATGCATCTAAGGAATATACGTACGAGATAGTCAGTTTAACAACGATAAATTTCACATGGATTTGTCTTCTCAATACAAAGTCTGGGACTCCTTTCATTTCTACAATAGAGTTGAGGCCGATAAAGGGTACAATGTATCCATATGCAACAGCAAACCAATCAAACGCTTTTGTTCTGCGCTATAATTATGGACCAACGACAAATCAAATAATTAGGTATGGCAACATCGAATAATTTATACCTTTATATAAATAATTATTATTTACATGCTTCATAAAATTGACGCAGGTACCCTGATGACCCATATGACCGTATTTGGTTACCATTTTCATACGACAATACCGTCTTGAAAGAGATATCGAACTTGAATGCCAACATCACAAGGAACACAGATAATGAGTTTGAGGTTCCCTTTGCAGTTCTCCGAACGGCAATTACTCCAATTAAATCTATGAACTTAACTGTTATAACAAATCTTGAGCGCTCAAATGATCCAAATTTTATGGGTTACTACATGTCTCTCCACTACGCAGAGCTCCAAATTCTTAACTCAACTGAGTTAAGGGAGTTCATCACCTATGATGATAATAACTCGCGCTGGTATGATGAAGCAATCAGCCCACCATACCTTAAGGCATATTTTCTATATGCTCCGGTACCAGAAATATATACACACTATGACTTTTTGCTTGCCGGAACTCAAAGATCTACACTTCCTCCCTTCATAAATGCGATTGAGTTTTATGCGCCTTTGCCTCTCAATAACTTGATGACTGATGTTCAAGATGGTAATTTTCCATTTTCAATTTTGACAACTACAGCTAAATGTAAAAATACTGTATATAGTAACAAAACTGATTTTTGTGCCCTTCTGTTTACCAGTCAATGCTCTTTATTCAATTAAAGCACAATATGGATTGAAAGGAAAGTGGTCAGGGGATCCCTGTACTCCATCTCAGTATAGTTGGAGTGGATTGGGATGTAGCAATTCCATTTATAGTCAACCAAGAATCATATCTTTGTAAGGATAGACAAATTTCGTACGTATTTTGTTTGCATGATACATGAAAAATAGATGTTCAGTTTTTTTTAATTTCTTCTGCAGAAACCTATCATCGAGTAATTTGACTGGTGCAATATCAGACTACTTCTCTATGATCTCCGAACTCCATTCTCTGTTAGTACAGACATTTTCAGCATGCTTTTTCAAAATTTTAAATTGTAAAAAATGAATCATGGTCTTAGTTATTGAAATCTTCTAATGTTAATTTGATGTTCCATACTTATTGACACACTTTGCTTCAGGGATTTATCTTGCAATAGCTTAACTGGTGAAATTCCTGATTCTCTAACAGATCTCCTATCCCTTCAAGTCTTGTAAGCAACAAATCATGTCTTATTAACTCATAATTTTGAAGTACTATTTTGATAAAATATTGAAAATAATTCTTTTCAGAAATTTGAGTGGAAATAATTTCACCGGATCCGTCCCTGCTAAACTGAACACCAGAGCAAATAGTGGGATTCTTACTTTAATGTAAGAATCTTCTTTTGAATATTTTAAATTTTATTTTTATTTTTCTCTATTATACTATTAATATTGTTAATATATCATATATTTTCAAATTCTAGAACTGGGCAAGGGTCGTGCGCTCGGATTTATCCTCCCTCTCCTGGGAAGAATAAAACCATACTTGTGATAATTCTTTCAGTTACAATTCCTGTATTTGCACTGATGATTGTTGGATTAGTTCTCTACTTCACATTATGCCAAAAAGTCCAAGGTAAATTTCAAAAAATCAACATTTACATCTAATAATATTCCACTTAAATTGTAAAATTGTAAAATTTCAATTCATCCATAAGGAACTTATTCGATTTCTTTCTTCCTAGAAGGTTCTTCAGTGCCACAAGAAACACCTCCTGTCGCCATTCACCCCGAGCGACATGTGGATGAGCCTAAAATTGGCACAGAGTTTCACCAATTTACATATGTACAATTGAGTACAATTACTAATAATTTTACACGAGTAATTGGTAGAGGAGGGTTTGGTACTGTGTATCTCGGCACCATGGATGATAAAAGAGAGGTTGCTGTGAAGATCTCCCAAGTCCCATCCGATCTTACGAGCAGACAATTTCTCGCTGAGGTGGTCATCTTTTTTATTTATTTTTATAGGAAGGTCTCATATTTTTCACATCTATTTTCAAAGAAAATAATTTTGCTAAGTTTCGAACTCACAACTTTTTGATTGGTGGATTGATGCTTTGATGAGGTGGTCTATTTTACACAATCAATGAATTTTATATAAGAGAATATGAATAACCAATCATTTTATCGAATGAAGAGGGCATTTTTGCTCCACTTTTGGAATTTTAATTTATATCTTATGTTTTATTATGCTTTGCACTCAATCTTGGATTCATTGATAATAGAAGAGCCAATTATTTAATAAATAATTATCTATTTGTTTTGTAGGTTGAAATCCTGTCACATGTACATCATAAGAATCTAGTTTCTTTAATTGGCTACTGCAAGGATGGTGATAAACTTGGAATAGTCTATGAGTACATACCCCAAGGGAGTTTGAGTGATCATATTAGGGGTAATATAGTTGTCCTTAAATTGATTATTAATTTAATATATAATTACAATATAATCTTTTTAAAGCTCAAGTAGGGGATCGCCTGAGAATCCCATAACTGCTACATAATTACATTACCTTCTTTTAGGTAAAGCTGGCATTGTAAAACCTCTCAATTGGGCGGCGAGAATCCGTATTTCACTTGAAGCTGCACAAGGTATGTTGATGCATAATTCCATTTATTTCAATATTAAAATAAGAAACATTTGGACTGCTTTCAAGTGCAAAAGACCAAATTGAACATTCCTTCGGAATGATGCAGGGTTAGATTATCTACACACGGGATGTGGAATAATTCACAGAGATGTCAAAAGCAATAATATCCTTTTGGACCAAAACTTCACAGCCAAGGTTGCTGATTTTGGTTTTTCAAAAATCATAGGGAAGACTTCAACATTTTCATCATTGTATATTTGTGGAACACCTGGCTACATTGATCCTGAGTAAGTCCCACAGTTCTTCAAATACAAAATATTTTTCCATAAACTCATGATTTCTATCTCAATTCACACGATTTTATTTTTCTAGGGCAAGCCAAATGCAAAAACTAACTGAGAAAAGTGATGTGTATAGTTTCGGAGTGGTTCTTTGGGAAATAATTACAGGAGAACCTGCCATTATAGAAGGCCAAGTAGGCCAAGCAAACATCAATATTGTTGATCTTGTAAAACAAAGACTGTCAAGAGCAAGCATCGAAGCGATTGCCGATAAAAATCTGGGACAAGATTTTAACCGTAATTCAATATGGAAAGTTGTGGATCTTGCTAATCGCTGCACAGAACATTCTTCTCAGAGACCAACAATGGCTGAGGTGGCAGTTGTGTTGAAGGAGAGCTTGGCATTAGAAGTTACAGGCACAATCCAGCGTGGCGAATCAAGTCATGAGATAAGTCAGCCTAGTAACAACTCTGGTAATATTTCATTGACTGCCTTCGGCCCCACCGCAAGGTAAGCCCACAAATTATAATTTGATAGTGTGATTTTATGATAGTGTGCCACTTCCGAAAAATGTAAGATTATTGGGTTTGTAAAAGCAGATGGATCATTGGCTTTGACTGTAGTGTGAGTGTGTGATGGTTTTAAATCTGTTTACTCTTTTGAGTGGTTTACTGTCTTATCAAAGCAAAATTTTAAATTGATAAATGTGATTGCCAGATAGGCACTTCAAGAAATTGCAAGTCCATTTAACAGCCAGCCACATCATCACCGTTATGCTTTGAGATTAGAACCAAATCACGTAAAACAAGAAAACCAGATGGACTGTATCGGACATAGAAACTGACATTAATTCATGCCACAAGAGGTCCTCAATTTCTTATTCATAACAAAAGAGACTACAGCTGACCTTGAATCAATTAAAAATAAACCAAATAATGCAATTCCACATACAAAAAGTATGTATACATGCAACAAAACAACCCTAAGCATTTACAAGAAAAAGAAAGAAAAGGGGTTAGAGCATCCATCAATTATCAATTCCTTCCCTCAAGCTTGCATTAAAAAAAAAAATTATCAATTCTTTTAATCATCATTGCCATGTTGAATGTCCAGAAAGTATCTACTATTTGCTCAATAAACCACATGTTTCTCTTAGAATGTGTATACATTGAGATGACGATGATTAAAATCAGGAATAAAACTTAATAGAGATTGGAGAGCACAATAACTCTCCCAAAATTTTCGACAAAGTAATATATATTAATACTATCATAGTGAATTTTTTTCCGAAATATATGTAGTTTATATATTTGGCCCCGTCCCAAATTTTTATGCAAGGTTAACTAATGGTGAGAAAAAAATTTGCCCCCCTAATATATCTGTTCAAGCTCCGTTCCTGATTAAAACATCAAAAGAGGGAAGAGAAGGAAACTCGTTGAAAAACAAAATCAGAGAAGAGAGGGAATTAAAATGGAAAAAAATATAAGGGAGAGAAGAAAAACCCAGTGAAAAAACAAAATGAAAAAGGCAGAGAAGAAAAATCGATGAAAAAACAGAATCAAAGAGGGGAGAGAAGAAAAATGGTATATGGCCTAGTGACGTATCGATATATTCTCTACAATTTTCCAAAAGAACAATTCTTTTCAGATCTGATGTCAATCGTAAAACTAACCCTAAGCAACACAGCCAAAGAACCAAATAAGAGGCAAATTTCGAACCAGAATATATTCACAAAATCAAGAGATGTCAAATATTTAATCACAAAAATCAATTTCACTTTGGATAAATAACCGAAAAAGCGACAGATCTTTCATATCCAAGATTCTGGGGCAAAATCACGAAAATAAACAAAATCATGTCTGAAAATAACAAAATATTTCGATTCACAAGCAATCATCGTCTCTGAGATTAAGATCTCGTCACAGCCTCATCGCAAAATCAAAAAAGGTTTTCAACAAAACAAGTAATCATCGACTGTGAAAAGAGAATCAAAGAGAATAAAAAAGACGAGAAGAGGCAAAACCCTCTCAAGAAGTAAGAACTCCCAATCCTCCCCTCGCATGATCATCTCTCTCGCTTTCTCCATTAGAGCCTCAGGCTCGAAACAAATGAAATGAGAGAAAGAGCGACTGAAGGAGGAGAAGAGTTTCCAAACCAATGTGAAGAAAGCATGTCATTTAACGGTAACATTTTAATATCTTTCAACAATGTGTCTTTATGAACCAGATCCAAGTTTAGTTTTCTATCTTATACCAGGCTGGTTAAAAACATAAAAAGATCAAGGCCCGTATATACTTTTACCCAAACAAAATAAAGATGTTGTTTTCTTAATTTAACAAAGATGTGAAAAACAGGATAAATACGAATAATCATATTAAAAAATTACCAATCATCAAACCAAAGTTAGTCTTCAAAATCATTGAAATTTTGCAAATCATCAAATTGATAAGATTTGAAGTTAGCTTTCAAATTTGAAAACAAAAAACAAAATAAGCAGAGCGGGCTTAATTTTTATTCTTGTTTGGGATACAGTTCTGTGGTTGGTGACTGGTGAGTACAGTATTTCGAAAAGTATGGTTGAGCATATTTTTGTTTTTATGACTTACTTCTGTTGGCTCTTATCTTTGTAATAAATTTTCAAAAAATAAACATTCAAATAATTCCGGGTTATTTATGTTTATTTGTTAGGTCAGTTTTCATTCATGTACTTATTTTTATTTTTGCTTAAGTATGTTACACTATAGGAATTAAAGGATCGAGTTTCACTTTTAACATGTTTGAACAACAGTCAACAAACAATTATAACTAAATGAAAATTTATGCTAAAACTGTTATTTTGTCACAACCGAAAATACTGTACAAACAAATTTAAGAAACTCCAAATAAACAACCAAAAAAGTACGTTCTCCGCCATCCAATTACCAACACAACATGAGGCAGCGGTACGCACAATTCTTACCTGTGAAAAGGAAGAATTTCCCATCACATACTCGGGCCTTCCGCTATCAATCAAAAAACCAACGAATGAAGACTTTCTGCAGTTAATAACCAAAGTCCAACAAAGAGTATCAGGGTGGGCATCCAAATACCTATCAAAAAGGAGTAGACTAATCCTGGTAAATGCTACTCTATCTGCCCTACCAACTTACTACATGCAAGCTTTTGTACTACCATAAGGAGTTCTAAATGAAATAGATAAAGCCAGAAAAATTTCTTATGAAATGGGACAAACAATTTGTAGCCAGAAAAAATCAAATTAATTGGGGCACGGCCTGCTTGCCAAAGCAACACGGGGGCATGGGAGTGAAAAACTTACACAATAATTCACTATTGCTTAAATGGCTGTGGAAGTTAAAAAAGTAAACAAGACTCGCTATGGACCACCACTTTCTCCAACATCTACCGATCCAAGCAAGTAACAAAATGCAACAAACAATTTTTCTTTTCCAGAAGCCTACTCCAAATAGGAGAATGGTTCAATAGTAGAACAACCATGGTCATAGGGGACGAAACTTCCGCAAGTTTTTGGCACGATAAATGGCTCCATGGCAAAATACTCAATCAAACAAACTACAGACTCTATGAAAGATGCAAAATAAAAAATGGAACTGTCCAACAAGTTCTATCCCAAACAAATCCATCTCAACTTTGGGACCGGCAACTGAATACGGTTCTAGTGCGCCAATGGCTGCAACTAAAACAAGAAACATATGATTTGACGCTCACACACTAACAAGGCCAGATTCAATGGATCTCAAACACCAATGACAATGAATTCTCTGTTAAAAAAGCATATTCTTTCTTCTCCGAACCAGGTATTAGACAAGAAGAGATTACGAAACTCTGGAAGGATCGACTACAGAAATGGGAACCTGCTATAGATTCCAAATGCGTACTATGTACGAATCAAGCAGTAGAAACACATGACCACCTTTTTGTGAATTGCCAGTATGCCAAACAAATATGGCAAGAGGTCGCCCGTAAAACAAACTTTCAAATACCACGTCATACAACCTCAGCAACTGATGTACTCAAGATCATGAGTAAACACCAAGATAAAAATTCACAAAAAGAAAAGATAGCCATGTGGCTGGCAGCTAGAACATCTGGAAGGAGAGAAATGCGAGGATTTTCAAAAACTGTCAGAGGTCTGCCCGCTACACAAACGAAGTCGTCTCGTGCGATCATTGGAGATGGACAGACCTTCTAGGAAAGAATGGAAGGACGCCACAGAACAATGATATTTCACTCTGAATTTAGTCACTAGGGTCTGAGTACTTTTAGGCTAGGATCGATTTTGGAGGTGCCATTCTATTTGTGTTTGTTTTATTTACCCAACGAAAACCATGATGTAGAAGTTAAACCCTTTTAATTAATGAAATCCTAGCAGGCAATCGCCTACTCTTCAAAAAAAAAAAAAAAAACTCCAAATCCTGATCCGAATAAATCCAGATGTTGAGAAAAGGGCAATATATTTTCGTTGTGTGTGGGTAGTTGGGCGATCATGGCCCGGATTTGTGATTTCTAGAGATTTTCAAATACAAAATCTGATTTCAAATTTGTTGCCCGAAATGTGTAAATATGACATTATAAATATAATTATAATAATAAAAGTAATACCAAATTATTTAACTAAAAAAATAACAATTTACCAACCCTACAACAATTCATATATATACAATGGTAGACATAAACGTATTGTAACCCCATCTATTGCATTTGTTAAGGAGCCATTATAAGTTTTGTTGCGGTCTCTTATTGGCCATTTTTACCTTGAACTTTAAAATAACTATTGTTGGCTATGTGGGATTGAACTCTCGGATTTTTTGTAGAGTCTGTGGTACATTCATTTTTATTGTAACATAACACTTAATTTGACATTGATTTCTTCCAATGGCTTACAAGTGTAGATACTCCTTCACCTATATTTTGTTTTCTCCCTATTTTGATATGATGATCTTTATTTTTTATTTTATTTTGAAACACTTGCTACATTATTCTCCTTCAATAATGTAAAAATATTTCTCAATAAATAGTTTAACATGCATACACTTTGTGTTTCATATGTCATGTGAATGTCATTTACTTTCTATAGTCACAAAATAGTCGTGAACTGAGAAAAGTTAAGCAAGTGAATTAGAAATAAGTTAGTAGTTAAGAGTATGATCAATTTAATATACATGTTTAAATGGATTTTAACATCCGTGATTACTGATTAGAAATCCGTGATTAATTCGACTGAAACTTATTCAATATAAAAAGGTCTACTTAAATAGATAAACTTTCATGCATTCAATTGAGTATATAATTAAAAAAAACGCATCTTTATATATGAAGATTGTTATACTAAATAGAAATACGGATGATGAATAAAGCAATAATAATAATAATAACAGATTGTTCAAGTAAAGCTTCAAAAAAAATAATAACAGATTGTTATAAAACCCGGGCCGATTTCAAAAGCATTTGTGCATGATTTTGACCTTATGGAACTCGCCATCTTGGACACATTCAGATTATCCAGATTCGCATCCATTTCGTCCAATATGAAGAACAGCGACGGCCTAAAACTGCAACACAAATATATTTGTATTGGTCTATAATACAAGGATGGTGATACCAGCTCTTTCAGCACAATTGAATCTAATTTAATTCTTAATTGAAGACATTGAATGAGTGTGGGAGAGTTGATGCATAATCACGCAAATTAGGATGACAATAATATTTTAGACATAATATTAGACCCTAGATAATCTCTAAACAGTTTCATATGACAGTCAGACCTAACAATATTTCATTTAAATTGCTGATATGGATTTAAAATACTAGATTCCAACTCTATATAAAGTTCTCTAGGGCTGATTTTAGAGTTGAATTCTATGTCTACGACATTATTATATTATCAATCTTATCAAAAAGTTTATCAACACAAATGTGGGCCAATTCAGTTGATGCAAAATTTGTCGATGCAAAACAAAACTTGAAAATTGAGGACATAAACAAAAAAAAGGAAATAAAAGTTAGTAAAAGGGACAGAAATCCAATCCAACTACATGTGGATAGAAAACAGCAAGCTAAAGCAGCAACACATCATCATCACTAAAATGACAAAAGATACTTCTTGATCATTATGTGAAACATGAGGGGTTCAATTGCATAACCATGTAATTTTGAGAATTAGGGCCTTAATGCGTACTATTCTAACAGCATTAGTATTAGTGGAACATTATGAAGTAGGGCTCAAATTCATTTTTGTGTGACAATTTTTATTCCAAAAATTGTGAATTAAATTCCTGATCACCATTGAGTAAGATGGAGGCAATTGCCATCAATTCTAATCTCAGAGTTCGATTCTCGCAATACCATAAGTAAAAGAAATGTTATTCTGGAAGGCATAATTTCATATATACACTTTCAAACACTCAAAATATCTACAAAAGATTAGATCTTTTACCAAGTAAGAGAGAATGCAAGAATTGTATATGATTACTGAATTTGGAGTTTGATCAAAAGGAAATAAAGAGAGAATGACCAAGCAGAGAGCGGAATTTGCAGATTGCAAATGAAGACCCAACATAAAAAAAACTACTGTAATCACTTCATACTTAATGTTCCTTAATTTTACAGCTGTTCTCATTTCAAGTTTTTTTATGCCCATTAGGCATATGAGCATGGCTGATATATCTGAATGTTTGATTTGAGAGATTTTGAAGAAATAAACTGTGGTATCAAGTCCTTCATGAAAGAAAAAGAGAAAACAAAGTGGATACGATTCCCCTTACACAATTAGGGCTTCCAAATCACACTTATAAATGAAACTCAAAATGAAAAAATGAAAAAATACCTTAAAAACAACAGCAATAAAAAAACACAACACTAAAGAGTGGGGATCCTTTGTATGGTTTGAAATTTTCTTGCTGGTGGATTTTGCCTGTGGAGACTAGCAACGTCAGGGCTTCTCAATTTCGATGGGAATATAGAAGGAAGATTTTTGGAATTTGGAGGGAATGAAAGGAGAAAGAAGAAACATGCGCCATAATTTGAAGTATGAATCGGTTTTTATATATCATATATTTTTCCGTATCTTTCTGTATTTATTTTTTTTCCAATTCAGGGCCGGCCTTCTGCTAAAGGCTTCCCAAATATTAGGGCCTAAAATAATTAGATGGCAGATCATTTGTGAAGGAAAAATATATATATATATTCTTTGATAGCGTTATAGTACATATATCTATATATTTTATATTGCTCCTTATAATTTTCTTTATTCTTGGAGATTGGTGCCGCTAAGATTAAAACATTTATTTGGAGATTGGTTCGAGACATTTTGCCGACTATTGATCAACTACGCAAACAGGGATCTATTCTGCCGAATGTGTGTTTGCCTTGCATGCAAAATGCACAAAACATCTATTTCAGGAATGTTTTTTCACATATCAACTATTCTCTTTGATGGAATTAGATAATACAAACACCATACACACTCTCAAATACAAAGGAAATCCTAAATTAACAATCCAGATGGCTATCACATGTTTTTGGTTGTGGAAGGAGCGTTGTGCACGAACTTTTAGAAATAAAGCTTCTAATGTTACGACGATTACCGAATCATCAAGGCTGATATTACTCTTTGGGAAAATTTTCTTCAGACTAATTTGTTTACGAAATTTTTAGTCTTCTTTATTCCTTTTTTATTTTATTTTACTTATTAAATTATTGTAAGGCCAATTCTCTTGGCATTCCATTATTGTAACGAATTAAGGTATCACCTGGGGTCTATTATTCAAAAAAAAAAACTCTTTATTCTTTTATTATTGAAAAAAAATAGAGAGCGAAAAGGAAAGCTGGCGAAAAAGAAGCCCTAGTAAGTAAGCAAACTAAATATGCTTAGATATGTCTTTTAGAAACAGATTAGCTTATGACCTTTACACTAACAAAGCCTGAATCAAAGCTTTTTAATTTCCCCTGATCTTTTTCATGTGCTTCTCTTATAACATATTATCTATGTTGGAAAATAAGTACTAAAAATCGGAGTTAAGTTATATAATTATGATTTGTGAGAAATCTAGGACTTGCTCATCATATCAATCATCATTTTATAACATGAAGTCAACATATATATGCTCTATATTATTATATGCTAGAGGTTATAAAAATGTAAAGAAAAGATTATGATTCCAGGACCATGTGCAAAATAAAAATAACAGAATTTTATATTGAAGCTCAATTTATCTACCATTGATTTCCTGTACGGATGGCCTCAAAATAGAATTAGTACCGTAATTTTATATTGTAATCTCATTATATAATACTTTTTTCCCTTAGATTTGTGAGCATCCATTGGATCCATAAATTTTCAAAATCTTCAATTGTTTATGAATCTCGAAAGTGGCAAGTTGGACTTGGCAAGCAAAGTAAATTAATTATTTTTCAAATTTAGGAAGACTTTAGAACCAAGATGCCAATTAAATTATTTTTTCAAATTTAAGGCCAAAAACCTCCAAAACAATTTTTTTAACAAACAAATTAAAAATACCTAATAAACAACCTCAAGCTCCCAAGACTTTACTGTACTAGTCACATTTAAACACCAAAAAAAACACAAAAAAAATTATAAGCACAACAATCCTCTCTATATAGAGCACCAATGAAACAATAACACACAACACAAATAACACATGCACAAATCCAACCTTTATCCTCAAACCAACTCAAAACCCCTAATTAATTACTTGCATCAAATTCAGTCACTTCACAATTTATTAAAACACCAAATTTACCAACATTACCATCGCCATGGCAAACAACCCGCCTCCTACGACCGTCCTTTCAGCGAAACTATCTGATACTTTCTGATCTGCCGGTTCTTCATCCGGCCCAGGCGCCGGCTCTGACGCTTGTGCTGGCAAATGCTTTCCTTTCTTTGATGCCTTTGGTGCTGGTGCCTATCAACAAAAGATCAAATATATAATCTTTCTATATCTATAATTTTACTGGCAAAAAATGTGAAAAAATTTAGAATTTTTTTATTACATGAGATGGTGCTGGAACCGGGGCGGAACTCACGGTCTCTTTTTTGAAGAGCTCTCTAGGTTCCAGTACTTTATCGATCGTGTAAAGCCCCAACGGATCCTCATCCTTTATCGTGCCGACTAATTTGGCCACAATTCCTGCCAGAGTCTTGATCGTCACAACCTGCAAAACACAATTTTATCGAATTAATTACTTATTCATCATTCATTCTAACTGTATATAGAAAAAACTACCAACATCTGTAAATTACGATTAATTCACCTCGCCGCTGTTCTGAACAGTAATATTAAAATTCTTCTTATCCGTGGCAAGAGTATTCATAACCCCATTGCTCGACCTCAGCATCCTGACCGAATAATACACCGGAACCCCATGATACAACAACAACTCCAGCTTCCCAGCATCCGTCAAGTTCCTAAACTTCCCAACAAACCCATCCACAGCCTGATCCAACGGACAGAACACCGTCAAGCCCCCATCGATCGCATTCTGAAAGGTCTCAGCAGCGCTAGAAGTTGTTAGCACTAAGTCCGCAAATGACTTGCAGCCTTTGGATGACATTAAATTTGTGAGGTTGACTGTTGAGGGGGCTTCGGCCGGCGCGGCGGCTTCAGGGGAGTCGATGATGGAGCTGACTTGAATGACGGAGATGTTGTAAGGTTGTTCGAAGATTGATTTGACGAAGGAGGATTGGGAGGTGGATTGAGGGTCGGCGTCGGAGGGACAGAACGTCACGACCCCGCCTCGATGAGTTGATATGTTTAGGAAGCCAGACATTCCTGGCACGCCGGATTCCTGAAGAGAGAAATAATTGGTGTGATTAGTTGGTGTTAGTTAAAAATTTTCTTTTATTTTTATTTTTTGTTTTTTATGTTATAAACTTATAAATCTTTGTAATTATTTTATTTTTGAGTATTTGCATTGCATGCAATAAATGGATGGATTAGTGAATGAATGAATAGTTTTTTTTTGCTTAGAATTAACGAATTAATTAATTAATGAACGATTGGATAAATTAATTAATTAAAAATAATAAATAAATAAATAGAAATTTGAAAAAAATTATATTCTTGAAAGAAATTTACTCTCTACACCAGGCTTGTCCCTGTTTTTCTGGTGACACTGGCAGATTTTAAACGAAATTTAACTCACTGGTAAGTATTTTTTAGAAGAAAATTTCTCATCTATAAATCATGCTCCGTTTACTAAAAACAAACCCAAAAAGAAACAGAGGAGGCAAATCATACGTTCTGATTCAACTCACCTGATACATAGTGGAGCACTGAGTGGATCCACCTGATAACTGGTGCAGTTTTCTCGCGCCGTAATAATCCACCAACACATGCAAAGACAGCACGTGTCTCATAGTCGCCATTGACAACCCTCGAGCGAGGAGCGGCCCCATTCCGCCATTGCTGACGACCAACACAGTTATCGTGAGCCGGCGGTTGATCTCTCCGGCGAGGTGCGTCTCGCTCAGGTAATGGTTGAAGGTCGAGAACTCCGGGTGCTGCGCCAGGATCTTGGTTATGTTGTGCCCGCGTGATAGAGGAACAAATGAGGCTATGAGAAGGAGTAAAGCCAAAGGCAAGGTTATGCTTAGAACTCCCATTTTTAGAGAGAAAGAGAAAGAGAGATGGAAGAGAGAGTATTGGGAAGTGGAAATGGCTGAGTGATTGATTATGTTCAGTCAAGGTGATGAATGGTTTGCTCATGTGTAAAACTACGTTTGTTATTTGTTTATATTACATATTGCCACTCATGTTTGATATGCTCTTATTTATGTGGGACCCGTGTTTCAGCGAATAGTTGGAGATATCCAGTTTATGTGAAACTAGAGAGGTTTAGATAATTTATTATATAGATTGAATTAGAAACTGCACTTATTCAGGGGCAGGCATCGCGCATCAAGATATAAAATTTCCTGTATCATCTACTCTATGATTAAACATGTGGTTACCAACGTGTTATTATATAATTTGCTTAAATTATGAAAAATAACTTGTTCCACAGAAAGATATTAAAATTATCCACATGAAGTTTATATTCGCACAAAAAGAGAAACAATAGGGTCAGAAATAGACGGGCGGTGCACGTGCCGCCGGCGTGATATGTTCAGTTCGGATTCGGAAACTGAAATAAAAGCTTCCAAGGGCGAAATAAATAAAGGGACTTATTAAATAATGAGATGCAGGAATTTTTTAATGATATTAAAAAAATTAAATAATGAGATTAAATTAAATAACGAGGCGATTTATTAGGACAGCGCCACGTGTGTGTTAAGGCTGATTTGGCGTGAGAGGAAGAAAACTGATATTTAAGTTATTTGTAGATTGGTCCAGATAGTTTCCTTAATTTGTTTGACAATTTTTTGTAGTGATGAAATGATTAATGAGTAATGCGAAATTTAGATTAGATTAATACTAATAAATCAAGTATTTAAAATGATTTTAATTGTTTTAAGATTAAAAAATGAATCTCTATTCACTGTCGCTAAATCTTGATGTAGATTCCAAATTTTGTCAAATGGATTATATCCTAATTGGTTAAAATATTTACACGTGTGCTCAAAGATCATGGGTTCAATTTCCGCCAAACGCAATTGAGCTTATATTTAGCAAAAAGTCTCTCAACCCAATGCGTTTAGCAGCAAAATAAGAAAAGTTACTAGTTAAATCTCTTCATATTCTCAAATAAAATAAAATATATATAGATATAGATATTAAAATTAGAGATTGAGATCATTAAAAATCGAAAGAAAGAAAAATATATAGATATTGAAATTAGAGATTGAGAATATAGTAAAATATTGGTTTAATTTAATAATATAGTAAAATGTTTGGGGGGTAATATGCAACAAAAAGGGAGCACCGACAAGAGAAGTGAGATATATAAAGTGGGCCATTAAAAGGCTTTGTGCGATTTGGTCTGTCCTTGGCGTTGGATCGAGGCAAGGAATTTTCATCCGACGGCTCTGATTCCTTCTCGTGCGATTGCTTTTCTCACTTTTTTATTCTTTGGGGAATTAAGGCGCAATTAAATTTTAAAAGTTCTTTTTCTCTGTTGATCGAATTGATCCTGCCTTGAATTGCGCAAGTTGATGAGATATATTGTAACATGAACATGGTCCATTGTGGAGCAAAATGTAATAATTATTTTATTGTTGGTTTCGTTATTTCTATGATAAAATCATAAAAAGTGTATATATTAATTAATATTATACTTCTAACTCTAAACCTTTATTAGTTTATAGAAACAACTGTTTAAGGATCCTCAGTTTACACATACACTGATCAAACTCAAAAATTCAATACAAACATTTTTATCTTATCTTTTTTATAATTATTAATTATAACCCTGGGTTGTCTTAAATTGCATTTAGACTACTCTATTCCACAACCTCATGCACGAAAGAATGAATCTTCCTTTCAAAAAATTCTTGGAAATAATGCTAATAGTTGATTAAGAGTGATTAAATCGACACATGCAGCTAAAATAGAATGAGTTGAAACCCTAACGAGATATTGGAATCTGTCAACACCTATACATGGAAAAACAGTATATGAAGTGAAATTGAAAATAAAAAGATACACCTAAATTATAGGAATGGTGATATTAACGGCAATAAATTTGTTTTAAAGGACACACCTGCTTTTTTTTGGAAGATTTGATTATTTAAAAATCAAAACAATGAAATGAACCTGTTAATAGCAATTCAATTGTGTGCATCAAAATTGAGCTCTGTTTATTATATTTATCACAATCCAAAAATCGTAATGTTTCCCAAAAAATGATAGCTCTCATTTTTTTTATGTTATTATTGTTTGCATAAGTAATGCTTCGGGAAATTACTCAAGTAACTACGAATTATCGAAAAGATGATAAATAATAAAAAGAGAAAGTGATTAATGTACCTAATTTATAAATCTTCAGATTTCGTTTATCCAATGATTGAAAAATTTGCTGTACCTAATTTTTCTATGAGAAGAGTTTGCTACATTCCATAAAGATAATGAATCAATGATAATATTAGTTCGATATATAATGCCGTTGCACAGTTTGGACCTTGGTCACACTACACAGGATCATACTCCTTCGACATATCTTGTACATGATTGTAAAACACACACATTGCAATCTTCCTGCACAACATTTACATGTACAAATACATTGAGCATGAGAGAGGAATTATTTCTTTTTCTCTTTTTTATTAATTTGAGAAGATTTTCATTGTCTACTATACTCACCTCTTATCTTGTTATTTTAATGTCATATTTTATATTTAGTGTTTAAATGGAACTTTTAATTTTGAAATATCCATTATTATTTTGAAATTATAATATTCAAACACTTCATAAGGAATATCTAACAAGTATCTGATACATATATGGCTTAATTTTTGAAGTATTCACATAACATAGACTTATACCCCTACCTTAAAGCTTTATAAACAGCTGTTAATTAGATCCACAGTTTAAAAATACAATGATTAAATCCCAGCACTTGAAATTACAGCACAAACATTTCTGTCCTATCTTTTCTTAAACTTACAACATTAAATTATCCTAAATTTCTTTGAAATTACTCTGATATAACAGACTTTACAACCTCATACACGAAGGAATAAAAACATTCCTTACAAGAATTCGGCATTAAATTAGACCTAATCACATTATTATGGTAACACAGTAACTTCGGGAAATTTCGCGCGGCTAATGGAGAGTGATTAAATCCGCATGCAGCCAAAATCAAATGAGTTGAAACCCTAGCTACTTCTTTAAATCTATCCGTACCTACAATTCAAAAAAAAAAAAAAAAAAAATTAGAAATAGAAAAATATGCTCAAATCATAGAAACAGTGATATTAACATAAATATATCATAATTTTTTTGCAAGAATATTGTTTCCGCAAAATTTGATAGTGCGATATTTTAAATTCACGCTATCATTATTTACGAAAGATTAGAAAAAAGAAACGCTATCATTATTTGCGAAAGATTAGAAAAAAATGATAAAAAGGAAAGGGCTTAATTTACCTAATTTATAGATCTTCAAATTATCCTTAACCAAAGATTGGATTTTACTCTTAGCTTGCTCTTGATTCTTAATCATTAATACAGATTTGGTATTACAAACATTTCCATTCCCAAAACTGGAACTGTCTTTCCTTGATTTATCACTACTTATTCCATTATATGAATTCCCGGTTTTCCGAAAAACCGGGATTCTAATTCCCCTATTTGAATTTTGCGGCCTGGAATTAACAACACTATTATTTTCAACTGGTTTCTTTTTATTAATTACCGGTTTCGCCTTAGACAACATTTTCCATGATTTACTCACATCTCGATTTCTACTACTTTCTACCAAACTCTTCCCCTTTCTCTCTCCAGAATTAGGGTTTACAAACCCTGCGTTAAATTCCAAATCGCCAGCTCGCATCAAATCCCAATTCGCGCGTATAAAATTAATCCTATTTTGCAACCTTTTAGAATTATTATTATTCAAATTATTATTCGAATTTGGTGCCAACTCAGCAATCGGTACCAATTCTTCCGTACCAGGAACAAAATCATAAATGTTCAAATCCGCACTGGAGTCTCCATTTCTAACCGCCCTAATTTTTTCTAGGGTTTCTTGGCCAGACGGAATATTTTCTAGGGTTTCAGGCTGGTATCTTTCCTGCTCGGTTTTACAGATGGTACAGTCAGCACAGTACCAGTTTGAGTCCGGTACGGTCCAGCCAAGACCGGTACAGAATGTGTGAGAGGCTGAATTGCACAAATTGCAGAGTAGTAAAAAGGATTCGTTTTCTCTAGAATTGCAAATGGTGCAATTGGTGTTTGGGTTTGTTGGCTCGTTTATTGCTGTGCTTTCAATTCCATAAGGATTGTACACCTGTTATTTAAAAATTAATTAATTAATTAATTGAATTGAATTGAATTGAGTTTTAAAGAAATTTATAGGATCGTACTGCTTTTTTGACCAGTTGATGCTGATTAATTTAATTGTGTAATTCTCTTTGTGCTCCTTTGTTATTTAAAGCTCAATTGAGACTGATTAAGACCTTAATTTATAATTAGTAAAAAGTATAGGGTACAATTTTCAACTAATTACTATACTTTTCGCTGTTCATAATAACCAAAATTATGTAAATGGTCAAATTACTCTTAAAACTCACAAAATCATATAAATTCTACCCCGAATCAGAACCAAAAAAATCAAAATCCTAACCCCAAACTCAAACACAAAACCAACCAAACACAAACCTGATTCCTCTCGCAAATCCTGACAATCCTTTCCTCCTCAAACAACCCTGCCGCAGCCGGGCGGCGAACCGCCCCGAACCGGCGCTTGCAGAGCGGGCAGCGAGTCTCGATCTTGGCCCACTCCATGATGCACACGAAGCAGAACTGGTGACCGCAGCCGTCGATTCCGGCCCTGATCGAGCGGGCCGAGCCGCTGAGACAAATCCCGCACATTGGTTCCGGATCGAAGTTGTTAGGGTTTCGGAAGAGGAGATGGAGATTTGAGGTTGTTCATCTGGTTCTTGCATTGGCGGAGTGATACAATGAAATAACGCGACACTTCAAAACCTTCTTGTTTTTGTAGTCATGGTATATTTACAGAAGGAATTTAGAGAATCGCTACGGAATGCTACGTGGCAATTATGAATGTCGGAGAATCTCTTCTATGTGAGAATTTGGTGGAATTGTTTGGTGAGAGTAGAATGTTTGTTGCTGGGAACCGTTACTACTCTTTTTTTGGATCGGCAATTTTATGCGTGTGCCACCGTAAAATGTCAAAATATCATATATAACCCTACAGACTGTAAAGCAAAAGTACAAAAGACTACTCTTTCTTGGGCTATAATGCCCAATGGCCGGAAGTTTATAAGATAAAACCAATATATAGACTCGAAGAATATAATGCAAATTAATGCAACATATCACGAATAATAATAAAAGTTAATTAATGAAACATAGCTGACACGGTTAAGCACAATCAATCATCAATAACTCAAACAACAACAAACATGTTCATTTCATCAGTCAAATTAAAAAAATATGACCCCATCCAACCTTACAAATAAATTAAAAGAGCCTTCCACAAAGAATCAAACACACACACACAAATCTCCCTCCAAATCAAAATTTTCATCTTAAAACATTCAACACTTAAAACGCGGCAACGGCCAAAACGGCAGCGAAAGCCGCAGCACCGCCGAAAGCGACTCTTGAGGCATCAGAGTGATCGGCCGCAGTAGCTGAGGCATCCGAAGGGCCAGGCGCGGGGCTGTTATCATCAGAAGAATCTTCAGTGGAATCTTCAGATGGGCCTTCAGCAGCGGGACCCTCAGCAGACTCAGAAGCGGGGGCCTCAGAGGATTCAGAAGAAGGAGCCTCAGAAGTGGTAGGAGACGAGGCGGGTGAGTTCTCAACGGATCCAGATGGAGCAGTCGATGGAGCTGAGGAGACAGGTGCAGGAGATTTCTTGTCTGAGGCAGTTGGAGCGACAGATGGAGACGCAGAAGGAGACTGGGCCTCTGCGAAGATGCAGGCGACTGCCAGGAGGACAACTGCGAATGCGACGAGACGGGCCATTGTTAAAATCGAAGATTGAAGCAAAGATGACTTGGTTAGATGATTAGGTTTAGTTAAGAGATTCTTTGGTGGGGTGAGTTGGAAGAGAGGATTTGAGGGTGTTTTTATAGAGGGATATACACGGTTAAAACGTTTGGAGTTTGCGGTGAAACGTGTATTTTTAGTTAATTGTTTATTAGGATTTGTTTGAGGCCATTGATTGTTGTATACATACGCTATTTTTGGGAGGTTTTTGTGAGAAATGTGTAGTTGTGTGTTGTTTAGGACCATTGCATCACAAATGTGGTTAATCTTTAAACAAACCAAAGAAACAAGTAACTTGTTTATTTTTATTTGTTTATTACCTGAAAATATGTCATTTTATGTATATAAATCTTTGACAAGCAATAGTACAAGATGATGTATTTATTACTTTGATATGACATTATGTATCTATTATATATAATGGACACATAAATTTTGACTACAAAATTATAGCTGCATTCTAACATCATTTACATGAAAATATATCATTTAACATTCTGATTTTAGTATATATTTTGTAATCAATAATCATATTGATAGTTTTGACTACAAAAATCGCTGCATGAGTTTGCATCATACCATCGTGTATACGAAAATATATAATTTTATATCCATCGATCCTCATGCATGCAATATGTTCTATACACGTTTTGTACCATCATGTATCAATATGTTCTACACACGTTTTGTGCAGCAACCTAAAGCAATATTGATAAATTTATGCTCAAATAGCTAAAAATAAAACTGATGTAATAAACATTTATGCATGCAAAACCAAAACATAATAGGAGAGATGCTTTTCTACACTAACAATGCCATCTAATTCCTACAAATCAAGAGTAATTACAACACTACCACTCAGCGCAAAAAAAACAACAATTAGCCTCACAAATTACAACATTTCATACGTCAAATCATATTCATATTAAAATCAGAATATAAATGAACAAACCCTAGATCTAGCTTCAAATGCCGCATTTAAATATTCCTCTGTCTGATTTTCTTTGGCCGCATTTAAAGCTGCTAAATATGTTTTCATTTCCTCTTCAAGCCTCTCATTATTCATCTCACCATCTTTCTCATGCTTACAAAAACAAAAAACACAAATTAAAAATTAGAAAACAAAAAAAAAAATTGAAGGTTTTTTGAGGGGCAAATTACAAAATTGTCAAAAAATTTACCGATCCAAATGAAGGGGTATCAAAGTCTTCGGCCTCGGTTGGATCATTTTCGCATAATTTTTCGAATAAATATGTTAGTGAACTAGTTTCAAATTGCGTAGAATTAAGACAGTCTTGTAATTCTACAATTTTGCAATTGGAGGCCTCAACTTCCCATTCTAGTTTTTCCAATGTTGCTTGTTTCTCTGCTAGCAAAACCTTAAAATAATAATAAAATTAATAATGTCATTAAAAGATAAATATAAGAGAAAAACCCTACAAAATGAGGAAAAAAAATATTTTTTTTCCAGATTTATGAAAAATAGCTAAAAAGGTTAAAAAATATATTACTTTGACTATAGAAGGATGACAAATATCTAAATATCAGATTTATAGAACTTTTACAGTTATTCAAAATAGCCCCTCTATTTTTTATACACAAATTGCATAAATCAAGTCAAATGATATTATGTTTATTTTATATATCAGTAACTAGCTATTTAGTCGACTTAATGTGAAAATGTCAGTAGAAATTAATTCACTATTTCGCCGAATTACTCTTGGTTTTAACAATTGCATGCGATAAATACTGTTTTTTTTTTGTTTTTTTTTTTGCAAAATAACAAAATGTTTGGAAATTTGTGGATAAATCTACAAATTAAAATTATATATATTTTACCTTCGCATTATTTAACTGTTGATTTGTAGATTGCAGCAAAGCCTCTTTTTCAGAAACCCTAAATTTCAGATCATTTAATGAGTCGTGAATCAAATTCATTTCATTGACCGAATTTTCAGCGATTTTCAAAGCTTCTTCTTTCTCAAACAATTTCTTCTGTAGATCCTCAATCTGCTCGCGCAATTTCGCGATTTCGTCCGTGTACTTTTCAACATTTCCATTTTGGTCCTTGGAAAATTCTTCAGTTTTTTCAGAAATATCTCTCAGCTTTTTTGCTGAAGTACTTGGGGTTGTTACATCTGTCTATAATTAATTAAAAGATAAATTCTTTGTTAATGAGGAATATTAATATTTTGTGGTTAATTTACAAAAAATCAACAAAAAAGAATTTGAAATCAACTAATTCGAATTGAAACTGTGCCAAATCGAATGGATTTTTAATTTCAAAAAACATACTTACCAAAAATCAATACAAATGAATATTAAAATCAACCAACTCAAACTGAAATTCAGCCAAATCAAAATTAAACTTTAAATTCGAAAAAAAAAATCCATTACCTTCTTTGATTTAGACGGAGCTGGTGTATAAACCATTGGAGCCCGCCTTGAGTAAGCAGAAAAAACCCTCGGCCCCTAAAATCCAACAAAAATAACCCAAATCAACAAATAAACTCAAAATATCACCACCAACAATCAAACTTCAAGAAAAAAAAACGATTCAAACGAGGTTCATTTAAGAAATTACCACGAGGGATTCGACGAGAGGAACCAACTCGACTAGGTTTTTGTACAGTTGCCGATCCACATTCCCGCCGCCGTCTCCGTTAGCGGCGGACGGAGGCGGTGCGAGGTCTACAGATCTCTGAAGCATTGTTGGAAAATCAGTGATCGAATGAAGAAGATTTTGAGAGAGAGAGAGAGTGAGAGCAGTTTTAGTAGAGTGATACTTTTCTCTTTTTTCTTTTTTCTTTGGGGGAATTTCATATTTACCCTTCCAAAAGTTCAAAATATCATATTTACCCTTCAAAAAATAAAAATATCATATTTACCCTTCTAAAATTCTAAAATATCATATATAATCAAAGTCATCCATTTTATTCCGTTAAACTTAACATCTATTACTTCAAATTACCATTCTACCCTTCTAGTTATATTCATCTCATTAAATTTTCCATCCCCAATATAACTGGAAGAAAACTATAAATCACCATTGTAGCTCCAGCCAGGTTCTCTTTTGCAAATCCGAAATTAATTGATTTTCTTTTCTTTCATTCTTGTCTTTTTCTTGGATTAGAATTTACCATTTCGTGGAGCTGGTACTTTCATGTGCTTCTAGATTATGTGAACTTAACATTTTCTTAATTTCTAATGTGTGAGGCTCTGAAGTTTTGTCACTTTAAAAAAACACAACTAATTTAAGATTTAAACATTCTTGAACAAGGGTTGCTACAAAAAAAGAGGGATGAGTGGGACAGATTTATGAGAGAACTATAAGAGTATAAAAGAGGGAGTGCAAAAGAAATTTTATTGGAGCACAAATGGTATGAAGAAATAAACTTTGTTAAAGAAAGAAACTTTAATGGAGGTCTAAGAAATTAGAAGAGAAGAAGGGTATTTTGGTCTTATAATATTTAATTTATTAATTTAATGTTGATTTACAAGCTAACTTTAACCATAAATTAACGGTTTGGGTATTTTTGATATTTTGTAAGTTTTAAAAGGATAAATATGATATTTTTAATTTTTAAACGGGTAAATATGATATTTTAATTTTTGGAAGGGTAAATATGATATTTTTGGTTTTTGGAAGGGTAAATATGAAATTCCCCCTTGTTCCTTTTTCTTTATTCCTTCTCGTTGGTTCTCTTTTTGCTGAAGTTATTCATTTATGCCCAGATTCTTTTGTATTTTATGAACCGCACCTAATCTACAAGAAGTTATTGATATTGTTTAAGAATAGGAAAGTTTGTAGGGGACTTATGCAAAAGACGACTTTTGTATTATTTTGGGTCGAGGGCGGCTATGAGATTGTTCAAAATAGTTGGACCTTAATGATTAATTGGCCCAATGTGATTTCAATAGGTTATGGGCTATAGAGTCTATATTTATTTAGGCTTTGCATTTCAAAGTTAATTTTTATTTTCTGTATTTATGTTTTTTAATTTCTTAATTGTTATGTTTTGTTTGTCTATTTGTAAACAAGAGAAGATCATGAGGAGTTAGATATTTTCAGAGATTAATAAAAAAGTGAATAGATATATGACATTTATAATATTTATTCATATGTATATGATTTTTTTTTTTTTTTGTAATTAACAGTCACACAAATCTCAAAATTACTCAACGGCTACTTTTCCATTCTCTCTCATCTCTTAAAATGAGAGCCTTATTGTCATGCTTGAATTATTTACTGTTCATCAAAGTAACAAAATAACAAGCATTATTAAAACAAAAAAACAAACATGCAAAATATTTCAAACAAATAATAATAACATTCCATTATAAATATTACAAGGAAGGACATAAAAGTGCTGATCAGTCTGTGACCCATTCACAAATGAATACTCAGCACTTTGATAATGTAATAACATGGAAACTTAAACAATGAATTGAAATAAAAAACATTATTATTCAAAGATCGAGTTAACATATTATTTAGATATATCTCGATCTTTAGTTTTATTATCATATAATGAACAGATAGTAAAGTCGCTACTATCTGTCTAGCGCCTCAGGTTATGCATAATATATTCAGCATAAAGATCCCTGCAAAAGAAAACAAATATTTCACACATATTAGAGAAAATTATATAATACGATAAAAGAAAATCTTTAAGAATTACTTACATAGAGACTTGAATGGCCTCTTTTGCCGATTCAGTTGGCAAGAAGTCATTGACTGCAACTTCTTTGTTCTCATTTTTTTTATCTGAAAAATGATTATAGAAGATTAAATTAAGATTATTTTATTCAAATATTGCCGCGAAATATATACAGTAAGTATAAATTTCATACATGACATGAAAATTTTCCAAATTTATTGGACATATGTATCATCTTTCTATTAATTAATTATTCAAATAAATACAATAAAATGCTAAAATAATTTTTCCATTATTTTAAAATTATATCACAAATGGGATATTTCCATTTTTGCAATGTACATCAAATTTGAAGTTTAATTTGTACATGCGCTTTTATTTAATTTTTTGAGGTATATAATTAATTATCCTATATTATATAAATTCAACAAAAAAGTTTTTGAAATTAAATTAAAAAAAAACATACAATCTTCAAAGAAACGGCGAATCTCAGCCAGACGATGAGGGGAGAGCTCGCTGAGGCTGCTGATGTGGCGGAATTCTGGATCATCAGCACAAACTGCTATTATCTTATCGTCCTTCTCACCCTTTTATATGTGTAAAAAATCAATTGAAAAATAAATGAATTAAATAAAAATATAAATAAATCAAAGAAAAGATGTCATGTTTAAATATAGTTTTTTCATTTTTTTCATTTTTTTGTATCTATTACCTGATCAATCATAGGCATGAGACCAATGGGTTTTGCACGAAGAAAAGCACCAGGAATTACAGGCTCCTGATTAAATCATTCAATCCAAAAAAATTCAAAATGATTAATACTCCCTTCTTTAAGGAATTAATTAAATATTTGGTAAATTATCAAATTTTATTAATTTAGAAAAATAACAGAATTAATAATTTGATAATTTTTTACCTGCATGAGCACCAAAACATCCATCGGATCGCCATCTTCGCAAAGAGTTCGAGGTATGAAACCATAGTTGTGAGGATACACCACAGACGAGTATAGAACCCTATCAACCTATTAAATCAAATTTGTATTTTAGAACAAACTATATAAAAATGTAAATATATTGATGATATATTTTTAAACTTGTAGGGACTAATTAAAAATGAAATTTGAGGGTGTATAAACCTTGATCATGCCAGTTTTCTTGTCAAGTTCATACTTGACCTTGCTTCCTTTGGTGATTTCCACAACCTATAGAATGTAAATTAAAAAAAAAAAGAGAGAGAAGAATTAATGTTATTTGTTTTTCATTTTTTGGTATTATTGTATAGGTAATAAAATTAAGATACTTACCACATTGAAAATGTCAGGAGCTCCACGGCCTATATTTAAATACATTTATATTACAATAATAATTAGTACCAACAAAATTTTATGAATGATATTAAACATATAAATTAATATAGTGTTGATAAATATATACCAATTTCAAGATCATGCCATGGGTGAGCTGCAACTGATCTCTTATTCAACGATGAAAAAATTCTATCACTAAGCTTTGGGGCAGCCATTTTTTCTATAAATATTTAAATAAGATAGCTAATCTCTATCAAAATTCACATAAAATAAGTTAAAATCTCAGGGAGATTCTTGTAAATTTAATATAAAGCTAAAAAGTATTGAAATTCCCCTAAAACGAAAGATGTTGATTACATTTATGTAAAATGAAAGGAAAAGTAAAACTACAACTCAAGAATTTTGCAAGAACTTCTGTAAAAAAATTAGTATATACAAAAAACAAAAAGAAAATCCATGAATAAAGAAAGGAAAACAAAAGATTTCTTATACCTTACGATTTTACAAACTTGTTCTGATCGAGAGAATTAATGAAGAGAGAAAAGGAGCAAAAAGGAGAGTTGGAATTCTTGAATTTTGTTTATCGGTTCAAAACTTGTCTTCCTTTTATATATAGAGAGAGGGATTTAGAGAGAGGAAAGAAATGCAAATGCCCCATCAAAAATAGCTAATCCTTAATTTAGTTCCAAAAACCTAGCACGACCACCAAATTCTTTGGTACCGATGGAATTTTAACTAATCATGGAATTTTTATAACACATTTTCTATTTTCGTTTACTAGTATAATTTTTCACGATATGTTGCAATGCTTTAAAATATGTTATATCATATAATTTAAAATGGTAATTATATAGTTCATTCAAATAAAAAAAATTATATAAGTTCATTTATTGTAAGTATACGATCTCTTATATATAGTTTGTCTACTGTATAGTATCTTTTCTTACTAACAGATGTACTTTATCTTATATAATCGATCTTCTTTTTTGAGATTACATAATCTATCTTCAATAGATGAACTTATCAAGGATCAGTAAATTTTTGAAAAATATGATATATTTTGTATTTCGATAGATAGAACTTTTTTCTCTTTCATTTAGATCAATGACTTTTTTTTGAACTGGCAAAAAAAAAAGATTAATTAAGAAAATAATCAAGTTTTCAAATTATTTGCGAAACTAGCCGTTCCGGTCAACCACTGGGCGAAACATTCATTTTCTCATTTTTCTCATTGAATTAAGCTAAAAAAATATTGTTTCGCCCCATGGCGAGGCGAAACTAAGTTTGTTTCGTCTAGTAGCAGGGCGAAACATCTATTTTCTCATTTTTTTCACTGAATTAAACTAAAAAATATTGGGTTTTTTTTCAATTTAGAGCAAAAAAAAAAAATTTTTTTGCTGGGGCGAAATAGTATTTTTTCGAGTTTTTGCAGAAAATAAAAAATTGGCTGTTTCGCTTAGTGATGGGGCGAAACGGCTAGTATCGCAAATAATTTGAAAACTTGGTTATTCTCTTAATTAATCTTGTTTTTTTGGTCAGTTAAAAAAAAAAGTCTAGATCAATGTTTGAACTTTTTTTTGCTTGAAAAAAAAAATAATTGTGTGAAATTAACATGGCAAATGAGTGGATTTGGTCAAGTCAATTTGAGTCCATGTCAGATTTTGGGTCTAGTGGGTCGTTTGATTTTGGGCCAAATTGTAAGTCATTTTACATGATCTAATTTACGCAATGACATGTTTGATTTGAGTATTTTAAGTATGATGTATATTTCAAATACACCATAATGATTATAAATGATTTTGAGAATATATATTAGTTGTTTGATTTGGTGTATTTTAAATAATACAAAGAAAGAATCTATTGTTTGATTTTTGATGTAAATCCGGGATTTTAATTTGATTCAAGTTAATTGTTTGATAATTGTCGAGTATCTACTTAAAATTATGTACCAATTTTTTAAAATTATTTTGTGTAGTTAAATTTATTTTATAATTTATAAATCTCACACGTTACACATACAATTATTAAGATAAAATAAATAAGTTGATATAAAGGATTAATTAAACAAAAAAAGAAATTAAATACAAGGAATTTAAATATAAAAAGAAAAGAAATATTTTATTTTAATATTTTATTTTATGAAATTTATTTAAATTAAATATTTTTTTAATGCAATATTTAATTTAAGGTAATATTTTATTTTATATAATTTATTTTATTTCAATTTAATGTTTTTATGTTAAATTATTTAATAATTAATATTTAATTTTATATAATTAATTTTATTTTAATTTAATATTTTTATTTTAAATAATTTAATATTTAATTTAATTAATATTTAATATTTATTTAATTTATTAATATTTTAAAATTTATTTTAATTTGTATTATTTTTTAATTTAATTTGTTTAATATTTATTTTCATTTAATTTATTTAATATATATTTAATTTAATATTTTTTATTAATTTATTTAATACTTAATACTTAAAAAATAATTAAATTTGAACCAGAAAGATAATGTATTTTGGATTGAGTGTTATCCCGTATTTTGAGAAGTATTACAAAATACTTCAAAACTATCCCAATATACTGCATTTGATACAAATCAAACAAAGGATTTTAATCTAAATACTTCATTTCATTTTACAATCCCTCAAATACACCAAATCAAACATGCCCATGTTTAAAATAGTCTGTCTTACATATTCAAACAAGAGAAAAATCAAAATCATATCAATATATATAGAGTTAGTACATCAAAAAAAGTTCAAACAACCTTATATAAAATTTTTAACATGAGAAATATAATATGTTTTTTTTCCATTTTTTTGGTGTATTTTGAGAAATGCAATATGTAGCGAAAACTTCTCTAGTAGGAGCAGGTTAGACTTAGACACAAACCCTTTTCAAGAGATTGTGTTTGCGTGTTAAAAACTTGATAAAACTAATTTCTTTTGAAATAAGTAACGGTCATGTGAGTCCAATTGCATAAAAAAAATGTTTGCAAGGATATTTTCATATTTTGGAGGTTTTCAAGGATATTTTTATATTTATGACACACCAGATTATTTTTTTGTAAATAACATGATAGATAGAAACATTTTCCGTGTTATAAGATTGATTTCCTGGTTTCTTGTTGGATTAACCATTGCTGTTTGTACCCCTCGTACAAAACAAGTCAATTAGCATTTCAAAATTAAAAAAAAGGATTAAAAAATGGGAAATTTTTAAGTGCCTATTCAACCAGAACCGGCCCAGGGGCTAACCCAGCAAGCCTGTGGGATAGGGCAGCCACCTGGGTCAAGGACAACCAAATTATATATGTTATTTATTTAGACCGAGCTCATTATCTTATATATATTATTTATTTATGCCAAGCCCATTATAATTTATTTCTAACAAATCTGCTACAACTTCTGCTCTTTGCGTGTGTAATATATCTGATCCACCTCTCATTTCACCTCTGTTTATTTTTCTACTGGACCACGAAAAGTTGCCCCTCATTCCTTTCTTCATGGTGTGGAATGTGGAAACACTGGAGAAGAAAAAACTATCTTTTCTGGAGAAAAGTGAAACAATCAAAGCAAAAGCAGAAAAAAGAAAATTAAATATGAAAGAAAAATAAACGAGTCTTCTTTTGCTCAAATTAGTAGGGTGCAAAATTTAGAAGCTCACCCATTGGCTAATATCTCAAGAATTCATGGTTATCTTCTCGCAAATGGTTCAGTTGTTAATTTGATTTTTGCTTGTTATTTTATCATTGTGGTCTAGTTTTTTTCTTTTATCTTTATACTTTCCTCTTCTTTTATAAGACTTTCTTTCTATCAATGAAGCAACCTTGAGTTTTTGAAAAGAAAAAGAGTAGATAACTTTTTACAGTTTTTCTTCTCCAATAGGTTTATGTAATATTTTTTTTATCGTTGCTAGTTCTAATATTTCATTTTTCTGGTTCAATTATAATATTTTTCATCTAAATTATTTCTCCTTTTCATTGATCATAAGGTGTTTGACTAATTATCTAATAGACCATAATATTAATTTGACTAATTATCTAATAGACAATAATATTAAGAATTAAGAGGTGAACTGAGGTGTCTGATCAGAATATTGGTCATTTTTAAATGGAAAAACTGAAGAAAGATGAGATGATGATGATGATGATGAGAAATTCATAAAGGTAGCAATATTATGATTAATCTTGTATTTTTAAATCAATCTTGATTGAAGTTTGAGGTAGTTGATGGCTTGATCTTTGGATCTGAATTATTTTTTGGAAGTTTATCTTGAACTCTTGAGAAGAAAAAATAGGTTTTGACTCTAATGTCATGATAAAAGTGAATTGAAAAACTGAATTTAATTTTTATTCATTCTTGCGATGAATTTACAAGGATCAGACAATCTATTTGTCATTAAACTGAGCTGAAACCAACTGAACAAAAATAAATAGAATATTATGAATTAAGAAGTGAACAAGAGGTGTCTGTCTAATTCCATGGAGAGGAAAATATTATGAATTCCAAGAGAGGATAATATTGCTCAAGAGGTGTTTGACTGATTTTCTAAGAGAGAAAAATAGTATGAATAGTGAGGATTGTTCATAAGATGTTTCATGGATTTTTTTTTCTTTGTTTTTCCTTGCATTTATTTATTGTGAGGGCAATATTTTAACGCAATATCTCAGGATGGTTACCACTCGGGTTAGGGTAACCGAAATGTCGGGGCCGGTCCTGTATTCAACCAATAGGTAAGGTTTAGGTTTCAATCTTTATGACATTATCTTTAATAAGTTTGAATAAAAAATACATGTTGAGAGGAAATCATAAAGAAAATAAATTCCATCATGGACTGCAACATTTTCAGAAAAAAAAAATTGCATGATGAAATATAAAAATTAAATTTTTGTTCCTTCACGGCGGCACATTTTTTAAGAAATTTAAATGAAAAGAAGAAAAAAAAGTTCTAGATTGAAAAATCTTCTTATTTCTTTAAAAAAAAAGAATTACTTCTTATTTATTTTGAAACAAGAAATATTTCTGAAATTTTGATTTCTTCATCTATCAAATAGTCAGATGTGAAATTTATTGGCATACTCATAATAATAATAATTAATAACCCATTTTATATTTTATTTAAAAGTAACTCCTACCTACCTTGATCGTAAAAATTGGGTCAAATTCAAGATTTTATATTTAATTAAAGGTCAACTAGGTATTTAATAGCTTTTCTTTTCTCAGCTGCAAATTTAATGGCTTCTGTAAACTCTGTTGCACTTTTTCTTATTTATCTCATCTCCTTTTTCACAACAAATGGAGATGCCCATTGTTTTACATATTAGATAAATAATGTAAAATGTAGTGTTGGTCTATATGTTATGTGAAATTTAAATTAGTAAAATAATAGTTGAATTGGGACTATGTGATTATTGAAAAATGAGATTTTACAAGTTTTTTAGGTCCACAAGTGAGAAATATTTTGTAAAGAAAAAAGAGAAAAATAACTCAATATAATTTGTGGGACTTGAACCTCTAATATATTGTATCTCAAGCGAAATGCTCAATTATTATGCTAGAAAAACTTTTGCAAGAATTTATATGTTATATTTTATTATTATAAAGTTAAAAAATTACAGAAATCTTTAATATATTTTATGAAAAAAAAATACTATAATCATTGACATTTAACTATTATAGTAGAGAAGTAACAGTTTACTGTAGATAATTTTTAATATATAATGCGAGGTTAGATAAATTTAGAAGGAGCGATACAAGTTTATTATAAAATTAGAATTTTGACGTGATTTTTTAATATATAATTCAATTATATACACATAATAATTTTTTCATAACCAAATTCTGATTGAGTGATCTTACAATTTATTTCGAGCTAAATCCTTGTACAAAAACTCTGTATATTTCCTCTCCTGCTGTTATTACAAATGGAGAGGATTTAAACTTAAATTCCATTCTGGAGTGTCAAGTGTCACCTTTGTGACAACCATAACTAAAATTAAGATCTTCTTTTGTAATTCTCATATATCTATCTATGTAACACTTAATTTTCATATTTTAATTACCACCCATTACACATTTTTAAACATAATAATTACACATTTAATCCGCACCGTCACTGAGAATTTATCTTCCTGACGTGAATGGATTTATTGTTTTCTTATGAGATTTATCATGTAATAATGTAAGCATTTGACTTTGCTTGAGAATGAATGAAAGCAACCCAACACAGACACACATGGCATGATTCACTCCTCTTTCTTTTTCTTCTTCATATTATTTCTGGTTTTGTTTTCATATTCCAAACCCTTTTGATGGATCCAAGGTATGAATATTGTTTCCTTTTATTGTTCTTATTTCTTGGAATTTCTTCTCTGGTTTTTGATCTTTACTCAGAAATTAGAGACTTGGGTTTCTCAGATTTAATTCTATTTTGATTATTCCTCCTATCATAAGATCATGAACAAAGTGGGAAACAATGCTGAATTTCTTTCAATTTTGACTACAATTATCTCAATCAAATCAATTTTCATCTTTCAGATGAAACTCTAAACCCCCACAAATCCTCCTCAAACAAACAAACACTCTTACTCTAATCAATGGAGAAAGAACGATCCAACCAGCAGCAATTCTCAATCTACTCGAACAAAGGAGGCATCGTGGTAAAGGAAGAGCTTCCGTCGGAGAAGGCCTTCACCAAAATCGTGAAGGAGAAAGACATCGCCATTGATGATGAGAAATCGAAGCTCGAGAGAAACGTGACTCTGAATTTCGACCATTCGGTTGTAGATGGAGTTTTGGCCATTGAACAGGCTTGCGCTCCGAAACAGATCAATTTAAGCGGACCAATTAATCAAAACCAAAAACAAAATCAGAATCAAAATCAGAATCAGAATCTTGTTTCTGATCAGAGGGTTATTAAAGAGAAGAAATCCTCAGATCAGGTATTAAATGAATAATAAAATTAAATATTTCTGTCAGATTGACTGAGAAAATATTAGTAAAATTAATTGAAGTTCAAATCTTTTTGTTGTTTTAGGGTGGAATTATGGCTCAATTGAAGGAGAATCAAATGGTTTCAAATGATTTGTCAAATTTGAAACTTGAAGAAGAAATTCCACTTATGGATGGTACAGTTGGTACCAGCTCTGAATCCCGTACCAGTAACATTTCCTTAACTGGTACAAATCTACATGATTTAATGAAAATTGAAAACCCTAATGAGGAATCAACTGACTCCATTATTGGCCAAGGAAGCCCTGGTACTGATAAATATATTTATTATTTTTAATTTATTAATAAAAAAGAAATAATTGTTAGGGAAAAACAATTTTTCTATCACAAGAATAGTGTCGAGCACTTTGCGTGCAATATTTACAGTTAACCCAATTATTCACATTAACACGACAAACTCTACGTGATTAACACAGCATGTAATTATGGGCACTTTTACAAAAAAAAAAAGAAAAAAACCTCTACTCTTCTTATTTTCCAAAAAATGAATTAGAAATGGTACCACATAAAGACCCTTAAATAATTTGAAATAATAACGAAAATAAATTATATTTTTTTGTCGATCAGGCACGAGCAACACAAGCGAAAAGCCCGCAAGCCCAAGTAAAGAGAGAATAACAACAATGCAAAACAATCAAGAGAAAAAGGATTTTGTTAATACTGGTACGAACGATAGTAATAATAATAATAATAATAATAATAATAGTCCGTCGGTACCGTCGACACCTTCGTCGCCGGTACCGAATTCCGGAAGTCTTTCGAACCAGTCCGATAGTGCCTCTACTAGCACTCGATCTTTCGCTTTTCCTGTGTAAGTATTACTTTTTTTTTTTAATAACGATTTGTTAATTTTATTTCTTTTGTATGGCTAGATGGAAATTTTGATTTTTGCGGTTTCGGGAAGGTAAATATTTCCTTCAAAAACTGCATGGAAGGGTATCTAATTTACCCTTTCGAAAATGGCAAAATATCAAAAACAAAACCGAAAGGATTAAGAAGGTTTTGTATAGGTTTAGTTATTTTGGTTTCTTGTATGTTTTTGGGGTAACTAATCTCAAATTGATTTATTTTGTTCAATTAAGTTTTTTGTTCAATTAGTTTGGTTTTAGAACCCTTTTTTTGACCCATTCATTTCATAAAAACAAAAATAAAAAAAATTAGAGAAAAAAGCATAGTCATTCCAGTACAAAATGATGACTGGTACAATTCTAAAACAGAGAAATTATATTCAAATATAGTTGCATGCTAATTTTATCGATTAATTGATCAATTGTATTTCTTATATTCAAATTCCAATAATTACTATTAAATACCATCTAAATATATTTATTTGTTATTTTAATTTTGCGGTACAGACTACATAGAGACTGGGCCACTAGCCCTGCTAAATTACCAAAAGCGGATAAGGGGCGTTTTGGTAAATGCCGCGGCTGTTCAGCAATCTTTTGTTGTAAATTCTAAAAAAAAAAATCATATACAAGTTTTGTTGGTTCATCTTTATTTATTTATAGAGGGTTAGTAGTAAGGGTGTTGAAATGAAATGAGATGATATGTTTGTGGCTTGTCTTGGTTTGTAGACGTATTTTTTTTTTAATTTAAAAGAGTTTGTAGTTGTATATTATTCATAGTATTTTCATGGTAAATAAAAAAACAACGATTTTGCCCTTTTTTTATGAAGTATAGTGTTAATTTTTTGTTGCTGTTTATACTTTTTGACATTGTAATTTTTTTGAGCGAAAAAGAAGCTTATTAAAAAAAAGAACTTGTTAAAAACTGTTTAAATATTGTAAATTGTTAGCATATGATACCCTTGCATATTTGATTTTTGAGGATCAGTGTTAGCTTATTACTTAACTGATGGTGTTATGGCTTAGGTCAAATTGTTTGTGACCTAGGTTTACGGATTGAATTAAGAACATTATATTTATTTTAAGATATTTTATATAATATGTGCGTATAGGTTATTTTAATATAATTAAAATAGATCATGAATATGCAATTAAGTTTTATGTCATCAAAGTACGTGACTTTGATAGTAAAACTATAAAATGTTATTAATGTTATTCTAAATCGTCTCTGGTCATTTATAAGATATTTGTGGAGACAAATATACTTGCCGAGACAAATAAATATATATTTATAGACAAGCTATAAATGTACGCTAGTATGTTAGTTGACTAATGATCATGTTTTACTGATCAGGGATAAAGAGTTATCAAGACATTAACGTGGGTATATATTAGAGACCATATACTGGACTGACCCGCCATAAGAATGCTACATGTTTTATATCATTAGCGATTCTTGTAACATAAAGTATTTATAATCTTTGACCTGAGGTTGTCTCGGTTCCCAACATGAGGAATTATATGCTTTAACATAATCTAACACTGTCTTTAACCGGGTAGTCATAACGATTATGATTAGATATATAATGAATCATATAGAGGGATGAGTGCAATCAAGACGGGATTTGTTCCTCTCATAAATGAGAGAGATATCTTTAGGCCTCTTGATGAATCGAACTGAAAAAATCCATGGTTGTGGTCAAATGAATTAATAAGAGACATTTGTTTTGTTCAGTTTAATTCAGAATCATTAAATATTAATAGATTAATATAATGATGACGTATTACATGCATTATGATCGACATAGATATCGCGTAACAAATGGACTAAATATACATGATTGTTGATTAGGTAAATTGGATCACCAATATTCACTTAATTTGGGTAGTCATGATGGTTTGCTAGAGTCCGCACATGATTTATAGACTGTTAAGTCTATTGCCAACATTAAGTGAAGTTACATGGTCACTGTAACACCCCGGACCGGAACGTAAGGGGGGGCTAGTGATTAGTCTCACCTTCACTTGTGAATGTGAAATTGTGTTGCTTAAATAGGCTAGTGCATTAACACCAAGCTTAAGCCTTTTTCAGGACAATATGATGTGGACCTGAAAGTTGGGCTGGGCCAGTTAATGCACTAGGCTCTTACAGTCACACACAAAAAACAAACTGAAACGGACGCAGAAAATCCTAGTGACTTATATGATGAGTTTCATAGGAATGTCACAAAAGATATTGTCATCTTATGTGATAAGATGTGATATATATATATATATATATAAAGACTATGATCACAAAATATATATTGTCATCTTATGAGATAACTGATAAGATGTGATACATATGTATATAAAGACTATTAATCCAAAAGATCAAATTATCTAGAATAGTCTAGATGATGACATGTGGATAAGCAGGGACGTAGCCAGAAGTATATATTAAGGGGGGGGAGGGGCAAATTCGCAAATATAGCATTAAAAAATTATAAAAAATAATAAAACACAATTTTGCTACCATCATTCAAAAGTACATCTTAAAAAAAAAAAATCTAAAAATACATGCATTTCTACATCTACTTGAAACGTAATGGTACTCATCTTTTTTTCATTAAATCAAAGTCTTCTATAATTTTATCCGTTGAAAAAATTTCTACAATCTCTTTTTCAATATACACAATTAAATAGTTGGTTAAATAATCGTCCTCCATTTTATTACGGAGTCTTGTTTTGACGATCTTCATCGCCGAGAAAGCACGTTCAGTAGTAGCTAAAAAAAATTATGTCTTTCTTTTTGACATAATTTGCCCTAAAAAAATTTAAAAGGATGTATAATATATATATATATATATATATATATATATATATATATATATATATATATATATATATATATATATATATATGCAACAAGACAATAAAAATAACAATTATAATTTTTGCGCAATTATATGGCACGAGTAATTCATAATTTAAACATATTCATTTAAAATTTTGACATATGTTATACAACAATAATTAAAAAAAAAATTCAACTTTTGAAAATCACATAAAAGCCCTAAATTACAAATGAAATTTAAAAATGAACTATTAAGTTTATATTGATGTTGAACCAAAATAAAATGTATAATGACATTTACTTTTTTATTATCAACATTGTTTGAACTATTATATTATTTATTTAAAGAAATATAAAAAATAATAAGTATGCAAGTATTATGAAATTCAGTACTAATCTTGGAAATGGGAGAGAAGAACCTAAGGAATTTGAAGGAAGTGACCACTATACACCCAGGTTTTATATTTTGTTTGTAATTAGAAGAAAATTTGAAGGTTTCTTGATTTTTTTTAGCAAATGGAGTTATTTGGGGTTGGGGCCGGCTTGCATTGGGGAAGAGAAGAGATGAGAATAAAAAAATCATACATCATCACACGGTTCTACTTTTAGTGTATAATATATTCTTTTTATTTTTTAATTACATGGGCCGGCCAAAGTCAATGGCCCATTTCATAATTATACTTTAAGTTCTTTTTTTTCTTTTCAAACTTACTCTTGTTTTGTATAACCAGCTTCATTTTTTTTTTTTGGGGGGGGGGGGGGGGGGGGGGGGGGGGGGGGGGGGGGGGGGCAAAATTATGAAAATACAATAGATAATAAAAAAAAATTCAAAATCATGGGGGAGCCAAGGTTCTCCTGGCCCCTTTACATCCGTCCTTGTGGATAAGGATAGAGAATGTCATACATATTTCTTGATGTGTGAGAGACAACTTTTTATCTCTATATAAAGATATAGAGGAGTTCAAAATTATGTACCACATCATTTTTTCTCTAATTATTTTTCATTCTCTTTTGTGTGACAAAAGAGAGAAAATATCTTTTTTTTTGTATGACAAAATAATAAAAATGTGTTTTTCTTTTGTATGACAAATTGAAAGGTTGCGATATTAAATGAGAGGATATATAATCGATTTATACATCTTTGTGAGACAAATATGAGAAGAGAAAAATAAGTTTTTCTTGTACAAGAGGAGAACAAGCTAGTAACATATATATTATTCTTCTTCCCGTTTTGAGAAATTTGTTCGTGTGGATACCGGTAGAGGTGTTCGTGTCACGCCCCAAAACCTAAATCTAGGATTTGGAACAGGACAACCGCCATAGCCATTAGGATACCAGGCATCTTCACAATACGTTCACACAGAATTTAATAAGATCTTCCAACTTCATTTAATAACTTTTAAATATTCAAACATGAACATTTATTCAAAATAACAAAATAGTTTTTAGTTCAACTTAAATACAATTTCTAAGTAAAGAAGATATTCAGAACAATGTTGTCGCCACTCAAGATCCCCGCTCCCAACACTTCAATAACCTGGGCAAAACAAACAGAAAATAAAAGGGATGAGTATAAATATACTCAGTAAGATCGTACAAATAATAAAAGATGCCCAGCCCCCTTAGGGTGAAGCAATATGCTTCAATATCTGCTACTTAATTAACTCACGCCAAAAATATCTCATAATACGTATGAATCGGACTGAAATAAAATAACCAAAATATAAATTTATAAATTCCTTCTAGATTTTCTAATAAATTGCTAGGCGCTCTTGAGACCTCTTACTTGCCACGAAATGGCCTCTTACTTGCCCTTAACATTCAAATTTTTATACGCATCCAAGACCTCTTACTTGCCTTGGATATACCTCTTACTTGCCTTTGCGCACAAATCTTGATATTCATTTGTGGCTCCGAAACCTCTTATTTGTTTCGGATAGATCTCTTACTTACCCAACGGACCTCTTACTTGTCCGCACACATCAGTAAGTTTCTATTTGCTAATATCTACTACTCTCCTAAATTATTAACCTATCTCACGAATAACATATATGCATAACTATAACATATATATACGTATGTATAAAATATATATTAATATAATTTAGTATAACATCTAAATTAATGTAGAAATATATGTAGATAAATCAATATAAGATATACACGACATATATAGCAGGTAAAATAAACTAATATAATATATAACATATATTCATCCTAATTACGAGATTATTTAACCATCATAATTTATCATAACTTAATATTCTACCATATTCGTTAGCAAAATAAATCACAGATATAATCAATTGGAAACCGAGGGAGAGCAAAAATAAAATCCCTTACTTTAATCTTCAGTGAATGTGTGTTCGTCCTCAACCTCGTCTTCTAGAGTTCCAATACGCACACCAGATGCTAAAATTATAGTTTAAATAAGTTACTTTCTACCAGTCACATCATGTACACAAATTATGCAATCTACTATGCTTCTGAACATACACCTAATTTATTTTTCATTACTCCAAAAGCTATAATGAACACTGCTATTAAATTTGTGTCATCTAAATAATGTAAACAATTTATTTATTTTTCTTTTGCTAAAACATAGTAAAGATTGAAATAAAGTTTGAACTTAAGATGTTTGAACTCTGACCACCTCGTACAATTTCCAGATTTAATATTTCTTCAAGATAAATATTTCATGTACCCAACGTGTACCCTCAACTAGAGATGTATAATTTATTTTATCAAAACCATTATTATTCTTTATATAATTATTTCTAATCTAACAAAATAATGTACTTCACGAACAAGTTAATCATATCCAGAATTTAATTAACTAGAAGTTTAAAAAGTACCATCCCAAAGAATTCTAACAAGATTAATCTTCTTTAATATTAACTAATTCTAATAGTAGCAACTAAGAATATTAAATATTAAGTATATTAACCAATATACAGATTACAAACTCATGACCAATCTTAATTTAATACATGTACAAATGACTAAGCAATTCACTATTAGGCAGATTATTTCATTTCAAGAAAATAGGGAAAATCATGAGTACCTTGTTTGGAGAGACAAATCAAAAGAGATCTTATATGCTCAGCCAATCAAAAGAATCAGTTTGGCCTTGTGCGTGAAGAGGAGAAGAGAGATGTATTTTGATCATAGTCCGCGGAAAAAAAACAAGAGAGAGAGAGGAGACCCAATGGCCTTAAATATTTATGTAAACTTTCATTCTAAAGTAGGAAATGTTCTAGGTTTTTTATTTATTTATTATTATTAGAAGTAATTTAGGAAACAAAACCCAGTCAAATTTTGGTGAGATTTAATGCCTGATAATACTATTCACTGACAATTGAAAAATTAGAGAACTATCTCATTCATTTAAGAAACTAAAATAAAATATAAAATTTAACGGTATGTGACAATCATTCCTCCTAAAAAGAATCGTTTGTCCTCAAACGATAAAACACGTCTAACACATGATGCAAATAAAACAATCAAACAAAATCAAGTCAAAGTAATATCACAATCTACCTATGTTGTCTGTCGGCTCATTGTTCGTACCGGCTGACATCACATACATGCCACCCTTTCGCTTATGTGGATCACTGTGATGATTAACCCGAGAATGCTGAGGGGGATATCGCTTGACCGTCGTAGGGCCAGCAGGTGTGGTCAGCGCAGGAAGAGCAGCAGGAGCAGGGAGAGATTTCTTTTCGGAGCACTCTGGAGCTCGATGACCTAGTCGATGACAATTGTAACATTCTACATTTTTCGAGTAGCACTCACCAAAATGAAACCTGAAGCAGGTGGGGCATTGTGGCTTTGGTATGAAATTTGAAGGCATATGTCCTGACTGTTCCTGATTTTGAGTTTGCTTGATCTCAATTGCTGAGCAGCCTTGACTCGCGGCTTCTTTTGGGTCACTAAACTCGGCACATCTCGTTCCACATCCAAGGCTATGTCGATCGCCTTTGACAAGAGTTTCGGTTCGCGCGCTTTCACTAACACACGGATCTCACAATTTAGCCCCTTCAAGAAGCGCCGGATCAATTCAGGTTCTGATAGTGCCGTTCAGCTGCAAATTTAGCAAGTCTCTGAAACTCAATCTGTCACAGACTGACTCTTTTGAATCAATGCCTCAAACTCGTCGCTACGCGCCTCCCTCGCACTATCTAGAAGTATTGTGCATAAAAGACCTTCTCGGACCAATCCCATGATATTGGTCCATCATGCTCGTCAGAATAACTCTTCTCGCGCAGAGTCCACCAGTCATTAGAAGGACCCTCCAAGAGCAGCGCGGTCAACGCCACCCTTTCCTCCTCTGGACATCCGATTGCGCGCAACTTCTTCTTTACTGAAGTGACCCATGCATCGGTGGTATCTGGTCCTCCAAATCCATTGAACGAGGTCGGATGCGTATTCATGAACTTGCGGGGGAAGTCCTGTTGTTTCGCCACCAATTCTGGACGAGCAATCGCCAGAATCACCTCAGCCAATTCTTCATCACACCGCAAGTCCAGCAAACAGTTCAGGAGTGTTCATGACTTCAGGCATCACACTGTTTCCACTCTGTGTCTCAGGCGGGATGCCATCATTACAGAATATTTTTCATCTATTTATTGTATCTATCTATTTTTTCAATCGTGTTGTATGATAAATTTTATTTAATTTTATATACCGTGTATTGTCTCAATCAGTGTTCTAAAAATCGCATCAAGGCGGCCGCCCCTCCGCTGGGTCAAATGGGCCCAAAAAATCGTATTTGTCGCCTAGAACCGTCTAATTTCTGATTAATTGGCGATTTCTCCGATTTATTAGCTATTTTTCCGATTAATTTTGAAATTTACTAATTAATTCCACATAATTTCTGGTCGCCTGACTACCGATTTTTTCCGTCTGGCTACCGATTTTTCTGTCTAGATTCCGATTTGTCCGTCTGGATCACGTTTTTTCCAATTAATTCCGATTTTCCTATCTAATTACAAGAATTTTTGTCCGAAATTTCCTAAATTTCATATTTTTGTTTTATTTGTGTGTATATTAATGAGAATTTTTTTATTATGAGCTTAAAACGCCTAGGCGTCTAAGACGCTCGTCGCTGCCATTGCGTCTGGTGATCGTCTAGCAATTTTTAGAGCACTGGTCTCTCTATATACTGATATTTTGTGTCGTGCTGTCGGACGCAAAATAAGTCATGCTACATTAATTTATACCATCAATTTTCAGGTAAAAATTTTCTTCCCCAAAGCCCAACAAACGTTCACATTTGAGTAGTTAAGTTACCTACTCCGCATGGACCGGTATGCTGACGTGGCACTGCCAGGACCAACAACATCTCTTTCGACATTAATGGCTGTTTATGAAGATAATTAATTAATCAGCCTACCCGTTTTGAAAAAAAAAAAATCCAGATCTATTTTAAAAAAAACGAAAAAAGAAAGCTAATTATAATTAATCAGGCAGTAACAATCACAGAAGTGCTAATTATATGCATGTGTAAAGGCTATTAAGAGATCACAAGTTCAAATATATATTATACGTACGTATTGTATTGTACGTGAAAAGCAAAATGTTTTTGATTGGTAAGCAACACAATTAAAACATTAAACTTCAAATGAAAATTGAAGTACACAAACCATCTCCTCCCTTTAAAATCGGGAGTTTGAGTTATATAATACACATATATGTTAACAAAAGAGAAAAAAAGAGGAGCAATATATCGATAATTTTAATTATCATCTTATAATCAAGATTTAACAACGGAAAATTAATGTAACTGATCAAGATAGATACAAAGCCGACGGATCTGCATCGGCCCAACTACAGTGGTTCCAGTACGGTACGGATCCCGTTACATCAAATAACGATCCGGACCCGGTTCCATTACTGCACAAATTCTCATGCAAAACCGGGAATTCATTTCCAGCTATTTCAGTTACGGAATCCGAGAATCCAAAGCCAGTTACAGGATCCGTCATGACTATCTGTCTGACATCACTCTCAGAGCTCGAAGGAACCGGAACCGGGTCGACATGTTCATAACTAGGTTCCGGATTAGGGTTATTATCTTCGAGGGGAAATGGTTTCTTGGATTTTGATTTGGACTTGGATTTGGACTTGGATTTTCGGGTCCCGCCTCCAACTGGCACGTTGCGTAGGAGACCGCCACGTGTCCAGTACCGACGGCACGACTTACAGAAGTGTCTTGGTTGAGATAAGTTGTAATTGTTGTAATAACAAAATTTCGTGTTTGTTGACTCACATCTAGGGCACTTGACAAGTGCTGGTGGACTGAGAGTAATAGGATAGCCTCTCGGTCGTTGGAAGGCATTGGCCAAGCCGGCGAGCGAGTGGAGCTCCTGCATGTTTGTACAAGTTTCTAGAAGATTTTTGTGTTTTTTGGATGGTTTTGTTATTATTTTGTTATGTAATTGACATTGAATTGGTTTTTGAAGAGTGGAGAGGAGAAGAGAGGAGAGGTGTGTGATGTTTTGGCTTGAATTGGAGTTTCAAGATAGTGAGCAAGTTGTGGTGTTTCTGCTTCACAAAAGCCACATCAACAAATATCTATGATTGTATGAGATGAATTTACTAAAATACCCTTAGTGAAACTTATTTTACGTTTGTTTTTCTGCCCTTGGTTGTTTAAAATAGTCAGTATGATTGGTAAGAGAAGGCAAAACATTTACTATACAAAATAGAAAATATATAATTAAGAAGAGTTTGAAGATTGAATTTTATATTGAAAAATTAAAATTATTAAGTAATTTTTTATGAGTGATGCGCAATTTATCAGACGATCAGGGACAGCTGGCTAATGAATAAGACTAGGATAATGCTCGCGCTTCGCGGCGAGTATTTCAATTTTAATAATTATTTCAATCTAATAATGTATAATTTACAATTATGAAAATTCAAAATTAAGGTTTGTAAATCTATAGTACATAAATAATACATGAGAATTCAAAATTGTTGTTTTTTATTTTCTTATGTCATTATGTCTTGACATAATATATTAGAAAAATAAATTAAGTATTAATCGGGCTTATATGTATGAGATCAGAAAAAATAAAATGCAAGATAATTTATTTCGAAGATTTTAGTTGAAACTACATAAGATTAAATAATAGATGATTAACTTTAAAAAAAATAAAAAATAAAAATTATATTTAATATTATATATATGGGAAAAATATGTATACTACATTGGAAAATATAAATTACTCATTTTCTTCAAAAATTTGTCACCGCTATTTTTCTTATTTTTTTAGATGTTAAAATGATATGGATTACACATATATTATTATGAAACCCGTAATACATTAACAAAAGAGAACCAAAATTGTTGTCATAAATTTAAGACTTAGAAAGTATGATTACAAAAGATATATATTATATTACTATTAGTTAATCGTAAGTAAACTTGCTCTTTCTCTTTGATGTACCAGTACCAGTACGTAGTAACCAGTAGGTCTCTCTCCTCCATCAATTTGAAAATTTGTGATTTGCTCATGATTCAATTGAAGAAATGTGTTTGACAATTCTTGTAGAAGAGCTGAAAATTACTTGCTCTTTCTCTTTGACGTACCAGTACCAGTACGTAGTAACCAGTAGGTCTCTCTCCTCCATCAATTTGAAAATTTGTGATTTGCTCATGATTCAATTGAAGAAATGTGTTTGACAATTCTTGTAGAAGAGCTGAAAATTCAGGTAGTTGCTTCCTCTAATTAGACAAATAAAGGCATAAGTAATGTGATTAAATGATAAGAAATTGGTCAAATTTATTTCATATGAAACATTTATTTAAAGAAAATTAATTAGCACTCACAAGGATTTGTGGATGATGCAAAATTTCATATATCTTCATTGAAGTTTCTGTACGATATATCTGTCATTAAAAGGAATATTTTCTTGAATAATATACATAATATGCAAACTAATTTTCAAATGCACTATAAAATCTTGTACATACAGATTATATGTCATGAAATTTTTCTTATACATACAATTCTCCACTATCAAACAACCCAACATGTATAATTACGACTTTCCTTAATTCCTAACCACGCAACAAGTGAACAAGCTCACTTGTATCTATCAGGCTGCACAAAAAAAATGACTTAATGCACTTGCAAGATACAACTACAACATAAAATACAATATCTTCCTCTTTAGGAATTCAACTTCAAATGTTGCCTTTCAGGAATCTGGTACTGACAGATACGAGCTAAGATTTTATAAATTTTTTGATTCGACGGTGGAGAGAAAATTGATAATAGTTCTCTTGAAAACTTTCAAAGAGTGATAAAAGAATATGATAAGAGCAAATGACCTTATCATTTTATTATATGTTCTTTTATATAGTTTGTATTCACATATTTTATCAAGAAAAAAATGAAATTGGAATCATAGCAATATGTCTTTATGTGATATTGTGGTAATAATTTAAATGAAAATCTAAGATTTCAAAAAAAATTGATCCAACGCCCGAGATAAAATTGACAATAGGTCTCTTAAGAATGCTCAAAGAGAGATGAAAAATAAGGTATAAGGTATAAATTAATGAGCGTATTATTTCTGTACATCTTCATTCATATAGTATATATTCACATATTTTAACAAGAAAAAAAATTGGAACCATAACAATATGGAATTCAAAATAAAGAGGAAATTCTAACAAATTTATATTTGATGATTTTAACCTGAGAAATAAAATATTCCATTAAGAATTATAATTTTTTAAAGAAGAAAATAAAAATTATTTATATTTTAATGAGTAAACTCTTCATTAACTATTGGTACATGTGATATTGTGGTAATAATTTAAATGAAAATCTAAGATTTGAAAAAAAATTGATCAAACGGGGGAGATAAAATTGACAATATGTCTCTTGAGAATAGTCAAAGAGAGATGAAAAATAAAGTATAAGGTATAAGTTAATGAGTATATCATTTTTGTACAACTTCATTTGTACAGTGTATATTCACATATTTTAGCAAGAAAAAAAATTGAAACCATAATAATATGGAACTCAAAATAAAGAGAAAATTCTAACAAATTTATATTTGACGATTTTGAAATTAGAAATAAAATATTTCATTAAGAATTATAATTTTTTAAAGAAGAAAAGAAAAAATATTTATAATTTAATGAATGGACTCTTCATTAACTATTGATATTAATAATTGAATATGATTTTGCACCATTATTCATTGAAACCATCTGATTAAGATCTGATGGTCACAAACAAACTCACAACGGTTCTCACTAAATCGGGTATGAAACACAAAATATCAATTCATCCAATCATATATTTATGTTGAATAACCACATAAATATTGCTATAAAATATCAATAAATTTGAGAAAATGAATGGTTAAGATTTGATAAAAAAATGATCTAACGGTCGAGATAAAAGTGATGATGTGATTTTTTGAAGATGTTTAGAAGCAGGTAAAAAATAAGGGGTTGGGATTAATGAATGATGTTGCATTTAAAAAATAAATAAGATGAATGATGTTGAAGGTTCAATATTTGAACAGGAGTAGGCCTTTGTCCGTTCAGATAGTATTATTTTCTTAGATTTTTATTTTTAAAGTTCCAAAGGGTAAATGCGTACTTCAAACAAAGTTTTGATATTATGTAGTGATTGTGGTGCAACAATTCGTGTAGTTGCAAAAAAGTTATGCACATAATTTTCCTAATAATTAACATATATAAAGATATTATTTGACTAAAAGATTTCAAAGTAGAGTAAATCTTTTTTGCTATTTCAGAAGAACTATATTTTTATTTAAACATGTTCAGACTCACATTTACAAAAGCTCAATTATCAGATTGTTTACGCGCATGCACTATTACTCTTCTTTCCAAAACCTAAATGTGTCAGAGATGGGTCAATCATCGAATCCAGGACAAAAATGATTCAGGAATGATTGCGGTGATGTAGCTAACAGTCATCTTCATAATTGATAGATTATATAAGATATCAAGAAGACTTGACATTTATTCTGTGTTTATATTAGAATTTCATTAAAATGAACTTGAATCAAATGAGGTAAAGTAAAATATCATACCTTTTGTATAATATAAAACTTGGCTGCTTAACTTATTTTCAATACGAAAAAAAATGATAAATGTGACATAGTGAAATTAAAGTACTCAATTAAATAAGTGAGATTTCATAGTTAAAATTTATTATTGATTGAATATGCATTAAGATCCATTATGATATAAAATTTTCTATTTGAAACTTACGAAACTCATTATTTAATTACATAATTTCCATCATTTCATAAAGTTCGAATTTTGAGTGCATGTCTATAACTGTATGTAAGAAAGTAATTTGGAAAGATTAAGAATGGTATATCTGGATGGAGCGAGTTTCTTTAATATATGGATAGCACATAACCCAAACCTCTTTTTCGTTGTTGAACTATACTTTCGAGATATCTCAGACATGAAACCTGCACGAGCGGCAAGTAGAAGCAAAGTTATTGCTCTACCCTCGACTCTATTATATTTTAAATAAAAATAACTGAAAGAAGATTCACTAAAAGATTGAGTTTAATATATATTCAATAGACTATAAACTCTAAGTAAGAGATTGCAAATACTTAATTAAATTTTTTAGTCCTTGTTTACATATTTAATGGCTGATTTTAACCTAAAATAATATAAGGGACTGATTTTTTTTTTCTTATATTTTATAATATAAATTAATTAAACTAAGAGACTTAACTAAGCTGCATTATTCTGTTATAACATAATTTATTAAAGTTTCTATAGATATACAGTAAATGATTTCTTAAAGGAATCATGACCCTCTTAGGGACCGTTTGGATGGCCGTATTAGAAATTACTAGAGTAAATTAAGAAATTAAAATTGTTGTAATTATAGTTTTCATGTTTGGATTGATGTAATTAAGATATGTAATTTCTTTATGTTATTTAGTTATCAAATTAGATATCATATGAAACTTATATTTTTTCCTACAATTATATTTATATGTCATTTAAACAAATATTAGTATATTGTTATTTTTTTCAGAATAAAATCTCTTAAAAAAATATATTTTTGGTAGCACAAATTTTATATCTTAGAAATAAATGAAGTCTAAAATATCATATCCAATTTAATCATTGACTTAACAACCTTCTATTTTAATCTTGCTTTTTTTTCCGTAAATCGGAAGCTTGTAGTTTTGAGAGAAAGTCGAGTTATCATGTGTGGATGCGTGTGGAAACTCAAATTTTCGTAGTTGAAACAAATACCACAATTCAAATATTAAAAAAATCTTATTTACAATAGATGTACTTTCCAACTATCCTACTTATCATGAGCCAAACAGCCTCTTATTCTCTCTACCAAGATCCTTCCTTAATTTTATACATATCCAATTATCTTTTTTTCAATGTGTCATTTATTACATTCAAAACAGAAGTGTCATTTATTATTTTACAAATCATAGAATGCCCTTAAACACATTAAATCCCTGCATGTTGCACACGTATGAAATGGGCCCCGGGATATACGGAGGCTTTGATGTGTAGAAGAGAGCACACCACACGGCAGCACGACTGTTCGTCCATTTGAAAACGATATATACTGCTCCACATAAAACCCCAATTTCCTTTCACATTTTTTCAGCAGCTGCAATAATTTGATCTCAAATCTATCACTACCAATCAAAAGGCAGAGTTAATTATTTATCTGGTCAAAAGGCAAGGTCAAATAGACAAATACTCAAAATGGTGATTTAGTTACTTATTGATTTCTAGAAATGACAAACTAAATTTACTCTTTTATCCCTTATAAGTGGAGAATTAGCTTCTATTAATTAATGATGGTAAAATATGGTAACACCAAATATCTATTATTTGATTGGATTTTGATCCAATCAATAATATATATTCCTTTTTATGATATTATTTTATTTCCAACAAATATGTGATAAATAATTTAAAAATACTTAATTATTTACTTTATAAATTTAGTACGTCATTAGTCTAGATTTTAAATTGGCTATTTTTTAATAAGAACTATGTGATGATTACCAAATAATTTTATTAAGTAGTTTTTTTTTTTTGCAAACTGAAAATTCATGATATCACTTGAGTTAATATACTATTATCTTCTTATTTTTATCTAAATGACAGAAACAAAATTATGTAATTATCAATTTATCAAAATAAAAAGTCAAAAAATATTTCATTTTATTATCTAAATGAAATAATTTCGTTTCAGATTATATTCTCTTAAGATTTTTGTTATTTTTCAATTTTAAGTTTTTATATTTATTCGTGATTCCTACTTGTTCATTTTCTTAAAGTATAATTAATAAAATAAAAAAGCTAGTAATTCCGGAAGAGAGAGAATAGGGAAATGTTTGCAATTACTTAAAAAAACAAAATTATATAAGACAGATACTTATTTTATTTATGAAGAGAGTAAAACAGTAATTATGATTTATATTTTCTTGCTTCCATCAAATTCATTCCTGTCCAAATCATTTGCCTTCTAGTTTTATCTTCTCTAAATATTTTTCCGGTTTATGAACTTTGATTAATGGAAAACGAGCTGCCCCTTTGAGAACGGAAATATAATAAAGCTCATCAATTATGAGAAAATTGGTTATATTGTTTAGTTTATTATTTTATTCTAATATTCATGCATGAGGTGGGGTTTTTATGTCCACACAAATCAAACCGAGTCTCCTTGTGTATCTCATCTCACATTTTGGTTGAAATGGTCCAAAGCCGAGCTGCCATTTTGGCGTCTGAGAGATAAGTTAGAGATGCGTCTGAGAGATAAGTTAGAGATGCTCTTTCTCATAAATTGACACCAAGAAGAAACAAAACAAACATAATTATTTTCTGCTTTGTTGTTGTTATGGCCTGACAAATTCTTTGTTGTTATGACTGAGCAAACAGACCAGTTAATACCAAATATTTATTTTGATTGAGGTATATAGAGTGAATAATCGATTTTAATAGAATCTCAACAGGCAATTCACCTACGGTACTTCAAAAAAGAATCATATTATTAGCGTTTCAAGATATTTCAAATCAGATAAAATCAAATTCCATCATATCAATGTCATTCTTCAAGATGGTGTTAGATATGGTGCAATGCATCATGCCAACCACATTTTGACTGCAAAACCTACAAATGATGGCTCTAAACTTGATTCTTTTAGGTCTTGACTATGAGATTTGGAATTACTTGATTGAACTAGAGTAGCTAGCTTATCTAATTGAAGTATTTTGATTAGTTGATTGTATCTGAGGCAGTTATACAAAATTATTATGTTAATTATTCACACTTTAGTAAGTTACCTAGATATTAATTTGGGAAATTTACAAATAATCCCCTAACTTTTCTGAATATTACAAATAACCTTCTATATTTTCTGATTTACAAATAACCCCCTATGATAAATTTTTCATTTACAAGAAACCCCTTCATTCACTTTTCCATCTAATTATTGATTATGTGTTTTGAAATCCCCATTACCCCCCTATATAAAATGTTTTCCAAAAATAATTATTAACAAATATTTTTCTAAAAATATTTTTTCGTAAAAAATATTTCTTAAAAAAAATTTAGACAATTTTCTTACAAAAATTTCTAACAAAATGTTTTAAATTTTTTTTTCTTTAAAAACTGTTTTTAAGAAAAATATAAAAATATTTTTTGAAAAATATCTTTTTCGGCAAAAAGTTTTAGAGAGATATTTTTTTTCTGATAAAAATTTAGGAATTTTTTTTTTCAGAAAATCGTTTTTGTAAAAAAAGTATTGTCAAAAATTCTTAAAAAATATTTTTTTCTTAACTTTTTATCGAAAAAATATATTTTTTTAATTTTTATTGAAAAAATATTTTTAACAAAAAAGAGAACTTGATATGTCACGACGGCACTGTAGCACGCCGGATCACGATAACAGTATATATAGCTGCCGGTGTTACAGTGCCGTCGTGATATCAGATTTTCCATAAAAAAAAATTCTGAATATCTATTTTTAAGAATTCTTAAAAACAATTTTGAAAAAAATATTTTTTAGAACTTTTTTTTTATTTTTTTTCAAAAATATGATATTTTTTTTTAAGAAATATATTTTATGGAAAATATATTTTTAGAAAAATATTTGTGAGAAAATATTTTTGGAAAACATTTTATTATTTGGGGGTAAAATGAGAATTTGAAAAAGTTAATCAATAATTAGATGGAAAAGTGGATGGAAGATTTTTTTGTAAATGAAAAGTTTATCGTAGGAAATTATTTGTAATATTCAGAAAAATTAGAGGGTTATTTATAAATTCCCCTATTAATTTTCCTGAAAATCCATTTCTTCTGCCTCAGCTACCTATGGTTTTGGTTGCTATAGTTTAGGACACAAGGTGTCAAAATTCATGCTTTTAACGCATCTAGTCACCCAAAGAGTGATCCTGCGACCTCATCTTTTATGAAGGCCCACAATATGGAGAGAAAAATGATGTCTAATGAGGAATATGCTCATCCCAAATGATTTTTTATTTCACTTGCAGGCTTAATAAAAAAAAAAGAGCTGATACATAACGATGTTATTATATCTGTAACGACAGTATATAAAAATTGAAAATAGTATATACAAGCATATGAACTGAAAACAAACAATATAAAAAAATTCATTCTATAAAACAATATATATTTAAAAAAAAATGAAAACAGTATATACAAATATATAAACTGTAAACAAACAGTATATAAAAATTCATTCGGTAAATAGTATATATTTAAAAAAATGAAAACGTATGTAGCGTATATAGGAACGTGAGAAAACAGTATATAATTTTAATCCGTCGCTACAAGATCGCTACAGTATCCCGACGTGATTTTCAATTTTCTAAAAAAAAGCCAATACAAAAGTAAAAGAAAATTCAATATATATCATATGAGCTTTTGGAGAGTTTCAACTTTCAAGTAGAGAAAGTTTTCAGAGGAAATTTTTTTCAAAACCCCTCAACTTTCCAAATAGTTTTAAAAAGCCTCTTATGATTTTGATCTTCTCGTAGACTACAAAGAACGTGTCCTTGTCCAAAACAAAAAAGTAGTTTGATAGAATGTTAAATTTAACTGTAGTACGAGAAATTAAACCAGAGAATCGAAGTCAGAAAATATATGATTCTCCTGAAATTTTTAATGTTTTCAAAATATTCAGAAAAGAAAGAAGGTTCTCAAACTCTTTCCCTACTTATTTCCATATGTCATGATCTTGTAACTGCTGTTTTTCAAAAGTTTCATTCATGACATTGTTTTGTCACCATTTCTGATTTGTGTCGACCCTTTTCAATTGAATCCGAAGAAATTGTTGTTGTTTATGTAGGGGACCATGAATCATGATAAATCACATCTCATTGAGATTTGAAAGAAGCCCTTTTTGAGTTTATTGTATCAATATTGTTGGATAGCCTTGAATTTTTCATTGCCACAAAAAAATAATAATTTTTATTGGTTATAGTTATAACTTTAAGAAAATAAATCTGGGCCCGGTTAGTCAATTATTGCTACGTGGTAAAAGGAAAATAACTAGGCCGGGCCGGGCTCAAATTAGTGATATGGGTATAATTAAAAAAATTATATTTCAGGCTTAGTTTGTATTTTGATTTGAAATAAAGAAAGTTAGATTTTTTTTAAGGTATAAGAAATTAGATTTTTAAAGAATACATTGAAAGGTTTCGGTGTGGATTTAGCTGTTAGTTTGCTACTTTTTACAGACGTTGTGATTTTTTGTTAATATGATTTTGAGGTAAATTTTAATCGAACTTAATGTGGTGAACATGTAAAAGACTCGTTTGTTGACACGATGTCGGATCCGGAATACAAATTCCACAATATTTCTTGAAGACTTCAACAATTCCACAATCCAAATTTCAAAAATGCGACAAAGAGTCTTCTCCACTATACAAATAAAAATTCAAAACAATTTTACTCGAATCAATATAAATTTTTTTTTTCGAATTGCAAGTTTCAAATTATCTATCTGCCAAAATACTTTGATCAATTCTTAAAGAGCTATAGTCAAATACTTCATAAGAATGACAATGAAATATGTGATGGGTTATAATTCAAAAGTTCTCTTATTAAGAAGTTTGTATTTTGAAATAAAAAAATACGAATTTTAAAGAAATTATTTGGTGTGTGAAATGCAAAAATGGAAATGAGTTTGCACTTTTTGGATGTGGAATTAGCTACTACTAATGTGTTATAATGTTTATGAATAATAAATAATTTGAACTAAATTTTAGTCGAACTTAGTTACTTTTAGTGGGGTGCATATGTAAAAGACTTGGTATGAAATCCGAAAGACATTCCACAAAAACTTTGGAAGTATTCAACTAAGTTCCACATATTTGAAACTTCAAATTAATCAAACTTGCTCGAATTGATTGCCCTTTGTTTGAATCTCAAATTCGCCATCTAGCAAAATACTTTTAAACTTCAATCAATTCTCAAAGAACTATGGTCAAATACATCTTCATGAGAATGATAATGATGTCTCAACAAGTAATCCTAAGTTTAAGTTTTGATCCGTTGAATAAGATAACATATTGAAAGGTGGTTAACTGTGAGCAAGTTTGCTAATCTTTAGAATGACTAATGAGTTATGCACGTAAGGAATCTTCCTTTTGTCTAAACAAGCAAATCACTGTTCTTATTGGATCTCAGAAACTAAAATAGTTTTGCATATATACTCTCTCAAACTCCAAATCACACAGCACCCCTTAAAACTTGTTGTTTTATGTATGTATATTTTTCAATGTTGTATTTTTTTTAAGCAAGCCAGAATATTTATTTTTTTCCAATGAAATACAACTAGAATAATATATTTTATGATGAAAATATCAATATTATATCTCTACCTCTGTATCTAGTTTGTATCGCCCTGATGTTTTCTAATTTTCTAAATAGAATATATATTAACATTTATATTCCGTCTTTTCTTAGACATCATAACGTCAATGGCGGATTTTGACCCAAATCGTTGGGGAGGAGGGGCTGTAGCCTATAGTGAAATATACACCAAAATTCTTGGAGGGCGAGATATAATAACTTATAAATTTATCATAAAATATAGTAAAATTACTATATATATACTGAAACTTCAAAATCTTGAGGGGGCGACTGCCCTCCTAGTCTCTTTTAAAATCCACCACTGCATAACGTAATATTATTTCGTCATGAAACATGAATTTTTGTTTTCAAAATTCAACTTACTTTAGGTCCTTTTAAGAATCTATTTTTTATAGTCAACAATAGTGCAATTTAATACTACATCAGGGCCATATACCCAAAATTAACTACAAAACATATTTCCCCTTTCCACCCCTTTAATTTCACGCTCCTCGTTTTCACTCCTTCCCATCCAAATCAAGAACGAAGAAAAAAATCACTCAACACAAAGAACAGGAGAAGAAGAAGAAGAAGAAGAAGAGAAAGAAGAAGAAGAAGAAGAAGAAGAAGAAGAAGAAGCTCTGTGGCGATGGATTTCTGGAACAAGGCGCGCACATTCGCGGAAGAAGCGGCGAAGAAATCCCACGACTTCTCCCTCGAAACCCTGAAGAAATCCCAGGACTTCATCTCCTCCGACTTCGTGGCCGAAACCACCAAGAAGTCGAAGGAGTTCATGACCGAAACGACCAAGAAGTCGAGGGAGTTGGCCGCGGAGGCCACCAAGAAGGCGGACTTGCTCGCCGGGCAGATCATGACTCTTGCGGAGGCCATACCGGCGATTCCGGCCGTGGTGGGTGGATCGGAGGAGGCGGTGGCGCCGGAGATGGAGGAGGATCTGGAGAGGTTTGGGGTGACGGAGGATCTGAGGGAGTTTGTGAGAGGGTTGACTATGAATACGTTCAGAGATTTCCCCATTCAAGGTTTGGTTAGCTCGAATTCGAATTTTAGATTTCAGATTTGATTTATCAATTGAAATTATGCATTTAGGTGTTTTCATTGAAATTTGGATATTTTTCGATTTGATTATATCAATTTCATTTATGAGTTTAAAGGATGGTTCAATTGTCTTACTGAGTGAAATTAAATGATCAAGAGAGAAAAAAAGGAAAAAAACCTGAAATATTTGCATATATTGTTGAAAATAAAATATATTGAAAAATGTTTGTATAATTTATTTATTTACAGAAGAACCTGAAATTGAAGAGGTAGCGACAGTTTCAAATGTGAGGCAAGATTTAAATGAATGGCAAACAAAACACGCTACGCTCGTTCTTTCTTCTGTTAAGGTACTTTAATTTTTAGTATTATTCTCATAAATCATCATTTATTTCTGAATAAAGAAAGATGATTAAAAATTTCATTTTTTTCAATTTTTTAAGGAAATATCAAAGTTCAGATACGAATTATGTCCAAGATACATGAAAGAGAGAAAATTCTGGCGTATATATTTCCTACTTGTTAATACTTACGTTTCACCGTATGTTCCTCTTTATCTTCTTCACTTTTAACTTTTGTTACATTTGCATTAAAGCCCCTGCATTTTGTTGACTTACAAATATACCACTGCATTGTTCTGACCCCCCCCCCCCCCACCCCTCCCCCCCAAAAAAAAAAAAAATCTTTTCGAATATTAAAAAAAAGAGTACTTTTAACTTTTCATTTTCCAAAACCCCCTACTTTTTATTTTCTAAAAGTCAGTGGTTAAAAGTACGGTTTTTTTTGTATTCCAAAAGATAAGGTTTTTTTCATAAATACCTGAAAAAATATATTTTCTTTTGTAAATTTCCATATTTAGAAATACGAAAAGGATGGAGCCTCATTCAAGTTCAACCTTTTTCTCTTTGCAAAATTCGAACAATACAATCCTAATAATTTTCGTTTGAAACTATGTTAATAATATAATAAAGTTAAAATTATTTGATTAGATATGAGAAGAGGTACATGGAAGGGAGAAAAATATCATTTATTTCTGAATGAATTTACATAAAAGCCCCTTCTTTTTTCAGAAATCGAAAATTCCAAAAAACGCTTTGCAATTCCAACTTTTCATTTTCCAGAAAAAAGAAAAAACTACTTTTCATTTTTCACAAGTCAGAGAGTTTTTTAAAATGGAAAGTTTAAAGTAGTTTTTTAACATTCCAAAAGTTGGTGTCTTTGCATAAATACTATAAAATATATATTTTTTTTAATTTCCCATTTCAAACTTTTCCTTTCTGCAAATTTTCATAATATAATCATGTCAATTTACATACGAAACCATCTTCGTAATTTAGATATGAGAGGACGTACATGGAGGAATTAAGGATCAAAGAAGAAGAAAAGAAAAAGGAAGAGAAGTTGAGGGAAATTACGATTTCGCCCCCGCCGAGCACGATTAGTGAGACTAAATTGGAAAGCAAGAGCTCTGTTTCTTCGAGCAAAGAGCTCGATTTGGACACTTTTCTCCTCGGAGATTTTGAAGACGAGGCCAACGGTACGATAAATATTAAAAAATAAATAGTTTGTTAAAATATTTAAAAAAAATATTTGTCAAATTAAATTTATAAAATAAATAGTTTTGATGCATGTGTAAATTAAATTTATAAAATAAAGAACTTAATTTGAATATGTTTCTCCTTGGAGATTTTGACGATGAGCCCAACGGTACGCTCTTTTTTATTCGTAAACAAAATTTGTAAATTTTACTACGTTTTAAATGAATTTAAGAAAAAGAAAGGGAATTTTTTCAAAAAAAAAACCCTATATTTTCTCAAATTAAAGAGCCCTAACTTTTGGAATATGAAAAACAAAAATCCCTAACTTTTCAAGTTTCGAAAAAAAATCTCGTAATTTTGACTTTTTATTCCAAAAAAAAAAATCTAAAGAATATCTAAATAATATATAAAGCAAAACACATTTTGCGAGTTATTTATCTATTATTTTGATTCTTAGCAGCACTTACTACTTAGAACCTTTTGGCCATTGGAATTGCATTGAGATTCGTGTTTTTCATGATAAGCACAAATTTTGAGGTGAGATTTATTAAAATTTGTGCGTATCATGAAAAACACGAATCCAAATACAAATCCAATGGTTAAAAAGTAAGTATTTATTCGACCTCATTGTATATATATTATGAAAAAAAAGAAAAGAAAGCACTTTGACTGTAACATAGATGCAGAATGAAATAAATAAGTTTAATTAATTAATCTAATTAAATAGTTTCGATGCAACTTGTATTTAGTTTGTTGTTTAATTGTTTAGTACATGGTTTTTGACTATTATCATGCAATTTTATTTATATATAAATAATAAATTGTAATTTGCAGATGAAGCTGGTGAAGATGATGGTCTTGATGATGATTTTGATAAAATTGATGCAGCCTCTGTATGTTTTTAATTTAATCTAATTTTATGCTTCAATTATAATTATTTAGTTCAAATTAGGTTAAGTTTATCATTTATTTAAATATTTTTGTCTGATTATTATGTTTTTGGCAGGGGCTGGAGAGTGATGATGAGAAAAAGTCAAAAGAATAAATAAAAAAACCAGGCTGATGATGTAGCTTTGAGATCCGTGCGCATTTTATCTGTCTAAATTGGAATTATTCTGTTTGTTCTTTGTATATTTCTTTGTTCATTTGTTGTTTCGCCGAATTATATTTTTGCTTTTTTCTATGTTAATTCGTATGGAATATTTCTAGATATTTCCTTCTTCCGACATACTGCTGTCTATAGGGTATTATTTCTTATTACAAAACTTTAGTCATGAACTATAAATTTAATTTGATGTTTCACTATTCCAATTTCATGAGGCCAATTTTTTTTCATTTTGTTTCTATTTTTTGGTTTACGAATTGTTTAAATATTTGAAATCCATACGGTGGTTATATACAATTTGAAACATTCAGTTTTGTACATAATACTCGTGTGTGTTTACCAATGAAATAGAACACTTTGAATTGAACTTTTTCATCATTAGTCGCAAGTCTAATAAAAAAAGGTTCAGATACGAAGTCTTAGCATTTTGAAGCGCCCAACGTCTGATTATGAAAAGTATGATGAAATTACAAAAAAAAAATTTTTGTAAACACAAAAAATATAGTGAAATTACAAAAAGGTATATTTTCAAAAAATATATTTATAAATTCAAAAAGTATATCCAAGTGTAAATATATATGTGTACAGCTAAAACTGTATGGTGAGCACTTCTGAGTACTCCAAAAGTTTAGCACTCCGAATAATTTCTCAAAAAAAAAAAAATACAAGCTGAATTAAAAAATTTAATTATACTGATTATTTTGTTATTAAAACATTAATTTTATAATGTAAAAGCGGGTCGCATATTTTAATTTTAAAAATATTAAATCATGAAAAGTGGGGTCAGAATATTTTACAAATGAAATAGATCACTTTGAAAAAAATACAAGCTGAATTAAAAAATTTAATCATACTGATTATATTTATTTAAAAAATGAAAATGAATTTTATAAATGGAGGGTCGGCCGAGCGAGCCAACCCTATGGAAGCCCAGAAATTATGCCGGCCATATGTCTTGATAGCCATGCAGCACCCATCATTGAAAGATGGATGTGGCATACATAGCCAACCGACCCTTTTAAATCTCTTCTCTAGGCCCTCCCTCCTATTTTATACACAACTTGTCTTCAACACCAAGCTGCTCTCTCTCAGGTGGGACTATTGTTTACCTTTGACTAGTCTTTCCGGTTTGTTATTTATTCATGGGATGGCATGGTGGGAGTGTGCAGAAGGTTAGTTAATAAATGAGTTGAATGAGTATGGTGGCTTTGTGTTTATTTTGTTTGGTTTAAATGAGTGACAGAAATATTGTTATGCATGGTTGCATTGTTCAAATGCTAAAAATGTTTTTTTTTAATCTTAGTTGAGGAGTGAACATTTTATATTCGGGATCAAACAGAAGGGAATGAATTTTGAGATAGTCTTAAATAAAAAAAGGGTGGTGATAAATACAGTAAAAAGTTTTGTTATTTACGGGCTCAATTTTCTTTTAGACAATTTTACCCCTAATTGAAATATAAAGCAATTAATTAGATATTGGCAATTATATCTTTCCATATTAATCCAGTCTCATCTTTCAGAAAAAAAGAAAACAAAATATTTTTTTTTTATGTTCAACAAAATAATTAATTATTTTCTCAAATTTATCTATTTCAAAAGATAATAAACTGGTGGGGAAAACTCTGAAATGAAATAAATGTAACAAGAAACATACTTTTTGTTGCTACCTATATGAAATTTTATTCATGAATTTGACCGATTTATTTAGCAAAGAACTTTTTTTGAAATTATCATGTTATTTGACTTTTTCATTTATTTTTTTATCACTAAATATATTTCCATTGCATTTTACTAGTGTTGTTATATTTTTGCATGAATAAAACCTGTATATAATTTTATTTCTTTAAATAAAATTATAAGATTGAGAAACGGCTAATTTTATGTTCCAATATATAAGTAAAATCATGACCGCCCAAAGACAAATATATATGGGTCAAATTATTATTATTATTATTTATTATTATTATTATTATTATTATTATTATATAATAATAATAATAATAATAATAATAATAATAATAATAATAATAATAATAATAATAATATAAGACAAGATACACATGATCAATTTAGAAATATAATTTGGAATGTGTGAGTAGTGGCTAAAATAATAATATGTATAATTATAACTAGCATGAGTGATTACATATTGTTCTCATAATATAACTTCCCTTTATCAATTTCTAGGTCAAAGTTGTAGCTTTGGCTAATAAAATATTTTAACCGCCAAAAGGAGAAATTTTGTTCAGCATTATTATGGTATTGTCAATATAATTACAAAGTATGAATTATTTATAAGTTACCATTTAATACTAGGGCAAAATCGTCTAAAAAAATCTTGAGCCCGTAAATAACAAATGTCTCGACTGTAATTATCACCACCCATAAAAAACAAAAAAAAACAAAAAAAAACTTTTGCTTTACTAAAGCTTTTATATTTGTGCTTCTTTAAATAACCATTTTGAACTCTTAAGTTGAAAACTTTCTACTTTGAACTTAAGAGCTCGGAATTATTTTTTCTACCTATTATATATTTTGATTTTATGTGGAAAAAAAACTATTTTGAACTCTCTGAGTTCGAATTTAGAAATAAAAACGTAATTTTGAGCTCGGACAGTTCGAAATTGTTATTTTCATAACTATTTTTTTAGGAAAAAAATATGTCTGGTAGTAATTAATTAGGATTGGTTTTGTTTGGTTCAACAAAGCAACAGTATTGTTGTGCATGGTTTATATTGCTTAAAATGTATATTTTTTTTTCCATCTCAGTGAAGATTTGAATTATTGTTGACTATTAAGTCTGAAACTAACAGGGAAACTGAGCCATTTGGAGTGAAATTTTTGCATTTGGATCAAACAAAGGAATGATTTTTGAAATAATCTTAAATAAAAAAACTTTTGTGAAACTAAAACTTTTATATTTGAGTTTCTGTAAATAAAATTTTCGAAAGTTGAAAATTTTCAATTCCGAACTTGAGGGCCGAGAAGTTAATTAATTCTTCTACCTATTCTTTTAATTTATGTGAAACAAAATTTTTTTTTGAACTCCCCGAGTTCGAATTTAGAAAAATAAAAACGTAATATTAACATTTGAGGAAAAATATTCGTATAGACTCACACATAATAATATTATTTCTGACATTAATATTTTAATATTCGTATAGACTCATACATAATAATATTATTTCTGACATTTCAATAAATAACTTTTTTTCCAGAAAAAACTTGGAAAATTGGTTAAGGACAAGGAATTCGTAGAAAATGGTGGGATATCGTGTTTTTGGGAAATTTAAAAAGAACGGAACCGGAGGGTCTTCAACTCGGTAGCTTCAAACTCAAGGATCATCTTTCAAAAAGGAAAATCGAACGCTCTACTTTGGAAAGAATCGTGCTAAGATTGAAGCCGGCTTGTTATAGCCGGGAAATTTAGGAATGCAATCTCCTTATCTTTGTGTGTTTTTTTTTTTTGAGGAATAATCTCCTTATCTTTCTTACTTTTCATTTTCCGTATTCTAATGGAATTTGTAAGGGACTTTAATTTACTTGATGAAATTTACGAGATGTATGCATCGCATACCTCCCAATTTTTGTAAGCGGAATGTCCATTTCCAACAACCAGTCTTAGTTTATTTGACAATCAAGAAGCTCAAGTTTATGTTGGGGGTATCTTAATGATGCATTTCTTAAAATACACACACTATTGCAATGTTCTTTTCCACCAACTAACATTGAAATGGACTAGCAAACTTCTATTATTCGTCTAAAAGTATCAAGAAATAATAATTATTATTAAGAGTTCATCAAAAAATCCAAAAAGGGTCATAATCAGCTCTGATAATAAAAACATTAGAAAAGGTAATGAAAATCATGAAGATATTGCCCGTAAATCATATTTATTTACTACTACTAGTAAACCTAGTTACCGTTGCAAAAGTTAAAAGTTTATGAGAGAAAATGGAGTCCAAAATGATAAGATTTAATAATGGAAATGAAAAGGATATAATTTGTATTGCTATGATAATCCCTAAATGTAATCTTTACTATAATCTGCTATTAAATAATATTTTTTATTTCACAAATGGAAGTCAGATTAAAAGCATGAGTCCATGACAATTGACAAGCAAAATGACATTTAAGTGAGAATGACATACACAAATTCATTGCCCAGATACGAAATTAGTTAAACGCGCATATATATAGATTGTAAACCTTTGACTGTTGACACATTTTGGCAAAGTGAAAAAGACCCTTTATTGACTCTTTTGCATGATTGAAAATTGGTTTTTGTTGGGTACACATTAAGAAAACAAAAAAAATTAAATACTATTTCAAACAAAAAAATTATTTGATATTCTCCTCATAGTATTCAAAATTATATTTTTTGATGAAGAGTTTTCTTAAGTTGAAAACAAAACTAGATTTGTTGAATATATATTTTCTTGATTAAAATTGGTTGCATATAAATATCATTATATCCCAATTATATACTTTTTATCATTCATGCAATGCAAATTAATACATGTCAATATACAAAAGTACCATAAACTATAGAAAAAAATATTATGTACTTTACGTGATAGCAAGGTAATTTTTGTGAAATATATGAAATACTTTTTATATACCAAGGGATTTCTAGTTTTGTTAGGGACACATATGACATTACTGTATTGCTGAAACAAATGCATATTATGAGGAAGCCACTTTCCAAAAAACAACCTTTTTCTACAGAATTAATTAACAATCAATTTAAAACTTAATCAATGAAACTAATTTATTATTGAGCTCACTGATTAAAATGCAACAATTTCCGGCGAATTAATTAAACAAAATCCTGTTTATATGGCTTTCTGTATATTATAATTTATAAATTTATAATTAAATTCTTACAATTTAATCCTTATGAAGATAAAAATTACTGTTAGAATAAATTACAGGGTCCACAAATTAAACCATTTCTCACGTGATTTAACAAACAGCAAAACGGTGGTTATAATTAACTCTGTCACGGAAATTGAAATTGTAAATCAATCTTTCGCCATCAAATCTCAACCGTCCATTTTTAGTTTAATCCATCCATATCGACTCGCAACCGTCCATTTTTAGTCCATGATGCTGATCTGTCAGAATAAACAAATAAAAAACGATCATTTCTCGCCTAGCTGTCCATTCTCGGTCAATCAGATCTCGCCACGTGTCCTATGATCGTTGATCCAACGGCTGTTTATTGTTGGAGCGTAAATTTGCGTTTTGTTTTTTTAAGAAAACCGAATTCGTTGAGTTTCGAACCGATAATCTTTAAGTTGGTGAGATAATTATTACTATATTAAAGGTGGGTTTGCAAAAAATTGCATTTTGTTGGACGATTTGCGTCTGTCAACACAAACTGTGAACAAATTAACATAAACGCATTTTTTCCATCTTCCCATTTGTGAAACATAATATTTTCTTTTCTCCTCTTTAAAGTCTTTCATGTTCATAAATATTAACAAAAATAATATTTTATGGTAAAATATTCACATCACCCATCCTAAACATTATCTAAAATTCTCATATCATATTTTTTTTTATATTTTCAGTTGTCTACAATATCTTTGCATAAAATTAATTGAAAAATAATATCTTTTGTATATTAATGTACATTTTATATTTTGTATATAAATATACATTTTTGTCATTCTGCTATATTTTTCTGAATTTTGCTGATGTTAATGACAAATAAGTCGGTAATATCATATCTTGGTTTATTTGAATTTCAGGCCCCTTAATCATATTTTTCTGAATTTCAGGTCCCTTAATTTATTTGAGGTTGTGTTGTTGGTAAAAGTGTGTAAACAAACAAGGGAAATTAAAAATCACGACCGGGGGGAGGATACTGTAGCAACGGATTGAAATTATATACTATTTTCTTACGTTTCTATATACGCAATATACTGTTTTTATTTTTTTAAATATATACTGTTTACCGAATGAATTTTTATATACTGTTTGTTTTCAGTTTATATGTATGTATATACTATTTTCATTTTTTTTAAATATATACTGTTTTATCGAATGAATTTTTATATACTATTTATTTTCAGTTCATATATTCATATATACTGTTTTTAATTTTTATATATTGTCGCTACATAATCGCTACAATAAGTTCGTGATGTATCTCCTCCCAACAAACAATCAACTGTATAAACTAAACGAGGCTTTAAAAACGAAGTTTTAAAGTACAGTATCGGTACGTACGCACGGATACAAACAACAAAATAAATAAAATCACCGACAGTCAGGGAAGAAAGAGAACTTTTGCTCCGAGACCCAATATTTCCCGGAAATTCATTATCAGCCCCTCTTTTCTTTCTTTACCAAACGATAAAACTTCCCTTTCTTGAATTCTTTCCTAAACAAGAAGAAGTTTGTTTCTATTTCGACGAATTCAAGAAACAAATCAATTTCGAATTATTGGAATATCGTTTTCACCGCGCCTGTTCGGGCATCCAGGCCAAAAATGGCATCTTGATTTTTTGCAACATTTCTTTATGATTCTGATATGGAAAATAATCTCTGAAAAAATCCCAATTTTGGCTAGATAAAACTTCCCCCATTCGTCCGTTTATCCCTACTAATTCATTCGCCATTGAAACAAACAACCATACAAAAATCACAAAGTTGGTATTCTCAAAAATGGGTTTGAAGCCCGGGTCGGAGAAGCTCAAGGCAATGGCGGCCATGTCGAGGCCGCGCGTCAAGCTGTGGATGGTCAGAGCGGTCACGACGGTGCTGCTGTGGATCTTCATCGTGCAACTGTCCGCCATGACTGACGTCTTGGGCCCGCGCGTGCTCAAGGGCCTTCCTTCTTGTTTGAGTTCCTCTTCTTCTTCGAGGGATTTTTCTTCGGTTTCTTTGGTTTCTTCGCCTCGGAAAGTCGTTCAGAAGATTGTTGTTCCTCCCAAAAGTGAGTTGTTTTTATGAAACTCTGTTTTTTTTTTTGTTCTTTGTAGTTTCTTTGGGATTTAAAGTGTAAGAATATTGATGAATAAATGAATTTATTTTATGTTTGCTTCACTATTTGCAATTTTTTCAATTTGCTGATTTCAATTTTTTTATGAAACTCTGTTTTTTTTTTGTTTCTTTATACTTTTTTTGCGATTAAAAGTGTAAGAATATTGATGAATAAATGATTTAATTTTATATTTAGTTCGCTATTTGAGATATTTTGCAATTTGCTGATTTCTTGTTAGGAAAAATTTCTTGACATTTTTTTTTATTTTGTTATATTTGAAGGACTGTACAGAAATAATGGATACCTTATGGTTTCATGCAATGGTGGACTTAATCAAATGAGATCAGCTGTAAGTTATATTTTCTTTTTTTTACAAAAAAAATATTATATCGTAATTAATTTTTCTTGCAACTTAATTATTTGACATTCACATTATTTATTTTATTTAGATATGTGATATGGTTGCAATTGCGCGAAATTTGAACGTGACACTAGTCGTACCTGAATTGGACAAAACCTCATTTTGGGCTGATCCTAGGTAAATTAATCATTAATTAAATATACATTTATTTATTAATTAAGTATAATTATTAATAAACATTAAGTATTTCAAAACTGGCAGTGATTTTCATGACATTTTTGATGTGGACCATTTCATAAATTCGTTAAGAGACGAGGTTAGAATTGTAAAAGAGCTACCGCCAAGACTAAAAAGAAGGGCTCAAATGGGGTTGATTCACTCAATGCCACCTGTCAGTTGGTCCGATATTTCCTATTATCATAATCAGGTTTATTTGAGTTTTAAATATTATTAATTTTTTTGAAAAATTTATTGGTCATATCTTGTTCTTGATGTTTAGGTTCATTTAAATTTTAAATATTATTAATTTTTTTTGTAAAATTTATTGGTCATATCTTGTTCTTGATGTTTAGGTTCATTTAAATTTTAAATATTATTTTTTCGGAAATTGGTCCTATCTTGATGTCTTGTCACATTATTTCATTTTAATATTTATTTTGTTTCCTTAAAAATATCATAATTAGGCTTATTTAAATTTTAAATATTATTTTTCCTAAATATATTGGTCATATCTTGATGTTTTGTCAGGTTTATTTAAATTTTAAATATTCTTTTTTTCGTAAATTTATCGATCATATCATGAGGTCTTGTCATGTTTATTTAAATATTAAATATTCATTTTTTCATAAATTTTCTTGTCATATCTCGATGTTTTATCAGGTTTATTTGAAAATTTATGTATTTATCAAAGTAGTAATTCCCTCAAACAAATACATTTTATTATTTTTTTTATTTTTATGTACATTTTTTTTTGCTAATATTTGACTTTTTGTAACAGATTTTACCCCTGATTAAAAAGCACAAAGTCGTGCACCTAAACAGAACGGATGCCAGGCTGGCGAACAACGGATTATCCCCCGAAATTCAAAACTTGAGATGCAAAGTGAATTTCAAATCGCTAAAATTCACGCCTCAGATAGAGAAATTAGGAAAACGAGTGATCAAAATTCTACGCGAAAAGGGGCCCTATTTGGTGCTCCATTTGAGATACGAAATGGACATGCTCGCCTTTTCTGGCTGCACGCACGGTTGCACCCAAAAAGAAGCCGATGAGCTGGAAAAATTAAGGTAAGTTAATCAAAATAATATTTCATTGTTTAGTTAATTAAAACAATAATGTTATAAGACATAGAATCCAATCTTAGAACCAAACCTACATAATTTTATATGGCACACCTAAATATTTTCTTTTATTAAAAATAGTTCAAAATTTGTCCATTATGTCGTATTTAACACAATCAAGTTGTTTTCATTAATTTGGTATGATTTGTTGGATTAAATGATTAATTTTTTTTTATTTTTTGGGAATTTAGATATGCGTATCCATGGTGGAAAGAAAAGGTGATAGATTCAAATCAGAAAAGAAATGAAGGATTGTGCCCTCTGACCCCAGAAGAAACTGCTCTCGTTTTAAGGGCGTTAAACATAGATAAAAACATGCAGATTTATATTGCGGCCGGACAAATTTACGGTGGGAAAAGACGAATGGCTTCTCTCATTTCGTCTTTTCCTAATGTGGTAAGTTAATTGAGTGACATTTAATACGTCAAAGTTGATAATTAATTGTTAATTTTATTTTTTGGATAAATGAAAAGATTGTGAAATAAATGGTGTAGGTGAGAAAGGAGACTTTGTTGAAGCCTCAAGACTTGAGATATTTTCAAAACCATTCGTCACAAATGGCTGCTTTGGATTATTTCGTTTCTTTAGGAAGTGATATTTTTGTTCCTACTTATGACGGAAATATGGCCAAAGTTGTTGAAGGCCACAGAAGGTACTTTTTATTTCATTTTACTTTTAATTATTTAATATAATGATATTTTGTATTATTTTATCTAATGTTTTTTCTTGTTTTTAGATATTTGGGTTTTAAGAAGACAATTTTACTAGACCGAAAGAGTATCGTGCCATTAATAGACCGATACAATAACGGCACGATGAATTGGGATGAATTTGCGTCTGAAATAAAATCGGTTCATAAAAACAAAATGGGAAAGCCATCTCTAAGATCCATAAGCGCAGATAAACCCAAGGAAGAAGATTATTTCTATTCTAACCCTCATGAGTGTTTTGGAAATTTTGAATTACGGGATTCATTATGATGTTTTTTTTTACTTACAACTCAAATCTTGTTGTAAGAGAGAAATGTATAAATTTCGGTAGTTTTCTTTTAATAAAAAAAGGTTAGTATAGTTGTATAGCATTAAGAATGTGAGCTAATTGTGTTGTTTCTTCATTGAGAAAATTTAGTTTCTCTGAAATTTTGTCGGGCCTTTTCTTTTAACCTATTTTTCAATATAGCTTGTTATTGGAATTCATATTGTATTACCTTTTCTTTTTCATTTTATTCAATTTTTTTCTTTATAGATTAATTTGGCCTCCATTTATAGACTAAAAATCAACAATCATATGTGAGGGTAAAATTAATATTTTGAATTTTTTTTCTATTAGACAAATTATACCAAAAATATAATGGGCTGAATTAGTATTGGGCCTATTGGCCGAATTATATATTTTCCTTCCATAAAATCGGTCCATAAAACAGAGAAGATCTTTATTCCATTTCATCTATTTACATTTCCATCCAAGAAAAAAAAAAGCTTCAAAACTCTCAACAATGGCGGTCTCTTCTCTCCTCTCCTTTACTCCTTCCCACCTCTCCTTCTCAAACTCCCATCTCTCCCCCAAACGATCCTCCTTCTCCTTCACCTCTCACGCGAAGAACTCCGACTCAATTGACCCGCCGGAGCGCCTCCTCTCCGCCGCCTGCTACCTCTACCCGTTCCTCGACGGCGTCAAATACGGCCGTTACGTCCTCTCCCAATTCCCGTTACTCCAAATCCCGTTAAAACCCTTAATTCCTGTGATTCAGCTTTTTGGGTCTTCACCATTCATCCCAATTGGGATTTTCTGCACTTTGTACTTCGCCATTGTGCGGAACCCCTCGGGGTTTTCGCGCTATGTGAGGTTTAATACCATGCAGGCGATTGTTTTGGATGTGTTGCTGATCTTTCCTGACTTGCTGGAGAGGAATTTTAATCCTAGAGATGAGATTGGGTTAGGGTTTTTGCAGAGCTTGGATTCCACGGTGTTCTTGTTTCTGTTGGTTTCTTTGTTTTATGGATCGGTCTCTTGTTTGATCGGTCAGGTTCCCCGATTGCCCATTGTGGCCGATGCGGCCGATCGACAAGTCATGTGAGTTAATTTGAATTTCGATTGTTTTGGTTATAAATGTAAGTTTTTATCATGTATTTTGGTTATTTTGATTTATAGTAGGTGAATTTGACTAGTAAATGAGCTCTGTATTGTAATGTAATACACATTCCTTTTATTTAAGTGAGGAAATATATTTTTTAGAAGTAGATTTGTGATGATTTATTTATATTGTAATTGTTAATACAATACAAATCAATTGATTTTGCAATTGGTTTTTCAATTGGTTTGATTTTATAGTGAGCATGAGAGTGATTTAGCTTGTTTTGCACATGCTTAATTTAGGTAAAGAATAAGTCATTAACCGTAGTGTCAAGTCATACAGGACCTTGCTGACCAAGTTTAGGGGGCAACAATCCATTCCTAGTTACCATCCAAAATTTTCTCAACAAAATTTATAAATGTTTAAAATGATTTAAATGATCATTTGAACCGCTGGATATGTAAAACGTAACTGATAATTTTGACATCATGTTATCAATCCACTAAATTATCGATAAAAAAAAAAAATTGAGTGACCTATTTTAGACAAACTAACAATGTAATATGATGATAACATAGGAACAATTGAAATCAAGTGACTCTGTTTGGAAATTTTGTAACATTTGATCGCTCGAATGAAATTTACCAAAAAATCATGCATATTTTAGAAAGAATCTCAATTTGAGAATAATTATGTCCTCCCAATCAAGCACAAAATAGGCCATTACAATAAAAATAAATTAATAAAAAAGTTATTCAGCTAATAATTGTAAATACTAAAATGTGACGCAACATAAACATACTGCAACATTTAATTGATAAGTTCACATATATAATTCAAAAGACCATAATTCAACTTTTTCTTTACTATATCATTTTACACTTGCTATATATCTTTCCTAATATTTATATACAATAAAAATTAGTTTACCCTTTTAATACAGAAAATTATCCTAATATGTTTACATTTAAATCACCTAATTAACCTTAATATAAGTAAACAATAAATTACGAACAATTATTCAACTAAAAAGTTCCCGCTTCTTCTCATCTTCACCGATGCGTGATCAGTCAACTGTATTGAAGCGTTCAACGATCAATCTTTTGGTGACGAATATTTGTGTAGTGACTATCATAAATTGTCAATACAACCTTTTTAATTATTAGCCAAAACGTATAATCTTATGAGAACTTGAGAAATGCTTTCCAGCTTTTACCATCGTTGCATCTGGTCCTGACAAAACCGTCAAATCTTTTCGCGGTTTAATACCATCATCGTCACGAAAAGATGAACACAACAGTGAGAACCATGATGTCAGCACCGACGTCATCCGCCTGTCGCCTTTTCCGCTCTTCATTAATCAACAATTAGCCTTTGATTAATGAACTTTCTTTTTCCTTCACTGAGTGGTAGATTTCTGAAAAATGAATTGGTTGTTTAAATTGTTTGAATATTGGTGTTTCTGATTTTGGAGTGCAACTATGATTCATTGGCTTGGCTTTATAGTGAGATTTCTTGGTTACCAAGTTCTTGTAAAGGTTGAATTGTTGCTGGTGAGGTCAAAAAATCATAAAAAAGGCTCAATTGAGAGTGACTTATTTTCCACGAGCCTAAATTGACTAGAGAATATTGAAGTTCTGAGTGATTTGAAAGTCATACATAGCCTTGTTGACCAAGTTTAAGAGAAGCTTCGTCAAATAAAAAAAGTTGTTCCAGTTTAATTTTATCTTTGTGAGTCAGGATTGGAAAACTTCTGATATTTTACAAGATGTAAGCTGACTAATGGTTACTCTGTTGTTAATAATTGTGGATTTATGGCAAATTTTGAATGTGAGAATATTCTATACGCACTGATGGTATCATCTCGCAAAAACTGCCATGAGTTCCTGAGGAACGTCTTTCCCAATTTACAATTAAAAACTTAGAGCAAAACTAGAAATAGTATACTATTCAGATAAATCAGAAAAGTATATTAATATTCAGAAGAGTAGGCTAATCACTTATTAACCTACTTCAAAAATCTGTTGACAAAATTATTTTCCCAAAAAAAAAAAATATATTTGTACTTAAATAATATCATAACTAACATTAGAGACCAGCCCAAAAATGGGAGTGGGATATGTTTTCAATTAAAAAGATCTAAGATTTTTCCTGCGGTTAATACTTAATAGTTCTCCAATTATTATTTTTATCAATAAAAGTAAATTTTAGCACCAATTTCAGAGAACTCAGCCTTGATTTCTCTTAATTGCTGAAATCAAGCATAAAATAGGCCATTACAATAAAAATAAATCAATAAAAAGTTATTCAGCTGATGATTGTAAATACTAGCACATGACACAACATAAATATACTGCTATTTTTAAATGATAATATTAATTTCACATATATAATTCAAAAAACCATAATTACCTTTTTCTTTACTATATCATTTTACACTGTCTATATCTTTCCTAATATTCTATATACAATAAAAATTGTTTTACCCTTTTAGTACAGAAAATTACCCTAATATTTTACATTTAAATCACCTAATTAACCTCTATACATAAGAAACACTAAATTATGATCGTTTATTCAACTAAAAAGTCCCCTCCTACAATGCGTGATCAATCAACTGTATTGAGGCGTTCAGCGAGCAATCTCATGGTGGCGAATATTTTTAGTGACCATCATAAATCGTCAAATACAGCCTTTTTAATTATTAGCCAAAACGTATAATCTTATGAGAACTTGAGAAATGCTTTCCGGCTTTTACCATCATTGCGTCTGGTCCTGACATAACAGTCAAATCTTTTCCCTGTTTAATATCATCATCGTCACGAAAAGATAAGCACAACCGTGAGAACCATGATGTCAGCACCGACATCAGCTGCCTGTCGCCTTTTCTGCTCTTCATCAATCAACAATATTAGCCTTTGATTAATGAACTTTCTTTTTTCTTCACTGAGTGAATTTCTGAAAAATGAATTGGTAGGTTAATTTGTTTGAGTGAGTATTGGTGTTTCTGGTTTTGGAGTGCAACTATGATTAATTGGTTTGGTTTTGTAGTGAGATTTCTTGGTTACCAAGTTTGGAAAAGGTTGAATTGTTTCTGGTCAGGTCAAAAAAAATAAAAAAAGCGCTCAAAATGAGTGTGACTAACTTATTTTGCAAGTGCCTAATTTGACTTGAGAATATAGAAGTGCTGAGTGAGTCGATACACAGAGCCTTGTTGGCCAAGTTTAAGAGAAGTTTTGCCAAAAAAGAAATTGTCGTTTCAGTTTTTTTATTTATCTTTGAGTCATGATTGAAAAACTTCTGATATTTACAAGATGTAAGTTGACTAATTGTGCTTCCTCTTATGACTACTATGTTAATACTTACATATTTATGCCAAATTTTGAATATGAGCAGACACTGACAAATCTTAATAGAAATTAGAGGCGGGCTGCCCTCTCAAAATTTTGAAGTTATAGTATATATATATATATATACACACACAAACATACACTAGTGTATTTTGTATAGAAATTGAAACCTATATATACACCGCCCCTTGCATTTTTGGCGTATTTTTCATTATCGCCCCCCTAACTTTTAGATCAAAATTCGTCACTGTGAGCAGATAAAATAGAGAAGTATGATAATATATATATATATTATTATTATATAATAATTCAAATTTTATTATTATTATTATTATTATTATTATTATTATTATTATTATTATTATTATTATTATTATTATTATTATTATTATTATTATTATTATTATTATTATTATTATTATTATTATTACTATTATTATTACTATTATTATTATTACTATTATTATTATTACTATTATTATTATTATTATTATTATTATTATTATTATTATTATTATTACTATTACTATTACTATTATTATTACTATTATTATTATTATTTTTATTATTATTATTTTTATTATTATTATTATTATTTTTATTATTATTTTTATTATTATTATTTTTATTATTATTATTATTATTTTTATTATTATTATTATTATTATTATTATTATTATTATTATTATTATTATTATTATTATTATTATTATTATTAGTATTATTATTATTATTATTATTATTATTATTATTATTATTATTATTATTATTATTATTATTATTATTATTATTATTATTATTATTATTATTATTATTATTATTATTATTATTATTATTATTATTATTATTATTATTATTATTATTATTATTATTATTATTATTATTATTATTATTATTATTATTATTATTATTATTATTATTATTATTATTATTATTATTATTATTATTATTATTATTATTATTATTATTATTATTATTATTATTATTATTATTATTATTATTATTATTATTATTATTATTATTATTATTATTATTATTATTATTATTATTATTATTATTATTATTATTATTATTATTATTATTATTATTATTATTATTATTATTATTATTATTATTATTATTATTATTATTATTATTATTATTATTATTATTATTATTATTATTATTATTATTATTATTATTATTATTATTATTATTATTAGAGCACTGACGGTATCATCTCGCAAAAACTGCCATGGGTTCCTGAGGAACGCCTTTTCCAATCTATATTTAAAAACAGATAGCAAAACTGGAAAAGGTATACTATTCCAACAAATTAGAAAAGTCTAGCAATATTCAGAACTCAGAAGAGTAGGCTAATCACTTATTAACTCTATTTTCAAAATCTTTCGACAAAATTATTTCTCAATAAAAAAAAAATACCAATCAAGTAACATTAGAGCCCAGCCCAAAAATGGCATTGGGCCATGCTTTTAATTAAGAAGATTAATTTGGACATTTCACCTCAAACTTCATCATTAACCGACTATCAACGCACTTTTTCCTTAACAGGAAGTTTTGTCTTCCCATATACACTCGGTTCACAAAATAGCGCCTCCATCTCTCCGATCTCCATTCTCCACACCACTTAAAGCAGCCAATCACATTACACCGAGTCCAGACAACAAATAACTGTCATGATCTTCCATACTTAACTTACCACGTGTATTAAGTTTGGTTACCAGCAGTTGTACGGAACCGTGCGATGAGTTTAGAAGTTAGAAACATAGAACCATTGTCAACTTTTGTAACATAAAAACATGTGTACACAAATTTACTTAATTGAAATAATGATATTTGTTATTATGTAATCAATAATAATTATATATTTTTGAATGAAAAATAATGCGATATAATTATCATATTTCAGAGTTAATAAAATAACATTATGAGGAGGAAAAATCTTTGTTTGTCTCAAAAAAATATTATTATCAACCCGTTACATACTAGCTACATACTCGTGTAAACAAATACACCAAAAACGTCCTTTCAGAACGAGGGGCTGCATCCATACACATATCTCCTCCATATATAAACCCTTCCCTCCATTTTTCCTTTTTTTTCTTCTCCTCTCTCGTGAAGAAAGTGGGGGACTGAAACCCTACCCCTCTCCATTAATGGGCGATCATGATCCGTACGAGGAACCGTATGATCCAGACGGAGATGTATCACGCCATTTGTACTATGACGATCCAAAACCCCTTGAGAATGATGAACTTTTACCACTCAATCATGAAGTAGTGGTTCCACAGTATGAGATTAACCATGGCGTCTCTGGGATTTCCCTCATGCCATCGACTGAAAACAGAGTCTCGTTTCAACAGTATGAGTATAACCATCGAGTTTCTGTTTCAGTCATGGAGTCCACTCAAAACGGAGTACCGGTCCAACAGTACGAGGTTAATCATGGAGTCACTGTTTCAGTCATGGCCTCCACTGAAAATAGAAGACCGGCTCCACAGGTCAATCCTGGAGTTTCTCTCCAGCCTTCGACTGAAAATAGAGCCTCATTTCAACAGTATGAGGCTAACCATGGAGTTTCACTCATGGGATGGGCTCAAAATGGAGTATCGGTTCAACAGTTTGACTCCAATCATGGAGTTTCATTCATGGCGTCGAGTGAAACCATGTTGAATGAGAATTTTGTGAGGTTTATGACTGCAGCGCTCGAACAGGTCCAGAATGAGGGTTCTTCATCGAATCCTTCATGGCAAGCGGTGTTTCAACAAGTCGTGCCGGAACAATTGAACTGTTTCAACTGTTCAATTCTGAGGGAAGTGTTGCACTCCAGCGGTATATGTTGTTTGTGTTCTTTTTCCATTTTAAAATCTTTTTTGCAACTTTTAGGGTTTAAGAATTTTTTTATGGTTCTTTCAAAAAAAGCTTTTAGGTTTTAGAATTTGAAACGGATATGAAACAACTCTTTTATTTTACTTTTTGACTTTCTTCTTTTGAAGCGACAAGGACTTTGAGTTTCGTTGTGCATGGTGAGTGGTCAAACATTGACCATGCTATATTTGATTATCAAGAATACGGAGAGGCTGGAAATTCTGCTAACAGGCAACTTTTTTACGTCAAGTAAGCAATCTTTTTTCTAAATTTCTCATTTGTTTACATTATTTGCACATATAACTCTTTATTTTCTTTTCATTTCTTGTTTCTATTTTTTTCAGTTTGAGAACAAGATCGCCTGAGTGGGTGAGAAGTTTCATAGACGGATGCATAACTGTAATGAAGAGTGACCCAACTGGTCAGTTTCATGATTCACTAGTCTCGTTTTATGATTCATTTACTACCGACATTGACTTGACGATGCAACTTGCTTCTGGATATCATTATGTTGAGCCGCCGTCTTTTCTTATGGACCCGACGAATTTTGAAGTTGGAGGTATCATAAAAATACTCTTGAATGATTTTTATTTATTAGGGTTTTGAAGTATGATTAGTGCGTACTCTGTATGATACACTATCTATGCGATAAATAATCTTTATTACCATGTCACTGATACAATTTAGAAACCGACTAGTGTTAGCACTATATGTATACTTGGTCGACTTACCGTCTTGGTATCAAATTGACAGAGACTTGGCTTCAAATTAAGGAATCACTTAGGGTTCTAAACTGAAACTTATTTTAAGGGTGTTCTAAAACTAAAAATGAAACTTAATATAAATCGCCATTCCATCCTATATACTTCAGGGTTCTAAAAGAACTGTATATAATAGAGGAAATGTAACATGGCATAACTTATCTAAATATTCTTTATTTTTTGTTTGTAGAATCATCAGGTACAAAGAATGAAAGTCCTGACCAAAATGTTCCACCTACACTGTACTTGCCAGAATCGGCTGGTTCTTCTTCTCATCAAGTTCCAGTTCTAGAGTCGCAGCCTCTCCAGTATCTGCCTCCAGTTAACACATCGAACTGGGTGCCTCCAGTTGAAGTTCCTCAATTACCACCTGGTGCCTCCAGTCCCATTGAAGTCTCTGACTCTCCAGTTGCTGATGATGAAGATGATATTATCCCTCCTTTGCCGGTCCCTGATCCGGTGCCAAATGGCGTCACGCCATTGGCTGTACAGGTACATTCTCGCACACGGGTTTTACAAATTGAAAGAAAAAACATCATTTATGTTAATCAAAATGAAGGGAGTATACCATACATATATATAAAAAACTCTGTGTACACACATTATTACATTTTCATTTGTAAAACTGTCAATAATACTTTAAATAGTTCCTCCACTTTAGTTTTATGCACCACATATACACATCAAGTATACACATATAGGTTTATTTGCAATAAGTATATATTTTTTTAAAAGAACATGAGTGTAAGAAGTATTATGTGCGTGAATTCTTTTTTTAACAGAGAAGAAGGACAGCGGGAATGAGGCCGCCGGATTTGGTGAACTACATCCACCTTCCGATAAATGAGGCCGCCAACAAACTCCGTATGTGCTCCACCGCACTCAAAAATATCTGCCGCCGGTATAAAATGGTGCGTTGGCCAAGCCGTCAGGTACAAATCCTCTCTCTCTCTCTCTCTCTCTCTCTCTCTCTCTCTCTCTCTTGTTGTGTGTGAACCTTATGCAGTTTTGTATGTTGTTGAATCTAGTATAAAATCTATTTAAACAATTAAAAAGTAGAGAATATATTCCTTCAAAAAAAAAAAAAGTAGAGAATATAACTGTCTAGAGTTGATTATAATTGAGATTTTATAATACGACTTGAAAGTTTCTAATTGTCATATAAAACTTTCTAGAAACGATGTATTTCTCTATTTTATATTTTTCTGGCTGCATAATTGTAAGCATATATTCAGGTTTAGGAGAAGTTAATTTAATGAAATATTTCTTGGGTTTACAGCTCAAAGCATATGATCGCCAGATAGCGAAACTGAAGCACGAAATGATGAGCAACAAAAAGCCTGGCATGTTTTACAAATATATGGAAGAAATTGAGACGCTACAGCGGAAAAAAATGGAAATTTATGAGTCGGTTCTGGCACTCATGAAAGAAGATAAATGATCGAGTGATCAATCACCTTTTCTCTATTTAAACTATTAGTTGAGTTTTCATAATTATCATGACAAAACTTTCGTGATACCGTCATGAATTATAAATGTTGCAGGTTGATTGAATTATATGTTGTTGTTAATGTTTGTTATATGTCGGAAGATGTTTTTATTCCGAACATATATTTAGAATAAAAATTGAAAAGATATTGGATTATTTCTAAACATGGAATGGTAAATTCCGAATATTCATATTTGCAGTTGGTTTGAAAATTTAATTATTAGTTGAAAATTAATTAAGTTTCAATCAGATTGAGGATTGGGGTCAAAAGTTAGTTAGTCAGATTTTGGACATGGCTTATTAATCAGATTGAGGATTTGGCGTTTAAATTTTATAATAATAATAATAATAATAATAATAATAATAATAATAATAATTATAATAATAATAATAATAATAATAATAATAATAATAATAATTATTATTATTATTATTATTATTATTATTAAATTTACTGCTTCACTAACTGTATGATGTTTAATTAAATACTGAAGATGGGTTTGTAATATTTCCAGATCTAAATCATTGATGAGATAGACATTTAATTTACATCAATTATCTGGAAAATTAATCTTCGGATTAATTTTGAAGATGGAGTTGTAATACTTCCACATCTAAATCAGTGAGAAAATTAGCATTTAGTTCTCAACAATTATCCGCACTGTGTTTTTTAAACAAAATGTTTTTCTTTACTGGCACTATATATGTGTGTCAGTAATCTATATTTTTCATCAAAAAATTCTACATATTATCTTCAAAATAAATAAAACAGAAATTTGGACACAGAGAATAGTGAGAGTGGAAGGTAGAACGATGGATGGTGGTAAGATGAACTTTCTCTCTTTGCAATTTGAGTCCAATCATTTGAGTAAATAAAAAGAGAAAATGTTCACTAATTTATTTTTTTTCTTTCTCAAATCAGTATTTTTGTTCAATTAAATTACAACTCATGAATTATTTGTATCAATTTGTAAGTCAATCACTATATACTCATACCAGGATCCAATGAGGCTAATCCGAAAGCGAGCAATCCGTCTTCATCACAAGAACAATACAAATACGTGTCGATTTCAAGCTTGTCATGAATAATGGGTCAGGTTCTTCCGCCTCAGGCAAAAATGTCGGGCGAGGCAAAGGAAGCTATGTTAGAATGCATCTCTGAATTCATTCATGTCATCACTACAGAGGCCAATAGACAATGCCGACAACTGCGTCGTGTGACTCTTACTGCTGATGACATTATCAGAGCGATGAACAAACTTGGCTTGAAGGATTACATACATCCTCATGAGGGTGATCAGCATGGATATATCCGTGGCGAGCCTTTGCAATTATTTGATAATGAGAATCATACTGAATATCCACCTTCAATGTATATTCCTATTTATATGCAGCCGTTCGTTGGGCAAATACAACATCCGCAACAACAACGATTTGGGGTGTTATTATCACCTGCATATATTACAACAACACCAACAACAACAATAGTTACTAATGATCATGAAAGATCGGCTCAAGTTTACATGCAGCAAACAACAAGTCAGATGCAGCAACAACCACAATAATTTGGGGGTCTCGGTGATAACTTTGGGGCAAGTCCGGGGAGGGAAATCATAAGGCTGGAGGTGCTCTTTGATCCAAATTACCATGGATTCTACTCTACTGGTTATTTATTGCGCATGCAAACTTGTATATGCATGTAGTGGAAATTTAATTGTTTTGATATGTTTTGGTTATAATAATTATGACTAGTTGGATTATATTATATTCGAAATTGTAACAAATAAATTGATATTTGGCTATATAAAGCATCAAGCATGTAACTACTTTATGATATTTGACAATGTTGATGCATAATCTTGGAAATCTGCGTAGAATCTGATAATCGGATATAATAATGTTAAAATGTCTTGTGATCCAAAATTTATAATACAAAAAACTATTATCTAATTTTTAGTCAACTTTTTTATATTAACCATGAACGCACACATAAATACACACATGTACTAACACTAAATCTCGATTAAAAAAAAATATTAACACTATATTTCTAAATTCATTAAAATTTCCTGAATAAATATCCAGCTCATACTGAAATTCCTACTCAAGACCTTGTAAAAGATCTTAATGATTTCTCCCCTAATTTAACTTTCTGCTTTGGAAATATAAAAGCTCCATTCAACACACATTGATTTGCGAAATGCTGATCAGTCAAACCAATAAATTTACGTAGTCAAGTCATTATTAAGTTCCTCCAGTATTTTTACTGGTAGAACAAAAATTTGAATTTAAATCCACACCCAATTTGGTTGAGACCCCAATTAATACTTCAGTCTATATAATTAGTTGTAGAACGAGTTTACCTAATTTCTTTTTCAAAAATTAAATATCATCATAAATAACTTTAATCTTCCCTAGACATTTTCAATTTCATCACCAACAAGAAAATTTGAGGAGATAGAAAAAGAGAGGAGAAAAACAACAGGGAAGAAAGTCAGGTAAAAATTTTAGTATCTTTTTCTTAATAATTAATAGGTTCTTTTTCTATTAGAACTTTTAATTTTTCAACAATGAGTATTATATTATTTTCAGATTTCCTTAATTCCTTTATATAAATGATTTATTTTAGCTTGTATTCCAGTTCCATTGTTGTACACATGTCACAGTATATAGTTGCATGCACCAGTGATAGGTCATCTCAACTATTTTCCAGACTTGTTTTTCTCTTTTTTTTACATCTCTGCCTCAATTTATAAAATATTTATTTTATTTTTACCAAAAAAGACGGATAAATAACAAGATCACAATAAAAATTATCAAATTCTGGAAAAGTAATTTACTTAAAGATAAAATGGGATAATAGATACAGATATAAAACACTCTAGCACAAAATAGTTTAAGTTTATTCATTATTTATTTGTTTATTTTCATTTTGAGGAGATCTGTAGACAAATGCACCTATATTCTCATTAGTAGAGTAGACGTAAAATCAAACTCCGTAAAAAAAATACTGGAAACAGAAACTGTATATTTCTATCCATATCCGGAAAAATTGTGAATCCAATGAAAAATATATATACGAAATTCAATTATAACATTTTATCCAAATATAAAAATATATGGTCTTTTCTCTTTTTCCATTCAAAATTGAAGCACAAAATCCGGCTTAAATCAGTGCAATAGAAAATCCCAATTCAAGGTTTGACCATCAATAAATCTGGGACAGGTTGCACTCCACTATGTGGCCTACTTGCCATCTCGCCACGTGTCCTGCATGGACGCGCTGACCCGACGGTGCTTCGTAACTCTTACCATTCTATATACCACTCTCCACAGATAAAAAATTAGAAAAGATAAAAAGTAAAACCAAAACAAAAAATTTATCTCCTTCTCCACCTCTCACTCCTCTTCTTTACAGGCTCAACAATGGAGGGTCAAGATCAAGGCCACGTGGCAGTCAGAGAGCAGGACAGGTTCATGCCGATCGCCAACGTGATACGCATCATGCGTCGAGTCCTTCCAACTCACGCAAAAATCTCTGACGATGCGAAAGAAACGATACAAGAATGCGTGTCAGAATATATAAGTTTCGTAACGGGTGAAGCAAACGAAAGGTGCCAGCGCGAGCAAAGGAAGACCGTCACGGCTGAAGATATTCTTTGGGCGATGAGCAAATTAGGGTTTGACGATTATATCGAGCCGCTTTCGGTTTTTCTGTCTAAGTATCGCGAGTTTGAAGGGGATCAAAGGGGGAGTATAAGAGGCGAGCCGTTGGTGCAAGCGATGAAATATAAGCACCATGCGAGTGGTGCTGTGATGGTGACACATGGCGTTAACCCGCACTTGACACATGGCGTCAATTCGATGCAGGTGCAGATGCAGATGCATCATCAGTATGGTTTTATAGGGGAGAATAATGGAAATGTTGGGCCGCAAGCTGGCGGTTATTATTATGCAGGGAGCTACGGAGATGGGGAATCGAGCGGGGGAGGAAGCTCTGAGGCTCTGCCATTAATGAATAATTTTGATAATAATAATCATGATCATCATAATCATAATCACTATGGTTTGAAGTAGAATAATGTAGTGCATGCATGCATGAATGGGAGATTGGTTTTTAGGGTTTGATTTCTTAGTTTTTAGGGTTTGGTTGGTTTAGGGTTTGTGGGGAGGGGATATAAGGTGGAGGGAGATGGTGGTGTAGTGTCCATTTGGTAGTGCAAAGAGGTCTCGTCCGTACAAGTGGAGGTCTGTTGCATGAGTAGTGTGAGTGAGCTAGTATGGTTTGTGTGTTTTTGTTTGGAGTTATTTATTGCTAGTTAATGTGAGTTTTGTTGATTCCTTTCTTTGAATTAATTTATTTGTTTCAATTTGTTGAGTTAAAAAGTTTTACATATATAAGATCAATTACTGTGTTCTATTTTTACCTTTGTTGAGTTAATAGCTACATTACACCTGGTACAGTAAACTTCTGTTCAAAGGTTTCAATTGCTTAATAAATAGAGGCAGTAAAAGTTTGACCAAACCGGAAAAATCCTTTCAATGTGAATTTGAAAAAAAAATACATTGAAAAACCAAGAACAAGATCAGGTCTCACCCCAAGGCCCAACTGGATCAAAAATCTACACATGAACCCCAGCTACAACTTATTATTTATTTTTTTTTTTTGTTGAGAATCAACTACATATTTGACCAAAACAATTGAGTCAATATTGAACCTAAAAGTAGCCGGTAGCAAACTATCGGAAAATCCATCGGACCAAACTCAGATGCATTGCAACTAAGTTCATTTGGCACCATATAACAACTCACAATAGTTCGGTCAGAACAAAAACAGAACGAAAAAACTAGAAACAGAATGTAGGAAAAAATCCACCGTAATTTAAACAGAATGTAGGAAAAAACTAGAAACATAATGTAGGAAAAAATCCACCATAATTTAAACAGAATGTAGGAAAAAACTAGAAACAGAATGTAGGAAAAAACTAGAAAAACCTATTTACATTTGCACATTAAAGCGGCTTAATATAACTCAAGCCAAGAGGTAATCCGACCAAAATGAGATCCGGAACCAATCGCTGTATTTAAACAGAAAATTTCAGAAGATCGATGATAATTCTACATCTGATCTTCTTTTTTTGTTCATTTATGTTTACGTAAGCACATGCCTAGAGCATTTAAAATCTCGACGCGATGGAGTTCAGGAGAAACAGATTTGATAAACCCAACTTTTATGAAGATAGCAATGCTTGCAATGGTAATTATTGTCCCGTATGTACTCTATGATATGTTGAAAACTGATATGATCAAAGTGTGTAGACGTGCAAAGTGGGCAAACAAACGAGCTTGTCTACAATACTCCACATTGAAAATATTAGTTCTGATGAACGGTCCAGATTAGCTTGAAAGTGAAGTACTGTAGGTGTTTTTTCTATATAAAATAAACGATAAAATGGTAAAATCGTAATTAAGTGTAATTATTTTCTTTTTTTTTTCAAATTCCCTCATGACTCTTCATCTCCAGTACTTGAAATCATAAAAAAAACTCTTTTGTTCTGAGAAACGGAGAAATAAAGAAAGCAAATGTTTGGAATTGATTTGTTTCTTCTTTTACTGTTTATATAATTGATTGTTATTCTAGAAGATTGTATTTATCTATAGCAAGAAATAAAATATTTGGAATTGATTTGTTTTTTCTTTTTTAAACATGACAATAATTAATATATTATTATATTATATTATATTATATTATATTATATTATATTATATTATATTATATTATATTATATTATATTATATTATATTATACCACATTACATTATACTATATAATATTACATCACATTACACTATATTACATTATATTGTACTATATTATATCATATCATACTATACTACATTACATTATACTCTATAATATTACATTACGTTACAGTTTACACTATATTAATTACATAATACTATATTATATCATATTATACTATATTACATTATACTATACTATATTATATTATATTATATCATACTAAATTATGTTACATTATACTTTATTATATTATATTATATTATATTATATTATATTATATTATATTATATTATATTATATTATATTATATTACATCATAATATATTATATTATATAATATCAAATATGTATCATATACTTGTTGGGAAACCCGTAGCCATGTACGTTACATGTGCAGCAGAACCTACGGGTTCAACTCCCTAGGATCATCGTAAAGGAAATAAAGGTACGAGATTATGTTATTAAAATTTATACCTCGGATTTTCCTGATCCGGGAGAGAGAAGCGGATGTAAGTCTGAATGAACTTCCGTCTTGCTTCCTTCTCCTTCCTGGCTTTTGAAGCTCGACTCTGAGAACCTTCTTGCTCTTCCTAGGGACGAAGAGCTTGATCGCTCGCTAATCTCCAAGGCAGGAGATCTCTACTCGTATCCACGTCGAACTTCGAATAGTCGGAATAACCGGACTCGGCTAGACGAGTCCGGAAATACTTTCAGGAGGCTCTCTCTCTTTCTCTCTGTATTACGGCAGCCTGGAGGCTCTGTAATGTGTGTCTAATAGAGGGGGACTGCCCCTCAATTTATACTAGAGAAGGAGGCGAAGGATTGCTTAGTTACCATAACTAAAACCCTAATTACAACTCTTATCCGTTCCCAACGGACCTATTCCGTTGTCAACGGAATAGAGTTTCCTAATCTGAAAACTTAGCTGCCGACATATTGGCTGAAAACAGAATTATGCTAATTTTGCACAATCATTCAAATCAATCATCCAATGATCGATTATTTCCTTCACCTATTTATACGTCATATGTATAACCATTTAAGAGCATTTCCTTCCCGACTAGACGTTGTTCTATGTGTGACCGTGTAGGTTCCATTTAATGCTGGTAACGATCTTCCAAAGATCGTAAGTCATGAGTAACCTCTAGATTGGTGTCATGACTACCCATGTTAAATGAAATGATCGGCGATCATAAACCTATCTGAATAGACATTTGATTATTCCTTTTGTTCTACGTTATACATCTTGATCACAAGGCACGGTAATATGTCATCCTTGAGTTTGATCAAAGTCTCTTTCCTGATCGAGAATTAGACTGAACAAATACAAAATGATATTAACAACACATGTTAATCCATTTTGATCATGACCATGCATTTCCTTCAGTCCTAGTTCATCAGGGGGCCCAGAGATATCTCCCTCTTAACAAGAGGAACAAATCTCATCTTGGTCACTCACAATCCTCGTCATGATTCAGTGCATACCTAATGATGACCATAATGATCATCCCATTACGGATGACGTAAGATCATATTAATGTATGCAGTTCCTCATACAGGAATCCATGGTGACCTCAGGTCGTAGGAACAAGCACACTATTCATATGAGAATCACTAATGACATATACCATGCATATTCTCATAGTGTGGTCAGTCCAGTACGTGTTCTCTAACACGTGCCTATATTCCCGACTTGACATCCCTATGTCCATGATCAGCAGAACATGATCATCCAGTCTACGAATATACTAGTGTAGATATGTAGCTTCTTACCTAAAGTATGTTTATCTCTATAAACATCCCACATATCACTAGGGACAGTTTAGAATGTCATTCGTTGGTTCACAGTTATACTATTAGAATCACGTATTCTGATGACGTGAACCCGAATTGTCATTTATGGTCGATCTAATATATGTGAATATATTAGTCACCCTTACACTCATTCATATATGAACTGAATAAACGTGTTTCTCATAATATAATCTCTAGTCCAACACTTTGGCCTAGGGCATAATTCCTTCAGTCTCCCACTTGCACTAGGCCAATCTTAAGCATCCAAAGCTCATTAGGCAACATGACCTTCATGTTCTACTAGCAGAAAATATATGCCTATCAGATTATAGAAATTTACATTACAAACTTGTAATGTTTACTATTGATCTCTATCATTAGTTGAGGACTTTTGAAATAGATCCTTGTATCATTGTTGCTCTATTCTGAGCAACTCTTTGTTCATAGATCGTCAGGCTTTAAGAGCACTCGGGACGATTCCTAGTTCCAAGATCAACTTTTGATTCAAGCATACCTATTGTTTGCTTCTAAAGCGACAATATGATTTTGTTTCAGTTACAGTATCTTATTTGGAACTCATTCCAAATTACTGTATTCAAAATAAACGAATTTCGTTAATGATCCATGTTAGAAAAGTGTAATCTCTTACCACTGCCTAGGTTCTAATAGATCGGGATATCTTAGATCTTCATAAGAACTTAGATATTTATCCTAGTCATCAAATGACTATAATTTGCTGTCTTATGCTCCAAGCATATTGCACAATACATTGTATAGCTTAAAATTCTTATTCATCCTGTTATCAAGAACTGTTTCTTATATATTGAACCTTTTAATAAACGGATGATAAGCGTATATCTCCATTATATGAACGTCGTAGGCAAGAATCTTTTCTTGCATATTGAACTCGTTCAATGTATATTGTTGAAAGCATAGAATCCAATTCATGTGCCTTTCATTGTTCATATTAGTGCCATAAACAAGAACTCTTTCTTGCATATTGAATATTCAATATATGGTTGAAGGTATATATCCTTTTATTGTTCATGTGAATGTCATAAGCAAGAACGCTTTCTTGCATGTTGAACATTTCAACGTATGGCTGAAAGTATAGATTCTCATTCGTTTATCTTTTCATCATTCATATGAACACGGCAAGAACATTTCTTGCGTATTGAATTCTTTTAATATCTTACCAATGTATTTTATCTTACGACCATAAGTCTACATAGACTTCAATTCCCAATTATTTGGATAGTGAAGGTTCTTTGTTGTAATACTAGAAGATTGTCATACTCCCACTGAATTTCTTGAAACGGATGTGGTCTTATCTATATTGATTAAGTCAAATTCTTCAATTTACTTTGTCAAATAGATTCATCCTGAGATGCTTGCTTTAATCCATTCATGAATTCATGAATTTACCTTTCAGAATTCTTGCGATTACAAAACTCTTGCCATGTATCAAAGATACATGCACAGTAAAGTTCCTATAAAGGAATGTGAGTTTTATATCCTTGTTCCATCATTCACAATCGCATTGTGCTATGGAAGTTAGAATTCGTAATAGCAACAAGTGAGAAAGTCCTTACCATAGCCCATACTATAACTACTTTCTTTGCTATTTTTAGATTATCCGTGTACTGTATGCAATGATAATCAAGCCATTGGATACTCCAATCAAGTTCCAAACATGATTGCTTGTATTTGCGTTGCATCTCAGTTCTCTGATGGTGTTATGCCCTAGGCCAAAGTGTTTGTGACCTAGATGATGGATTGTAATAACAAACATAATATTTATTCTAAGATATTTCATATAATATGTGCGTATAGGTTATTTTAATATAATTAAAATAGACCATGAATATGCAATTCAACTTTATGTCATCAAAGTGCGTGACTTTGATAGTAAAACTATAAAGTGTTATGAATGCTATTCTAAATCGTCCCTGGTTATTTATAGGATATTTGTGGAGACAAATATACTTGCAGATACATATAAATATATATTTATATATACAAGCTATAAATGTACACCAGTATATTAGTTGACTGATGATTATGTTTTACTGATCATGGATAAATAGTTATCAAGTCATTAACATAGGTATATGTTAGAGACCATATACTGGACTGACCCGCCATAAGAATGCTACATGTTTTATGTCATTAGCGATTCTTGTAACATAAAGTATTTATAGTCCTTTGACCTGAGATTGTCTCGGTTCCCAACATGAGTAATTTTATACTTTAATATAATCTAACACTGCCTTTAACCGGGTGGTCATAACGGTTATGATTAGGTATACAATGAATCATGTAGAGGGATGAGTGCAATCAAGACGGGATTTGTTCCTCTAATAAATGAGAGAGATATCTTTAGGCCTCTTGATGAATTGAACTGAAGAAATGTATGGCCATACTCAAATGAATTAATAAGAGTTATTAATGTCATTTGTTCTTGTTCAGTTTAATTCGGGATCAAGAAATATTAATTTGATTAATATAAGGATGACGTCTTACATGCCTTATGATCGATATAGATATCGTGTGACAAAGGGACTAAATACGTGATTGTTGATTAAGTAAATCGGATCACCTATATTCACTTAAATTGGGTAGTCATGATGGCTTGCTAGAGTCCGCTCATGATTTATAGACTGTCAAGTTTATTGCCAACATTAAGTGAACCTACAGGGTCACACACAAAGAACAAACTAAAACGGGCACAGAGAATCCTAGCGACTTACATGATGAGTTGCATAATAATGACACAAAAGATATTGTCATCTTATGTGATATATATGTATATAAAGACTATGAGCACACAAGATCATGTAATCTAGAAGAGTCTAGATGATGATATGTGGATAATGATGAGTGATGTCATACACATCTCTTAGTGTGAATAGACATAACTCTTCACCTCTATATAAGGACATAGAGGGCTCCAAATTCATTGTACCAAATGATTCTCTCTCTCATTATTTCTTATTCTCTTTTGTGAGACAAAAAGAGAAAAATATCCTTTCTCATTTGTGTGACAAAATTACTAAAGGGTGCTTTCCTTTTATATGACAAAATGAAAGGGTGCAATTATATGAGAGAATTATACATCTTTTGTGAGACAAAATAAGAAGAAGAAAAAGAGTTTTCTTGTGCAAGAGAAGAACAAGCTACTAGCATATATATTGTTCTTCTTCCCGTTTTAAGAAGTTTGTTCGTGTGGATACCGGTAGAGGCGTTCGTACTTTCGGCGCTTGTGATCTATTCGGCCTAAGAAGATGAGAACGGGTTGTTGAGAGTTTTGGTGGAGACCGATTGTGTGTGCGGTAGATGGCTTCCGCATGATCCGACCTAGACGGACTAGACGGACGGAAAATCGGTTAGGACGGTAACCGGTTTAGAGGCGCTTGGACAACACACATGGTTTGAGCGTCACGGATTAAGCGTAATCCGAAAGGTATCTTTAAGATTTATTTCTTTGATTTAACCGATACGCACGGATCCTCGGGATGGGTTTTGGACGAATAATTTTTATTTTTCCGCTGCGTCATGCACGTCCGAAACCCAGCAGTGGTATCAGAGCAACGTACGTATTTCGGTTAAATTGAGTCGGTATATATGTGATATATACTATTTAGATACCACTTGTAATTTTGATTTATAATTATAAGGCTTGCATAAAGAGTATTCAAGTGCTGAATATTCTTAATAGAAAAGATGCGATTAATAGATATGATCCAAGAGTTGCATCCAAAGAATGTATCCAAAGAATATGACCAAAGGATGTGATCCAAAAGTTATGTCTAAGAGATGCAATCAAAAGATGCGATGAATAGATGTGATCCAGAAGTAGCCTCCAAAAGTTGCCACCAAGGGATACGATCCAAAGGTTGCGTCCGAGTGTTGCATCCAATAGTTGCGACCAAGAAATATGATCCAAAGGTCACGACCAAGGATTGCGTCTAAAAGGTGCGACCAAGGAAAGCGATCCAAAAGTTGAGTCCAAGAGTTGCGACCAAAGGGTGCGACCAAAAGGTGCGACTAACGGGTGTGACCAAGGGATGCGATCCAAATGTCACATCCAAAAGACGCAACGAAAGGTTGCGACCAACGGATGCGACCAAAGGGTGCGACCAAAAGGTGCGACTAACGGGTGTGACCAAGGGATGCGATCCAAATGTCACATCCAAAAGAATGACCTAAATAAATGGCGCCATAAAGAACTAACTTAGTTAGCGGCCTCATCATAAGAATCATGCACATTGTCTGCTTGCCGGCATTTTCATTGGCTATATGGTTTTTGTATCAAACGTGAATTCGTCTACTTTTTCAATTAAGTAATGATGAAAATAAATTATGTTTCACATAGGCAAAAATGAAGATTTTTGTTGTTCTACATATTTGTTCCACATATGCAAAAATAAATTATATTCACATTTGCAAAAATAAATTATGTTCCACATATCTATTTGTATTAAAAATGAAGATGAATCAAAACTTGTTTTGATACCTTTCTTCGAGGATGACTGTGGAGGCGTCGATTGTTATTGTTGTACTATTACAGATCAATGATATCATACACATTCGTTGTCAATAGGAGATTTTGGACTCTCTTCAACTCTCCTTGCTCCTGCCATTCCCTCAACTCAACCAATCCCACTGAATTGGCTTCTCATCTTCTCTCTCTTCAAGTTGTGAAACGGTATGTTATTTTTCGCGTTCTTGCTTCTTCTCGGCTCTTGAAATTTTCTCTCTTTTAGAAATTTATGTTTATGATTTTGGTGATGTTGGAAATTGCTTTTCAGGAAGAAGGAAAAGAAGAAACAAATGACGAAAAGAGAAGAAAGAGAGGTTGGGAATAGTTGGGGCCCACTTAATTAAATTTTTTTATGTCTCCTTCTAACTCCGTTCTCTTTCCACAGTTTCCTTCTTTATAATATGTGGGGTCCATGTAAATCAAAGGATGAGATCTAAGCGTCACGGATGGGAGTTGAAGCATGGCAATATGAGATTCAGACTCTCTCTACTATGCTATGTTTTGCTTCTCATCCACTCTTTACCCATATAACATCGAAAATATGACACCAGGCAAGTCGAGATCGGTTAGCGTGATCGTTGAAATTGAATTGATTTAATTTAAATCAGTTTAATTTACACCTCTAATCACACATGCCCACTTTCCACCATGTTCCTCCATTTATCCCTCAAATCCCTCGATGTCCTGTATTGAAATTCGAACGGATATCGATTGAGGATTGCGCTCCATGCTCGACTCCAAAGTGAGTAACGTCGTCCCGTAGCGCTTGCACCTCTTGAGGGATAAATTTTTTAACCAGCCTTCTCAATTTGAGGTCTAGATCATTTTGGACTTGACGAGACCTTGAAGAAGAGGGGCCCATATGTGCGGGTATCTTTGCGGATCTTTGTGCGTGGCTCATTGTTTGTCCCGTAGCAATTGCACCTCTTACAGGGCATATGTGGGCTAGATACGCGGGCATATGAGCGTTACATATGTGGGCTACATATGCGGAATGCAAAAAGATATATTGAGCTTATTATGTATTGAAAACATTATGTACAACAAAAAGTAGGTGTCCAATAGAATTTTACATACATGTAAAAAGTAATCGTGTATGCATATGCCATGTATCGAATGGAGATGTATGCTAGAATAAGCCTCATCACCATCCCGCTGTCTGTTCCACATGGCAGCCAGACTCGAAAAGTATTACCTAATACTGCATATCCCATCGCACATGGCTAAATTAAGAACCTAACCACCCATGGTAACCCTGAGAAAAATAATATGTCTAAGCATACATATAACTAAATCCACAAGAGTAAAATAATATGTTTAACCATAATATAACTAAATCCACAAGAGAAATGAAAGATGTGATGAAATATGTCTAATCATACATATAAAATATGAAAATCTTACTAACGTTACTGGTGGTGCTACCTCAATACTGCGCCATATGCCACTAATTCGACTAATGTCGAATAGAGTGTCATAAGTGACGCCGCTAAGGCAGCCATATTTTAAAGGTAATACCTGATACAACTTGTCCCGTCGCATATGTGGTAGTTAAGAACTTGACCATCCGTGATAACAGTGAGACACCTTGATCCCAAGCACCGCAAGCATGCTTAGTTATTTAAAATATATTTAAATTATAAAAAAGTTTCCAATATATATAAATTTTTTAGGCAACAATATAATTGACGTTTAGGTTAGGAAATCAAATAAATAAAAATTTACCATATTGAAAAATGGTTACTGCTTACCATACCCGTCACAAGAATCATGCCATATATGGCACCCTCACGATGATCCTTTTGGTGCATAAAGCAAACGATGTCGTATGCCATAACACATGCGGCGTGATATGCATGCGCCAACATAACGACATGCTACAAACCTCTGCAAATTAAACACATCAGAAGTGATGCCGCTAGGACGCCATCTCATTTTTTAGCGTCATCCAGCTGATATATGCAGTCAGCGGAATGATGATGTGACTTATTCTGGCATAAACCTCCATTCGATACATGACTTATGCATACGTGACTACTTTCTACATGTATGTAAAACTCTATTAGGCACCTAATTTTTCTTGTACAAAATATTTTCAATACATAATAGACTCAATATATCTTTTTACATCCCGCATATGTAGGCCGCATATGTAACGCTCATATGTAGGCCGCATATGTAGCCCGCATAGGTAACGCTCATATGCCCGCATATCTAGCCACATTTTAATTTAATTTAATTTAATTTAATTTAATTTAATTCAATTCAATTCAATTCAATTCATTTCAATTCAATTTAATTTTGGTTGGTAGTTGAAAAATCCTTATATATTTTTTTCATGAAAACCATCAATATAATAAAACAATAATCTTTGTCGTATAATACCAATGGAGCCAAAATGCACATCATAAAGTTCTATGACAATACTCCTATTGCATATGTATGATATGTAATTAATAATTATCAGAATAATATGAGCATAACACAAACAAAGTTTGAAAAATCATAATTATCAAATTAGAATTGTTGACCAAATTAAGTATACAAAATCATAAAACATCAAAGTAGAATTATTGACCAAATTAAGTATACATAATCATACACTATGAAATTAGAATTGTTGACATTCTATAAAACAAATATTCCCTCTTAGCACCAATGAAGCATAATTTTTACTTGCTTTTAGGTACGTTGTACTTAACATATCTTGGCATCTCAATATAGCACGTGTTTGTGCAAGCTGAGCAAAACTTCGCATTCAAGTCATTGGTCATTTGATTTCAACTCATCATTGCTTTATTTCTTGTTCCTGTTTAAGATAAATCATCATTTTTGCATAGATGTATCTAAAATTTTAATATTCTTTCCAACATCATTATTGTTAAAAAAAAAGAACAACAATGAAAGAAGTATAGGCCAACATGTACCACTACCGGTATTGGGATAACACAATAAAAAAGATGAAAATGATCATTTATAAAAGTAAACTCACAAAAAATTTTAGAGGAAACCTGTAGGTACAGTAAAGTTAAACTCGAAATCAAATAATAATGAAAATCACTTTATTTCAGAAAATTTCATGCCATAACCTGCAAAACCAGTAAATATCATGTACGGTTTAGGGTATTCCACCATAGGAAATGTGAAACCCGAGGGTGCGACCAAAAGGTGCGACTAACGGGTGTGACCAAGGGATGCGATCTAAATGTCACATCCAAAAGACGCAACGAAAGGTTGCGACCAACGGTTGCGACCAACGGATGCGACCAAAGAATGCGACCAAAAGGTGCGACTAACGGGTGTGACCAAGGGATGCGATCCAAATGTCACATCCAAAAGACGCAACGAAAGGTTGCGACCAACGGATGCGACCAAAGGGTGCGACCAAAGGGTGCGACCAAAAGGTGCGACTAACGGGTGTGACCAAGGGATGCGATTCAAATGTCACAGACGCGACGAAAGGTTGCAACCAACGGATGCGACCAAAGGTTGCGACGAAAGGGTGTGACCAACGGATGCGATCCAAATGTCACGTCCATAAGGTTGCGACGAATGGGTGCGACCAAAGGGTGCGACTAAAGGGTGTGACCAATGGATATGATCCAAATATCACGTCCAATAGGTTGCGACTAACGGTTGCGATCAAGAGAAGCGACCAACGGGTGTAATCGACATGCGCAACCAAGAGGTACGACCGAAAAGGTGCAATCGCAAGAGTTGTGACCTCTTGAATAGTTGTGTCTTCATGAAAGGGTGCATACCATGAATTGCCTTTTTGAAATGGTGCATGTGATGCATTATTTCATGAAAAGTTGCATGTGATGTATTGAATTCATGAAAAGATGCCTATGATGTATTAATGTGTAGAAAATGTGTGTTGACAAAGTTGACCAGGTGTTGACCATGTTGACCATGTTGACTGTTGACCCACTGTGTTGACTGTGGACTATATTGACTGTTAATTGTTGACTGTTGACTACACTAATTTACCCCTTGATTGTTGACCATTAAATTGGTCAAAAGTTGATCATAACCTGGTCAAAATATTGACCATTGACTGTTGACCTTGTCAAATGTTGATCGTTGACCGAGTCAAATGTTGACCAAATCAAATATTGGTTTTTGACTTGTCAAATGTTGACAATGACGACCGTGCCCCAAATTCGCATTCATAAGCCTTATATTTATATATATATATATTTTATAAATGGGTAAATAATCGAAACATAATATGATTATGTTTATATTTGATATATTTGTTGATATGTGTTGATATAATGAGAGAGTTCATTAGGCATAACACATACATCATTGAGATGAAGGAGTTCATCGTCCATCATGAATATATCATTAAGATGAGAAGTTTATTTTAACCACACATCATGGCAATGAAAGAGTTCATCGATTTCTATACATGGACATAAGATTTCCAAATACAATCTAAGAAAAATTTCATGGAGATGAAACATATATTAGGAAATCTTTATGTTAGTTTATAAAGATCAATGCCATGATATATCATTGTTATTATCTTTATTCTATTAGTACATGTGATGTTCTTTGAATATTGCATAATAACATATAATATTAAATAAAATCCCTCGAAACAATGTTAAGTCATGAAGTGTCTTCCATAAGTCTAAATCTCTCGATACTCTGATCGACCCTGCATAGGTCATGCCAAAGTTGGGTATGTAGGGACAATCTTAGGAGGAGAGAATGCGGGAAATGGGAGCCAACATAGGTCATGCCAAAGCCGAGTGTGTTGGGTACTATTTTGCCAATGATTAGACATGGTTTGACTTAACTGGGCTATCAAGTCGGACTTGGGCTCGGGGCATATGATAGGATATATACGTCGGGCATATGATTCTTATCCTATGTTGTTCAAGAGTTGTATGAGATAGAATTGGATTTGTTCCTACCTAAATAAGTTGAGTTCTGGGCGATGAGCCAAAGCTCACTTAGGACTTAATTGAAATATGGATCTTGTCTCACTATGAAACTTCATGGATTGAAAGTTTCTGAATCAATGTAATTGAGGGTTACTAATTTGATTAAAAATAGTGGGAGCTATTATATGAAATATTTAAAGAATAATAGTCTTTGCATATTATTCAAATCGAATAATATATCTATTTATGTCTCACGATAGGTCCTTGAGAAGGATAGATAGCATAAGATGCTTATAATCGTTAAAATGAACATGGACAAGTGTTGTCAATAATATTCTCGTGCTTAAAAGGAACGTAAAAAGTACTCCCAAAGATAAGGGCAAGATGTTGCCGAGGCTTCGGCCTTAGGTAAGAAATTAGTATCTTTTGCAGTGAATCGGTTCATTGAAAGAAACCATAATTTCTCAAGAAGATATGAAAAAGGGAATGAAAGGATAGTGTGACTACCGCTTCAAGTATTTTTGTTATAAAAATTAACTTGTCTATTTCACATCATGGGTATTAGATACACGATGTGAATTACACATTTGTGAAAATGTGCTGACAAAGTAGTAGACTATTGGGTAAATATGATGTTAACGTATGAGTGACAAATGTAGCAAAAGTAGTTGTATTTTCTCAAGTAACTCATTTATTTACATTGTCTTTTTGGACTTATCGCCGACATAAATAATTGTTATTTAATGTCGACAATAAATTTTGTATTATCTATAGTTCGAGTTTAACTGTGAATGATCATTAATTTATTATTGAGAATAATAATTTCACCATTCACAAAGGTCATTTTTCTTTGAAAATGTTTGTTTGATCATCATGATAACGATATCGAACTTTATTAGATATAGTTCGATCATGATGAGTCAAATATATCTTCTATTTCTTTCGGGGTTATGCTCTTATTGTGTTCATACTGAACATAATTTCATCTAAAGCGGTTATGAAAGATTCCATATGAGATATGGACTGGTAGGTGTATCAGATTATCTTTTATCAAGATTTGAGGATATGATACTTAATTGAAGTATCATGCATCTAATCGGATTAGTGCTTATTGTGGAATATCCTAAGAAAAGTAAAGGACATTACTTCTATAATTAATATGAGAACAAAATGTTTGTTACTCGAAAATTATATCTCTTTGGAAATTGTGTTTCCAAAAGAATTAGTGGGAGTAAATTTGAAAAGTTCAAATTCCACATACTGACAGTAATGCTCGGATGGAAATTAATTCAGATTTCAACTGGTGATTGAGTTTGCAATTAATCAACTAGACTCTCAAGATGTTGAAGAGTCTTGGTATATAACATAAGTGTATTCATGTAGATCTATTAGAATTTATCGCAGGCCCGAAAAATATAGATTTTTCGTGTCTAATGATAAAAATTTCGTACTCATAGATGATGAGTCCACATTCTACTAATAGACTATGATGAGTCAAGCTCTTATGGTTAGAGACTTTGAAAGTTGAGATGTTATCCATGTCAGACAATCAAGTTTTGAATTTGATTGATCAATCAGATGGAAATACGATTTTAAAAGAAAGACCGACATGAATAATGTGCAGACATATAATGCATGATTTGTGGTTAAGTTAAACTCATAGTATAGACTATGATAATATTTTTCCAAGTCATCATGCTTATGTATTTCAGAATTTTCTTGGGCATATGTTCATAGTATGACTATGAAAGATACCAAGTGGATGTCAAGACGTTGTTTCTTAATAGAAACATATGAAAGCATGTATATGATACAACTTTAGAGTTTTGTCGATCCTATAAATTTTGAAAAGAGTTTGCAAGTTACATGAATTCATTTATGAATTAAAGCAAACATCTCTAGGTGAATATTTATTATTTGATGAAATAACCAAACAGTTTGGTTTTATCAAAAAATTAAAGATAAATCTTATGTTGACAATAAATTCAGTGGGAGCATAATTACATATGATGTGAATTAAGTGTAACAAGCACACATAAGTTTAATCTTGGTGAAAGTCACTAAATAATAATCAAGAGTATGATTATATACTTGAGAAGGATAAAGTATTATTCTTAGATTATGGTGGACATAAAAATTATGCAAAGTATTTGCATATAACAATGTTTGATAATCCATTTAAGAACCCAATCCCTTAAATGATGGTGATCATGTTAGGTCAACTGGTATGTGATACCACATAGATCAATGAGTATGAGATACTTGGTTGATTTGGCCTAGTGCAAGTGAGAGATTGATGGTGTTATGCCCTAGGCCAAAGTGTTTGTGACCTAGATGATGGATTGTAATAACAAACATAATATTTATTCTAAGATATTTCATATAATATGTGCGTATAGGTTATTTTAATATAATTAAAATAGACCATGAATATGCAATTCAACTTTATGTCATCAAAGTGCGTGACTTTGATAGTAAAACTATAAAGTGTTATGAATGCTATTCTAAATCGTCCCTGGTTATTTATAGGATATTTGTGGAGACAAATATACTTGCAGATACATATAAATATATATTTATATATACAAGCTATAAATGTACACCAGTATATTAGTTGACTGATGATTATGTTTTACTGATCATGGATAAATAGTTATCAAGTCATTAACATAGGTATATGTTAGAGACCATATACTGGACTGACCCGCCATAAGAATGCTACATGTTTTATGTCATTAGCGATTCTTGTAACATAAAGTATTTATAGTCCTTTGACCTGAGATTGTCTCGGTTCCCAACATGAGTAATTTTATACTTTAATATAATCTAACATTGCCTTTAACCGGGTGGTCATAACGGTTATGATTAGGTATACAATGAATCATGTAGAGGGATGAGTGCAATCAAGACGGGATTTGTTCCTCTAATAAATGAGAGAGATATCTTTAGGCCTCTTGATGAATTGAACTGAAGAAATGTATGGCCATACTCAAATGAATTAATAAGAGTTATTAATGTCATTTGTTCTTGTTCAGTTTAATTCGGGATCAAGAAATATTAATTTGATTAATATAAGGATGACGTCTTACATGCCTTATGATCGATATAGATATCGTGTGACAAAGGGACTAAATACGTGATTGTTGATTAAGTAAATCGGATCACCTATATTCACTTAAATTGGGTAGTCATGATGGCTTGCTAGAGTCCGCTCATGATTTATAGACTGTCAAGTTTATTGCCAACATTAAGTGAACCTACAGGGTCACACACAAAGAACAAACTAAAACGGGCACAGAAAATCCTAGCGACTTATATGATGAGTTGCATAATAATGACACAAAAGATATTGTCATCTTATGTGATATATATGTATATAAAGACTATGAGCACACAAGATCATGTAATCTAGAAGAGTCTAGATGATGATATGTGGATAATGATGAGTGATGTCATACACATCTCTTAGTGTGAATAGACATAACTCTTCACCTCTATATAAAGACATAGAGGGCTCCAAATTCATTGTACCAAATGATTCTCTCTCTCATTATTTCTTATTCTCTTTTGTGAGACAAAAAGAGAAAAATATCCTTTCTCATTTGTGTGACAAAATTACTAAAGGGTGCTTTCCTTTTATATGACAAAATGAAAGGGTGCAATTATATGAGAGAATTATACATCTTTTGTGAGACAAAATAAGAAGAAGAAAAAGAGTTTTCTTGTGCAAGAGAAGAACAAGCTACTAGCATATATATTGTTCTTCTTCCCGTTTTAAGAAGTTTATTCGTGTGGATACCGGTAGAGGCGTTCGTACTTTCGGCGCTTGTGATCTATTCGGCCTAAGAAGATGAGAACGGGTTGTTGAGAGTTTTGGTGGAGACCGATTGTGTGTGCGGTAGATGGCTTCCGCATGATCCGACCTAGACGGACTAGACGGACGGAAAATCGGTTAGGACGGTAACCGGTTTAGAGGCGCTTGGACAACACACATGGTTTGAGCGTCACGGATTAAGCGTAATCCGAAAGGTATCTTTAAGATTTATTTCTTTGATTTAACCGATATGCACGGATCCTCGGGATGGGTTTTGGACGAATAATTTTTATTTCTCCGCTGCGTCATGCACGTCCGAAACCCAGCATTCTCATGGTCCAACTATTTTGAGAACATTGTCTCTTCACAGTCTCCTCGGTAGAAAGTCGACTCATCCTCTATGAGCATCTTTTATGAGAGATCATATCTCTCAGCCTAATGTCTACCAGGTCTGTGAGGAGGACCTTATGTTTCTTATCAACTACTTGATAGACTTATTAATGGTTCATCGCTAGTATGTGGATCTCGAACCTTTCGAGATGTATTACACTCCCACTGCTTCTTTAGGAGATGAGATCTCTTTTAAAGAAGTCTGAATTATGAGTAGCAAACAATTTGAACTCGTAATGGATGTAAAACAATATCAAATTGATATTCCACAAATATTTATGAGATTGTTGTGTTGACATCGTCAAACCTTTTGACACGAGTCGTACTTCAATCTTTTACAGACAACTTGGGACCATTCCAATCTATATCATATATGGTGTCCTTTTGAACCTTATGTTATTTAGTGTTTAGTATGTTCAAGAGTATAAACCTACAAAGATTTTCGAGGCATAGACTGAATCTTATCCAATAAGTCTCATCTTCTTCTTTATGTGCACATCGTGAGATGCTGCATATAGAATTAATTGTGAAACCCTTTTTCACAATTTCTAAGATAATTGTCAAACTATTGACTCAAATACTTGCCACTTTGATCTGATCGAAATGCTCTTATTATCTTGTCAAGGCGATATCAAATTTCATTCTTAAATACTTTGAACATTTTGTGTTTCATTAAGTAAACCTTTTACTTAAAACACTTTAAGATGAAATACTAATATTTCTATTTCTAGCTATCTTGCTTGTTGTCTCTTGTGCATTTGTATGCATGAGTCTCAACAACCTACTTGACCTTTTAAAAGTTGTCTATTCTTGTCATCTTGTTCGATAAAATTCGCATGTCTCAATTGATCCTAGATCTAATGAGTCTACCATTCCACATAAGGTGGAGTTTAGAAATGCAATTCTTGTGACTTAGATGACATTGCTAGAAATATGGAATAAATGGACTTATCATTTAGCATATAATGGTCATTTCCTAAGTGAACATTTCAAATAGATAAATCTAGGAAAATCTTATTATTCCAAATAATAAATTTTACAACCACTTTAACACTAATATAGAAATAACATTTATTTCATTACAAATCCACAATGACTAAGTCAATAAAATCCTAGAGTTAATGTAGCAACTCTTGCTTCATTCCCCACTTATAGATTGACTTCTCCTCTAGCTAATCTTCTACTTCTGAGTAATATCCTGCACATTCAAAATGTGAGAATTACAGTGGATATCCAATATCCAAGTAGAGATTTAGGAAGAGGAATACCTGAAATAGCAGACATTGATTCTTCTTCTTGACATATCTTACATCCTCCTCTCCAGTGATCACGCATAGAATATGCAATCACTTCTTCGGATTCCTCAGGTTTAGACAACTCTTTGCCTTCACTCTTGATCCAGCTCTCCCATGCGGCTTGTCTATTCAACTCCCTTTCTCTTTCAAACCTGAAGACATTAATGGCAACTCTTGCCTCTATGTCCTTCTCTGCCTGTTTAAGCATCTTATGCAATTCCGTGATCAACGTCTCCATCCGACGCTTATGATATTCAGTAATGAACAAATCAAAGCTCGGAGGAAGAGATCCAAGAATTAGGTCAACCGCAAATTCCCTTGGAATAGGCGAACCAAGTCTCTCTAAGTAATCAATGTGGCTTCTCATCTTGAACACATGAGTATCCACAGAGGAGCCCTGAGCCATTTTGCTCTTGATTAATAACTTGGTGACCATGTAGCGCTGAATACTAGCCTGCTTTCGGAACATTTCCTTAAGCGCCTTGATCATATCATAGGCATCCATAAAACCTATCTGCTTCCGAAACTTAGTTTTCAGTCCTGCTAACATCATCCAGGCTACTTCATCAGAATCATCAATACACTTCTGATAAGTATCTTGAACGACTCTAGAAGCGGTCGAAGGCAGTGGATTTGGGATGGGTGTCTCAAGGACATACAACTTTCCTTCACTCTTGAGAACAATTCTTAGAGTCCTGAACCATTCAGGAAAGTTTGTGCCATCGAGCTTATCCTTCTCAAGGATAGATCGCAAGTCCGTAAAAACCACCTTCAGTAGTATTGATTCGGAAAGTTCAATTAAATGAGGTTTCATAGTGAGTCAAGATCCATATTTCATTGAGTATTAAGTGCGCTTTGGCGCAACCCTCAATACACAACTATTTAGGTAGAAACACTTCCAATTGTATCATATACAACTCTTTCCTTTTATGGAATGAACATCATATGCCCGGTGTATTATTCCATCTTGTGCCCTGATCCCAAGACCGACTTGCTTGCTCAGTTAAGTTTAATCATGTATGATTATCGGCGAAATAGAGTCCAGCACACTCAGCTTTGGCATGACCCATGCTGGACGCCATTTCCCGCATACCCTCCTTTACAAAGACAATCCCCCATATGCTCAGCTTTGGCATGACCCACATGGAAGACTGTCTAAGTACCGAGAGCTTCAGTGACATGGGGGGCACTACCTTACTTAACATTCTGAAGGATTTTGTTTTAGATTTATAAATATAAACATCACAGAAACAAGATAAAATATAGTATGAGCCTATTCCTCACGAGCGATCATGAGGTTCCTAATCCTAGATCTATCTCTAGATTGCTGGTAAATCTTCAACGAACCCTTCGTTGTGTGTGTGCGAAGATCCAATGCCATCTTCCGAAGATTGCGCCAAGATCCTTGCCTTGTAGTCTTGATATAATATCTTTCCTAACAACAATTGCTAGAAAAGGTAGTTTACAACTTTGGACAACTCACTGGTTGCCATAATTATAACTTTGGACAACTCACTGGTTGCCATAATTATTAAATAAAATACAAACATTCACATACAAGATTACATCACAGAACAATCACAGATCTAAGGCTCATACCATATTTACATATTAAATTCCTTGTATAACAAAAATTAGGGTTTCTCGCAAAATCAGCATTATTCCGTTGGGAACGGAACTATTCCGTTCTCAACGGAACTATTCCGTTGGAAACGGAGACGTGCTGGAGATTCGTATTTACGTTAGTTTTAGTTCCGTTTCCAAAATGGATTTCGAAAAACTATTTTTTGAAACTCTAGAAAATCATAATATCCAATATTATATTCCTAGAAACTATTTCCGTGATGTTTTGAAATAATATTTTCAAAACCCTAAAATTTATTATACTTGAATTTACTAAATTTTAAATATAATCGACGATTATTTCCTTAACGAATGCTCTGATACCACTGTTGGGAAACCCGTAGTCATGTACGTTACATGCGCAGCGGAACCTACGGGTTCAACCCTCCCTAGGATCATCGTAAAGGAAATAAAGGTACGAGATTATGTTATTAAAATTTATACCTCGGATTTTCCTGATCCGGGAGAGAGAAGCGGATGTAGGTCTGAACGAATTTTCGTCTTGCTTCCTTCTCCTTCCTGGCTTCTGAAGCTCGACTCTGAAAACCTTCTTGCTCTTCCTAGGGACGAAGAGCTTGATCGCTCGCTAATCTCCAATGCAGGAGATCTCTACTCGTATCCACGTCGAACTTCGAATAGTTGGAATAATCAGACTCGGCTAGACGAGTCCGGAAATACTTTCAGGAGGCTCTCTCTCTTTCTCTCTGTATTATAGTCGGAATAATCATATGTATAACCATTTAAGAGCATTTCTTTCCCGACTAGACGTTGTTCTATGTGTGATCGTGTAGGTTCCATTTAACGCTGGTAACGATCTTCCAAAGATCGTAAGTCATGAGTAACCTCTAGACTGGTGTCATGACTACCCATGTTAAATGAAATGATCGGCGATCATAAACCTATCTGAATAGACATTTGATTATTCCTTTTGTTCTACGATATACGTCTTGATCACAAGGCACGGTAATATGTCATCCTTGAGTTTGATCAAAGTCTCTTTCCTGATCGAGAATTAGACTGAACAAATACAAAATGATATTAACAACACATGTTAATCCATTTTGATCATGACCATGCATTTCCTTCAGTCCTAGTTCATCAGGGGGCCCAGAGATATCTCCCTCTTAACAAGAGGAACAAATCTCATCTTGGTCACTCACAATCCTCGTCATGATTCAGTGCATACCTAATGATGACCATAATGATCATCCCATTACGGATGACGTAAGATCATATTAATGTATGCAGTTCCTCATACAGGAATCCATGGTGACCTCAGGTCGTAGGAACAAGCACACTATTCATATGAGAATCACTAATGACATATACCATGTATATTCTCATAGTGTGGTCAGTCCAGTACGTGTTCTCTAACACGTGCCTATATTCCCGACTTGACATCCCTATGTCCATGATCAACAGAACATGATCATCCAGTCTACGAATATACTAGTGTAGATATGTAGCTTCTTACCTGAAGTATGTTTATCTCTATAAACATCCAACATATCACTAGGGACAGTTTAGAATGTCATTCGTTGGTTCACAGTTCTACTATCAGAATCATGTATTCTGATGATGTGAACCCGAAGTGTCATTCATGGTCGATCTAATATATGTGAATATATTAGTTACTCATATACTCATTCATATATGAATTGAATAAACGTGTTTCTCATAATCTAATCTCTAGTCCAACACTTTGGCCTAGGGCATAGTTCCTTCAACACTGGCGGAACTTGACTGAAATTTCTGGAGGGGCCAAAAAATTTCTCCCTATAAATTAATACTACATAAAATATTTTTTTTGGGGGGGGGGGGGGGGGGTGGGGGCAAATACATAGAAATACATATATTTCGAATTTTTTTCACTAAATCAGGCAGGTTATTTTTTGACTTGGATTGGAGAGAAAGAATATAATGGAGGTCTCCTTTTATTGATTGAAATGGAGAGGAGAATAAGATTGAAATAAATTTAAGATTGAATCTATGTAATTAATACCACATATACTGAAAATATCCTCCTAGTTTTAACAGTCTTCATTAAATCTATCATTAAGTTAAAAAAAGAAATGGAGTAGCATAGACAAGCTCAAAAATGTAATGTACCTTTTATATGAGATTGAGAGTGTGATTCTAAGTTTCTAACAAATGGAAATAAAAATGTAATTTACTGAATTTTGACAACTATAAAAATGGAATCTCCGGGAAAAAAATTCATCTCATGAGAGGGGTTAGACAAGAAGACCATCTTTCTCCTTACATTTTTGACCTAGCCGTGGATGCTATTTTATCTATATTTATCTACCTAATGGAAAAGGAGCTGCTAAAAACCCCCCATCAATTGATTAAGCCAATTCTAATGTATGCTGATGACATCTTAATTTTCCTAAACCCGGATGTTGACAACTTGGTTATGGCTATACTATCTTGGAAATGATTTCAAAAGCAACAGGCTTGGTCATTAACCAAAACAAATCATTTGTCAGAGGATATAATTGCAACGATCTCCAACTAGAGATGGCTACAACAATTTTCCAATGTCAATCCACTTCTTCCACTTTCACCTATTTACCGCTTTCGGATTCCAAATTAGTCAAGTCAGACTTCCTTCCGATTATAGAAAAGATTGAGAAAAGGCTATCAAACTGGCGTGGGAAAATGCTGACAATGGCGGGAAGAATTGTGATTATTCAGGCCGTTCTAAATTCTCTTCCTATATATTTTTTCTCCACCTGTAAAATTCCGAAATGGGTCATTAATAGAATTGATACAATCAGGAAGAGGTTCCTATGGCATGGAACTCAAGAGGATAAAAAAATGATGTTTCTCAATTGGCATGCAGTCTGTTTACCAAATGAAAATGGAGGTTTGGGGTTGAAAAATCTGACATCTCTAAACGCAGCACTTCTCACAAAATGGGCGGCCAAACTGTATGGAAATGATAATGGACTGTGGGCACAGATGGTCAAAACATTATATCGCAACACTGCCGTACCGATCAAAACAACATCGACAAATGCATCGACTCTAATGAATGATGTCGCCACAATAATGCCTTTTTTTCTAATATCATCTACATTCAAAGGGATGGTTAAAGAAAATACTTTATTTTGGGAGCATAATTGGACTGGCCGGATTTTAAAAAAACAATTTCCAAACCTATACTCTTTTGCAATGAGACCTTATAAGGCTACTGTCATCAGCTACTGTACAGCAAGCTCTTGGTTGGACAAATTCAAACAACCTCTATCAGCGCAAGCCAATATTGAGCTGCATTTAATGCTGCAAATTTGGGAAAATTGGATAGCAAATGGAAACACAACAATACCTGCTGAAATCACTTGGAAATGGAATCAATCGAGAGAATTCACAGTCAGTTCATCTTATTGGGCAATGACAGCTCATCCTAAACATAATTACCCCTTTCAAAGCCAAACTCATAATTCCTTCAAGAATTAAATTATTTATTTGGAGGATGGTTCAGAATATTCTGCCGACGGTTGATCAACTCCGCAAAAGGGGATGTGTAATGCCTAATGTATGTATTCTTTGTCTAAATGATGAAGAGACAGTAATACATTTGTTTGATCTTTGTAGTATATCTAGGGCAATTACCAGAGCAGCATCTTGTAATCCTGGAGAAATCATCAGTACTTTCAAACAAAATGGGGATAAACTCTACAAAACAAAAATGGCGGCTGTTGCATTTCAAATATGGAAGGAGAGATGTCGACGTATCTTTCAGGATGAGTCTCAGTCAACAATCTCAATTGTTGCACAAATTTATGCTGACTTGAGATTTTGGAGAATAAGCTCGTAATAAGACTGTTTTCCTCTTTTCTTTCTTTTCTTTTTCTTTATTTATTTTTGTTTATTCTATTTCTACTTAAGACTTTTGTAATCTTCATCAATTCTCTTAATGGTAGAACCTTTTACTCCTTAATATATAATTCTCCAGACCTCCAGGCATGACCTGGAGTCTGCTTGATAGAAAAAAAAAAAGCAACCTGCATTTATATTAAATTCATGTGTGTCAAAATGTGGAAGTCTGTTGCATGAGTGTGAGCTGATGTGTTTTGTGTGTTCTGTTTTGGAGTTAATGTTGAGTCTTTGTTTTTAATTTGTTGATTTTTTTACTGTTACAAGAGATTAATTACTGTTTTATTTACTTTTGTTGAACGTTACAAGCTGATTAAATCACTACGGTACTGTAAATCTCTTTTTTTTAGGAAATTACGCTACAGTAAATCTCTGTTCAAAGGTTTTAATTGTATATAACTAAATAGAGGTGATGAAATATATAGAGAGGAAAACACGCACAAAGAGATAGTCATAAAATGCTGAAAATATGTAAAACTCTAGAAAACATAAAGAGAGATAAAGATTTAAGGAAAATTTTCCAGAAATCCGCCAACTCTAAACATTTTAATATTTTTAAATAGAAAGTTGATATTGTACGAGGGATACTGTAGCGACTCTATAGCGATAGTATATAAAAACTAAAAAATATATATATATAAATTGAAAACAAATAGTATATAAAAAATTCATTCGATAAAACAATATATATTTAAAAAAATGAAAACAATATATAAAAATATATAAATTGAAAACAAACAATATATAAAAATTCATTCGATAAACAACATATATTTTCAAAAATGAAAACAATATATAAAGTATATAAAAACACGAGAAAATAGTATATAATTTCAATCCGTCACTGTAGAATCGTTACAGTATCCCGTCGTGATTTCCTATTTCTCTTTTAAATAACCAATATACCCATATATATTAATTAGACAAATTATTATATAATTAATACAAAGAAATATATATTTAACACATAAGTAATATTAAGAAAAGTTAATCTTATTTAAATAAGAAATACGTCAATTAGGATCATTTCTGTTGGACCACCTTTCTTACCACTACTCAATCCGAAGAATCTTTCAGGTCAAAAGTCAAAACTCGACCAAAAGTCTTTTGAAAAATCAACATTTGAACACGATAATGTCTCACAAACTCGATTTGAAATCGTGAAATGACTCAACTCAAATCTTATTTGGTAAAAAAAATTGAGTCGATATCGAACCAAAAACACAACCAGACCGAACATAAAAAAACGGTGATTTTCCCCATCCATCAGTCCCGAATACTGATAAATTCTCACTTGCATTTATTGGATGTCAATATAATTTTAACCTATAATTTATTGCAATACATTCAACTAATTAACTAGAAGTTCATTGAAATGAGAGAACAACTAATTACATTATTTGGGTAGGACAAAAATAGAATAAAAAGAAGAAACTAGAAAAATAAAGTAGAAAAAAAAAACCATAGGTCGTAAAGAAACTTCTCCAACGACTTTTTCACGTATTTTAGTACTCTTCAAAAAAAAAAAAAAAAAAACAGTACACACATTAGTGCAACTTAATAATTCTCGCAAAGGTAATCAACCAAAATGAGATTTGGAACCAATCGCCGTAATTCATACAAAAAAGCCCGGAAACAACAATATATGAAGGACGATCTTTCGGTCATTATATTTATTTTCATCTATATATACATTATTATGTGTGTCATTTATCGCAAAGATCAGCAATTGGGTTTCTTAGAAGAAAGATATCCGAAATTCGAAACTTTCATGAAGACCCTGAGGGCCGTAAATGTAATCGATGTTCCGTGCTTAGTTATGTATCTATTGTTAGCCGATTTGCCCGGGCGTGTAACGTGGGCAACCAAACTGGTTGCTTCATCCGTGTTTGTATCTATGATTGTTTTTGGTATTGCATGTGTGTATATATGATTGTTTTTGGTGTTGCCAGTTTAACCAGTAACTGAATTAATTGATGCATGATCTGGTTGAGATGTAAATTGTACATTAAGAAAAATTCATTTTTTAATAAAAAATACAGTCTCTTAGTCTTTTTTGGAGCACATTATTACTATACTCAATCTGAAAAATCCTTTCAGATCAAAATTCAACCAAACATCTTTTCAAAAGTCAACATTTGAACAAGATAAAGTCTCAAAATTTGATTGAAACCGAGAAATAATGTCCCAACTCGAATCTTATTTGATAAAAAAAATTGTCAATATAAAACCAAAAACACATTCTTATAATGACCGAAATGTAAACTGCCGATAGTGATTATCCGAAATCCCATTCAAGAGGATGTCAATTATTGTGTAATATGCCAACCAATTAAACTATAAGTTTGTTGACAATATTTATCAAAAAAAAAAAAAAGAAGTTTGTTGACATTTGAGAACAACTTGCATTATATCACGCCCCGAAATCGAAACGTGACCGCCTTGTATCCTTAAATTATATTTAAGGAGGCAAGAAACGTTTCATGATAAAATAGCAATGATACTTGAACGTACACGCAGACGGAAGCCTGACTTCTCGAATTTAACTGCAACCTGGGCCAAAACAAACAAATAGGGAATGAATACGGATGTACTCAGTAAGGAGATAACAGAAATGAAATAGGCTCAGCCTCCTATAGATGAACATAACTAACTACTGATCCATATTAATCTCGTGAATCTCGTAATAAGAATTTTCTTAAAAATCTCAAAACCATTTAATAATAATTAATAATATATATTAAATATATATACTTATGCAATAATAAAAATAATAAAAATCATCCCTCTTGACTCTCGATCTGTCCCATAACTTCAATTTCACATTAAATTTAATTATCTTTCCACTTTTAATTTACCGTTAGGGTGCCCGAGATTATAACTCGGGGTATCCTACCGTTGTGCGCATCGAATCCTCTAGATCCGGAGGGAGGGCTAGAATCGCGGCTACAGGGTGGCTCTTGACGCACGTCGTTGTGCCTACGATCGCTGCGACAGGGTACAGCTTCGTCGGATCCGACTTCTTCTCCTCTTATGTTTTCTTTTCTTATTTTCTTTTTCTTCTTTTAACTTCTCATAATTAATTTCATTTTATTTATTATTTAGTATTTATCTGCTCTCATCCCGACATAAGTTTTAAATAAAAATAGAATATATTATTTCGGACTACATAATCCCTAAAATATATAAAATTTTAGGCATATTCCCACTATGAGATTTCAACCTCAATTATTCAAACCATGAAATCAAAATGGAATAAATATATGGATCATCATTACAATAACAAAATGGAAGCTATAGGAGAGCAAAAGAAATTCCTTACCTTTGACGGTTCGGCTCAATCAATGGCTCAATCAATAATTTGGAAAGCTGATACTCGACCCTTAGACTTCTCCACTCGAATTTCTTTATCAAAATTGATCAATCTTCTAGGTGGCCGAGACAATATCTACTGTTATGAAAACCTGAAATAGACAACCCTAGTTTACCAGAACTTCAACTAAAACCGACTGTACTCATGCTTAAGTAGTCATAACTCTAAAATGCTCACCAGAATAACATGACCAAAAATTATGAATATTCATATAGATAGTTATCTCAACTTTACAGAAAATACATTAATCAAATATATGACAGTCACATGATACATATATGCTATGAGATGAGACAAATATAATGGATTAGTTTTTACAGAAATCAGAATAATATATCATTGTCATCATGTATCATCAAAATATGCAGCACTATTCAAAGCATATATCGGAATAATAGTTTAATGATACATGATGGCAATGATATATTTTTCTGATTCCTGTGAAAATTAATTCAGAACATATTCAAAATATTTATATTACATCCGTACGGTTGAAATTTAAATTTTTATTTTTTATAACCACTTTACGCATCCGTAAGCAAAACGTATGTCTTGCATACGTATGCTTATTAGCCACACCCTATATATATATATATATATATATATATATATATATATATATATATATATATATATATATATATATATATATATATATATATATTATTTATTATTTTATTTTTAAAAATTTATTATATTTGAGATCTTTCTTTCAATTGTATGTTGTTTATTCAATTGTAGATGAATGATGGGTGGATGGATATAACTCAAATGCGGGCAGTGGACGCGGTATGCACGGTCCAGGCTATTACATCTATGCTGGTTTTATTTATTTACCATATATATATATATATATATATATATATATATATATATAGGGAATGAAATATAGTAAATCAAATAAGTCAAAAGAAATCAATAACATTGCTACTTTGATAAATCATGCATGAACCGAAAGAAAAAGGCAGAGATGTCCAACTAGGACTCTCTTTGACTTTGAATGGATGAGGTCTACAAGCACCAAGAATATGAAGGGTAAAAAGGTGCTCGTTCACCATGCTCGTGTGAGAAGTAGTGTATGCCAATGAGAAGTATGTGAATCTCGATTTATGCACCACAAACCAAGAAATAGAGGTTTAGAAAGGGAGAAGAAAAAGTAGAGTCTCTTGGAAACGGCGGCAGACAAATGGAGAGGAAAAAAGATGGTTTTAGGGTTTATAATATACTTTAAATAGTGGAGTCATTCGGGTAAAATAGGAAAATTAATTATGTGGTTGCCAAATACAGAATTGGTATATGAAATACAGTGAAAAAGTCCTACAATCTTGAGATGACCAGTATTAATTTTGACGTGTAAAATTTCTTGTCTAAATCTGAAATTTCAAATAATAGAATTCTTCATTGAAAACATCATATCAATGGAACTTATTTCTTAATTCATATTTTTAAATAATCTACAAATTAGATAATATATAAAAAAGTATTTAAAATGCATAAATTGTATGAAATGGCCAAAATACTCTTAGCCCTAAAATTAAAATTTTTGGGGCATTACACATTATAAAGTTAGGACAAAAATAATTAAAATGATAAACGTAATGTAAGAAAAAACTATATGGCCCTCTCCAGCCACTTTTCACTTATCTTAATCCCTAAGAAAATCCTTTCCTACCCTATAAAATTCTTGTGCATCTAAACACAGCCTTAGAAGTTTTGTTTTGTTATTACTCACTCTCTCTCTCTCTCTCTAAATATATACACGTATTACTGCAACTTAATACCTTTAGCAAAGAGGTAATCAACCGAAATGAGATCTGGAACCAATCGCCGTAATTTATACAAAAAAGCCTGGAAAGAACTTAAGAAGGTCGATAATTCATATATTATATTTTTTTTCATCTATTTATACATTATTCTGTGCGCCGTATATCGTAAATATCCTCAGTCGGGTTTCCTAGCAGAAAGATATCCGATATTTGGAACCTTCATGAGGACCCTGATGGCCGTATATGTAATTGGTGTTCCGTGCTTAGTTTTGTATCTGATGTTGGCAGAGCTGCACGGACGTGTAAAGTGGGCAACCAAACCGATTTCTGTATCCATCTTTGTATCTATGCTTATTTTTGGTGTTACATGTACGTATCTATGATTGTTTTTGGTATTGCTTGTTTAAACATTAACGGAATAAATTGATGATCACATACGATTGCACGATCTGGTTGATATGTACATTTTACTATTTTATCACATACAACTATGAGAGTATGTTTCTAAGAAATGAAAATGAGAATGTCATTTATCTCAATTTAGTATAAGTTTGGCCTCCATTAACATGCAATTAATCTTATAAATCGTTCTAAAGTTAAAATGAAACAAAATAGCTCAATTGTTGGCAATACAAATAGAGTTCGAACGAGGGAGAGTCTCTCTCTAGGCGATTTTGAGAGTCTCAAGAGGCGATTTCTGTTTGGGGGTGGGGACCAAAACCCTAGCACCCCACCCCCGACCACTACGACGGCCACCCTTATCCACCCTCTCTCTCCCATCTCCTCCGTCCTACCTCCTCTATTATAGCCTCTCCCTTCTCCTCTCTTTGTACTTCTCAGATCTGGAGCATAAAACCATTGTCTTCAAGGTCGGCAACCGTTCTCTCGACATTCTTTTCTCTCCTCTTTTGTAGATCAGTTTGGGGAGAGGCGATTCTCAACTCTATCTTCGTCCTTTGGCAAATCTAAAAACGGCGCAAAACCCACCTTGAGGGCGGCGCTGCCACCTCCCCTCTCGAGAGTCTCTTTTTAAGTGGCTTTGAAACCCTAACTAGAGGGTGGAGTCAAAGCTTTGACCCGAAATCGAGATGCCCTTCTTCATTCTCAAGCTTCTTCTTCTCATTGGATCTCCATGGTTGCCAAAATTCTAACCTAAGACTAATCCTTCCTAAAACTCTAGCTGTCCCCTTCTACGTGGTCTCTCCCACCATCTTCTATGATAGTGTATTCTCTCCTTGGCCCCTGTTCCTCTTTATGGCGTAGCTCTCTCTAGAAGAGCATTAGTGGTGGGCTCCACTCTGGCAAGCAGATTGTGGCGGCAATGGCTAATTGTTCTTGGTTAGGATAGTTTTCTTTTTTTCTTTATGCTCATTTGGAATGGATCTGTTGGAGGTGTTGAATGTTTTCTTGTAATTCTTTTTTATTTTTGTTTAATAAAAATGTTGGTAGACTACTGGTCTTCCAACCTTCAAAAAAAACATTTGACTTCAACTTATCCCTCTATATGCAGTCAAGCTTCAAATGTCCTTAATTTGCTTTGATTGGGCAAATCTTGATGTGCCTCATAAAAGAGGGAGGTTTGCTTCTTCTGTCCAAACCCAACCACAACCGGAAACCTAGCACATATAGCATATTCATATTTTTTTTCTCCTTATAAATTTACGTGGTATACTGTCAACCATGAGATATGAACAAAAAAGTTATGTTTATGGCTTTGTAAAACACTTCTTTTCTCTCTTTCTTGACTCTACTCATTCTGATATTTTGTGCAATTTTATTTGTTGTGAAGAAATCATTGGGTGAAATTGTGTGTACTTTTGGATTCTGGGATTTAGTGAGAAAGATTTTCATCCTTTTGATATAGATCCGACGGTCCATATACAAAAAGAAGAATCAGTAAAATATTTTCTTTTTCAAGTGGTCTGCACAGCAATATAAATGGAATGAATCAATGAACATAATTTTCCAAAGTGGACCCCACGTGTAGTCTTTTCTTTATCTCTTTTCTGTTTCTCATGTCCAGTTACCATTTACAAAACAAAAATATTTCTATTAAATTATCTCATCAATTTCTCAACTAACTAGATGCCAACTTCTGTCTACAAAATCATGCACATTATCCCAAATAAGGGTCTTACTAAAGTTTGGGTGCAATTGGATCTCAATTGAGCTTTAGCTGTGAAAATAAGCCTAACTATAATCCAATTTTGCATAAGATAACCCTTTTATAATATTTCTTATAGAGCCCTAACTAACTATTATTTATTTTTGTATTTGGACACAAATCAGTGTTTTTTTTATGGTTGACACTTGTACAGGTATAAACCAAAAACGAAAGGTAATACTTATTCATATTATCCGTTCCACTTTGAAATAAAATAAAAATACTTATTTATGTTGTATTTTTTTAGTTTATTCATTATCAAATTTCTTTATTTACCATTTGATAGAGTGAATGGAGTAAGAAGATCAAATATGCCAATTAGACTAATATTCTAATTTGAGCATGTTATATTAGTTGTTTTCATACCCTTTCGTAATATCATCTTATAAATGTGTAGCTCTTTAGTTCATTTGTAATATATAATATAGGGACCTGATACTGCACGACGAAATTTTCTGTCGTATAGCACGATAGTATATAGAGACGATAAATAATATATAAAATTAAAATAAATAGTATATAAAATTTATTTTTTAGAAGCAGTAAAACAGTATATGCGTAAAGTAATGAAAACATTATATAGAAAACAAAAAGTATATTGAAAAATGGAAGAAATAGTACACGGTCGTGTTTAGGTTATACTCAACCTCGTTGCGCTTTCAGATTTCCCTATAATATATTATATTATAGACAATGATTTATCTGGTTTTGTTATCAACACCAGTAAATTATGTTACTGGTATGGGTACCTTGATTTGGATGTACTAAATAGGCCAGAAACGAAAAGAATTAAACAGTTAAAAAGTCTGGAAATCAATTTTTTTGAAGTAACTCTATTTTGTTTTTATTGAACAAAATATTATGTTTGAAAACGGCTAATTCAAAAGCTTTTTTAGAGCAACAAATATTACATATTGCATACTTAACTAAACAAAGAAAATGTGCTAATAGAGACTTAAATCCACAACTTCTTGGTACATCCAATGAACTTTACTAAGTTATGGGCCAATTATGCTAATTAAGAAGTATTAGTATTGGTAACATATTAATGCATTTTCAATAAGATGTAAGTATGTTTATCAATTATCAATTGATATATCATAATATGCGTTTGCTCTACTACCACCCGCTAGCATACATCTCAATGCATGATGTCAAAAATGAAAATACATATGGTTCAATTCCTTTTTTTTTTTTGAATAAATATGGTTCAATTCTTCAACTCCAGTAGAAAATTTTATTAGAATTTGTTAGATTTTTAACTTTTAATAAACTAACAACAAACAATATGAAAACGTGATGATAATGAATCTGTCTTAATCATATTCATACCATCAAATATTTACACTCAACAAACAAATAATGCATTTCTTAATAATAAAAAAAATAATAGAAATATTGAAGAAAAAGAAAGTATTCATCTCATTCAACTTAATCACGTGCAAAACACGTGTTGGGACTAGTAAGATTGAAAAAAGGACCTCAAGTAATCGACTTTTTTTTCTAGCATCCAGATAAAAAATAATTGGGCAACTAGCACTACCGCTAGCTTTTCTGACGGTAGAAGATGTCTATCGCCAGAAATTTTGGCGGTAGAAGCTATTTTTCAATTTTTCCAATCAGCAGACCTAAACAGATTAATTAGAAAAAAATTAGTGTCTACCGCCAGCTATTCTGGCGGTAGATGTGCAAATTATTTTTTTGAAATTTTGAAATTTTTATCCGTTTTTAGCAAGGAAATTAACCCAAAAATTTGAAAATTAAGGTCTACCGCCAGCTTTTCTGAGGTAGTGGCAGTTTTGTAAATTTTTCTAGGTCAACCCATTATTAAACCCGTTAAGAAAAAGAAATATACCTCTACCGCCAGGATTCCTGGCTGTAGAGATGAAAAACAAAAAAAAACAAAAAAAAAAACTTACGCTTTTTCTCCCAGAGTGTGTGTACAAAAGGTAAATGAGAAAGAAGATGAGTGTGTTTTTCAAAAAGAAATAAAGAACACTCAGAATAGAGGAATCTGACAGAGATTTAATTATGAAAATTGGGTATCATTAAATGTATACAATACTTGTTTAATATGTTTTTAGATGACTTCCTCCGGTATTTGGAGAATACATAATCAATGATAGACCAAGTTTATAGAAAGTGTAATACTTCTTTATTATACCTGGGAGCAAAAGCGTAATTTTTTTTTTTTGGTTTTGCACTTCTACCGCCACGAATCCTGGCGGTAGAGGTATATTTTTTTTCTTAACAGGTTTGATAATGGGTTGACCTAGAAAAATTTACAAAACTGCCACTACCGCCAGAAAAAGCTGGCGGTAGACTTTAATTTTCAAATTTTTGGGTTAATTTCCTTGCTAAAAATGGGTAAAAATTTTAAAATTTCAAAAAAATAATTTGCACATCTACCGCCAGAAGAGCTGGCGGTAGACACTAATTTTTTTCTAATTAATCTGTTTAGATCTGCTGATTGAAAAAATTGAAAAATAACTTCTACCGCTAGAATTTCTAGCGGTAGACACAGAGGAGGCTAGGTTAGCCGAAAGATGGTTATCGGTTCAAGGATGTAAGGTGACCCTGCTTTTTGAGGGTAAGAAGGGGTAGAGAAAATGCCTCGAGCCGATGTCTGAGTACGGGGCGCTACGACGCTGAAGTAGCCCATGTCATACTCCCATTGAGTTCTGCTTTTAAGAATGCCAAGATAAAGGGGAGTTCTTCTTTCGTAAAAGAAATATTTCTAAGAGAATTTGCAAGCGGTATAGAATTGATTCAATATGGAATCATGAGTAGTCATTGCTTCAATTGCAATCGAATTGGAATACTGAAGATATTATTTGAATAGTGATGAGTACTTTTAATTTTCATTCTTTTTTTGATATCAATTGTTAGAACCCTTAATAAAAGAAAGAGATGCCGTCTACCAATCACTTACATATTCTTCAAAATTATATGTACCCGCGGGATTAATTCGAAAAACCAGTAGACATATGCAAAAGCAAACCGTTTTAATAGGAAACATTCCTATAATGCGACGAAAAAAGGGAAAGACTTATAAAGTTCCTCTTCAAATACCATTTTCAAAAGGAGTATTAATTGGCATTCGTTGGTTATTAGGAGCATTCAAGTAATGTCCTTTGATTTCACCTGTTTCAGCATGTGCTTTATAAATTGCTTCGGCACAAAATAAGAAACGGTTCTAAATTCTCATAGGGTCCTCCAGGAATTCCTTCTAGAGCCTGTTGAACTTACTTTATCCGTGTCAACAAACAATTCGAAATACCTCGACTTTTTCAGAACAGGTCCGAGTCACCCCCTCTCACTATCATGCGACTCATAGCCCTTCCTCCTTTTTTGGTTTCCTTTTTTTGTTCAAGTTTTGCTTTTATAGGTTCATATGGGATGTTTTTGTCGCAAGCTTTTGGCTCAACGCTTGGAAAAAGGACAAGCGACTTCCCTCTGTTCTAAAGGAGTTCAAGGATCTTTATTCCTAATTAGGAATTAGATCTTGTTTCCTACTAAGTTCACAGGCTGGAGATAAGCGGACTCGAACCGCTGACATCCGCCGCAGGGTAAACCACCGTCTCTCAAGCCTCCCCGAAAGTTACCTAATTTTTTTTTATTTCAGCGCTATTTGCCCAATTGTTTTTGATCTGGATGCTAGGAAAAAAAAAGTCCAAGTAATCCAGTTTGGCCTACTTAATCTCCTTCAATAAAAAAAAAAAAGTTTAGCCTCCTTGCGCAGCAAATCACCAAACAAGCTAAGAAAAAAATGAAATTGAAAACAAAATGAACTTTTTTTAATCTCAACTTAGCTAATTGCAAAATCTGTTCAATAAAAAATATTATATTATTTATAGTTTATATGTGCAGTCCAATAGAAGTATACGAAATATCCTTGCTTCAAAGTATTGCAGGGTCAAACACTCTTGTCTACAACAATCTAAAAATTCATATCATGCACATACATGCATACATACATTCAATCTCCAATAAAACAAACACTACCAAAAAATCCAAAACCATCTACGTACGTGACGAAGACCACATTATCATTAAAATAAAACTAAAAAAAATATATATTTTTACATTTCAACTCTACCAAAAATTCCAAAAAAGAAAAATCCCCATCACAAATTATCTACAAATCAATCAATTACATTGTTCTTTCATATTCATACTAGTCATATTACTAACCTCCACTTGTTGCAACTCAATCGCCCTAAAAACCCCCTTCGTATCGCTCCTCCCAAACATATCCTCCTCCGTTCTCAACCTCCTTTGTCTGATTCTTGAGATGGACTGAGTCACATCAGAAATCGCGAGCCATTTTTTCAGGAGTTTGTTTAAGCATCGGTTCAAACTATTGCAGGGTTAAACACTTGTTTCCAACAAACGAGTCTGAATCTCCTGCTGCGAAATCGTGCTGCCATCAGTACTGCAATGCATCCCAATTCCCAACCCTTCAACCATGTGGACCCCATATATTTTAAATGAGAAAACGGCATAGACAAACGGTGGACAAAAATAAAAGAATTTTTGGCATAGACAAACGGTGGACAAAAATAAAAGAATTTTTTTTAAGCATCCATATGGAAAATAATTGAGCACTGCTATCAAAAAAAATTAAGTAACTAGCACTACCGCCAGCTATTCTGGCGATAGAGACCTTGTAACGCTAGAAATACCGGCGGTAGAGTCTATTTTCAAATTTTCCCATCAGCAGCCTTAAATAAATTAATTAGTAATAAATTAGCTTCTACCGCTAGCTATTCTAGCGGCGGATGTACAATATTTTTTTTTTTTTTAGATTTCAAAATTTCTACCTGTTTTAGCAAAGAAATTAACGCAAAAATTTGAAAATTAAGATTTACTGCCAGTTTTTCTAACGGTAGTGACCGTTCTGTAAATATTTCTAAGTCAACTCATTAGACAATTTGTTAGGCAAAAAAAAAAATGTTTCCTCTACCGCCAGACTTACCGACGGTAGAAGACCCTAACAGTAATCAAAGTATGTGTACACTTCCATCATACTCTTGTCTTGTCTTCGCACTTTGTGCCCCTTTTTTTATTCAGAAATCATTCACACTCATAACAGTAATCAAAGTACCTTTCAGATAGAGAGGCCACTAGTTAATTGCCCATACTTAAAATGTTCTTTATTTTGTCCTGCACCTAAATAGGGTCTTCTACTGCCGGTAAGTCTGACGATAGAGGAAACATTTTTATTTTGTCTAACAAGTTGTATAACGGGTTGACCTAGAAATATTTACAAAATTGTCACTACCGTTAGAAAAGCAGACGGTAAATCTTAATTTTCAAATTTTTGCACTAATTTTCTTGCTAAAACGGATAGAAATTTTGAAATCTAAAAAAAAAAAAATTACACATCTACCGTCAGAATAGCTGACGGTAGAAGCTAATTTGTTACTAATTAATCTGTTTAAGGCCGCTGATGGAAAATTTGAAAAATAGACTCTACCGCTAGTATTTCTGGCAGTACAATGTCTCTATCGCTAGAATAGCTGACAGTAGTGTTAATTACTTAATTTTTTTGATATGAGCACTATTTGCTCAATTATTTTTCATATGGATGCTAAAAAAAAGAAAGGAGAAAGATAATTATTAAACTGGCCCACAATTTCTCACTCTACTTCTTTCTTTTTCTGCCTGTGAAGACCCCAGTCAACATCCCCAACCTCCATTTCCTTTCTCTTCATACTTTGTTACTTTCTTCATGTAGTTCCTAGAATCTTTCTTGCTTTCTCACAAAGAAAATAACACGAAAGTAATAAAGCATCCATGTTCTCTATTTTGTATCTAAGAATCATGTAATCTCTTCCACAATTAATATGATTTCAACTTTAATTTTATTTGTTGATATATGGCCAATTAGTGAAAATGAAAATATAGCAAATTGAGAATTTATTAATTGGTACTAAACACATAAATAGAAGAAAACTAATGTCAGAATAACATAGAGATATTAGAAATTAACTTTTATGCATTATATCTTCCCTTACTCCAACTTTGGACCAAGAAAATGAATATGAACCTTTCTTTCAGATTGTCCTAGTGTGTAAATAGAGTTGTCTTCTAACAAAAGAGAAAGATGGAATGGAGAAGACAAGAAATCACAGAGAGGAAGAGAGGCTTGTCGAAGAGAATATAAAAAATATTACATCTCTATTATTGTCATTGATGAAGAGCCGACCCTATCCTTAGTCCAATAAGACCGGGGTCTAAGATGCCTACCGTCTAAGATCGGAAATTTAGAAGGGGTCCATTTATAATATATTTTCTATATTATATATAAGTAAATGTTAAGAAAAAAAAAGAGTCCAAAACTCACGCAACTAGCGTGAGTGAAAAAAGAGTCAGAGAGACACTCCATGCTCATTCTTAGTTGGATCATGTGAGTGAGAGAGTCTTCATGCTTTTTTTCTTATTATTTATCATTTGAATTTGGTCTATAAAAAAATAACTTGAAGCAAATGCTAAAGAATTAGACTTGACTTATCACACATGAAGAGTATCATGTTTTGTATCATGTGGCAGCCTGTTATTATACTAAGTATATATAAATGTTGGTCGTGCTTCCTTCCACGTGTCCACCCGTCAGCCTCTCAAAATCACAGCCGCCTATCCAATCCTGTTATAAAAATCGGACAGCTCACAATTTTTCTCATCTGAGCCTCCCCCGTTTTAATTAGCAGCCCATCAGACCTACATATTTTTGTCAATGCAACTGCTATAATGTATACTTATAAACACTTTCGTTTCTCCTAAAAAGCAAGTGGTGGGACTAAAATTCAAGATTTCAAAACCGAAAGAAAATTGCACGGCTGGATGGGCCAAACTTCACTAGCACGCGAACCCCAATGAAAAAATTGAAAATGGATGTAAAAGACTAACTAAACCAAATTTTGTACCCCAATGCATAATGCAAAATGCATATGTACCCAGCACGTGAACCCCAATGAAAAAATTGAAAATGGATGTAAAAGACTAACTAACCCAAATTTTGTACCCCAATGCAAAATGCAAAATGCATATGTACCCTTCCAAAATATATATAAATGCGTACCCCTGCAAAATAATAAAATATCATTTAGGCCCTTATCTTCCGAAATAATAACAAAAAAATGGCGCCTATTTTTTTAAGGATAATTTTATGTGTATCTATGTAAAATTTGAAATTATCACATATGTTCTCTTATAAAATAATATAGATAATATACTATTTTTGAACTCTAGATCAAAGAAGCAAATTATGTATAACTTTATTTACAACAATTATGTCATATTTTTTTGACATGAAGTAACGTCATCTTGACACCAAAACTGTTAGTTTAATTTATTTATATAAAATTATATTTGAAATCAAAACTATTTGTTTGACATCAAACGACTAGAAATTTTATAAAACATACTATTTTGTTATTCTTATAAAGATTTTAAATAAAAAGTCTACACAATATCCTTTGGCAAGATGATCCGCAATATGATGGATATGTAAAAAAAAAATTGGGTGTAGACAGTTGGTGTAATGAAATATAAAGCCAACCTATATAGAAAAAATTCTTATAATTTTCATCCTATTGCGGGTCATGTTGTGTAGACTTTTTGATTTGAAATACCTCTATAAAATGAAAATTCTCATTATTTTTATGCACCCTTATGAAATTTCTGAATGTTCTATATATCATATAATCATAAATTTCATGTATATCCCTAGAAACTTTATCTCTTAGTAATATAGCATATTAATATAATAAGAAAATTACAAATATATAATTCAGAAGCGTGACAATACACTCATTAGTCTGTTAAGAAATTCGATAGCACAATCATGTTGTACAAAACACACAAGTCCTGAGCAGTCCATAGATGACCCTTAATTATTTCGTGTTGTAGTCTATTTCAATTGTATAAATAAGGCATGAATATATAAAGTTTCAAATGTGCATTTAAAAATCTCAAAATATTTCGTTAACTATTATAAAATGAGAAAAAAAAAATAAAAAAATACACTTAAAAGAAAAACTTAATAACCATTACTTCTAGGCCGAAGCGGAGCGAGGGTAACATCTAGTTTGGATAAAAGATAGCAAAACATTGACCAGTCAGTGAATATTAATGTAAATTTACATTTTGCTCCTCATCTCCCATCTTGTACCAAATTTCATTATCTACTATTGTTTCTTCCTTTGTTCCATAGTTCATCATATTTTTATCATGCATCAAAATGCAACAAATAGTTATAAAAATACAAATTAGTATATGATAAGCCTTCAACCATATTAATAATATAAAATCCTATTTTTATCATGAAATATAAATTAAATACAGTAAATATGATAATAAAATAGTGCTATTTTTAACACTCATCAAGTAGCGCTTAATAATTTTTTTTAGAAAACAAGTTGAGATAAACTTGGAGTGAAGTAGATAAGAAAAATGTGGATCGTATATGTTTTCTTTTTTTAATATAGCAAAAGTAAAAACAAAAATTAATTTTTTTTTATGATTTGAAATTATTTTGGGGTCCTTTTTGAACATGGGACTAGAATCCTTGAGAACCTGTTGCCGGTCTTGGATGGATGTTGATGAAGCGTGAAGCTTTTTGCAGAGGGCTTGAGATGAGAGAGAATGGAAGCAAATGATCGGATGGCCTGTGTTGAATCTGTTAGAATTTTTTCTTCCGTCTTTGTTTTGCCGTTTTCTCATTTAGAATATGTGGGGTCCACATGGATGAAGGGTTATGATGTACTGCAATACTGATGGCAGCACGACTTCGCAGCAGGAGATTCAGACTCCCAACAAACAATCAAAACAATCACACTATCCACAATTGCACATACATGCATCCATACATTCAATCTCCAATGAATCAAACACTACCAAAAAACCCAAAACCATCCATATAATTGAAAAAACCACATCATCATTAAAAAAACTAAAAAAAATATATTTTACATTTCAACTCACTTCAACTCTACCAAAAAAACCCAAAAAAGAAAAAAAAAAACAAATCAAACTATCTACAAATCAATCAATTACATTATTCTTTATAATTCATGCTAGTCATATTACTAATGTCCACTTGTTGCAACTCAATCGCTCTCAAAACTCCGTTCTTATCGCTCCTCCCAAACGTAACATCTTCTTTCCTCAACCTCCTTTGTCTGAATCACGTCAGAAATTGAAGGACTTTTTTTGGGGAGGTTGTTTAGGCATTGATTCAATCTATTGCAGGGTTAAACACTTGTCTCCAACAAACAATCAAAACAATCACACTATGCACAATTGCACATACATGCATACAGACATTCAATCTCCAATAAACCAAACACTAACAAAAAAATCCAAAACCATCCACATATGTGAAAAAAACCACATCATCATTAAAAAAAACTAGAAAAAGTATATTTTACATTTCAACTCACTTCAACTCTACCCAAAAAAACCAAAAAAGAAAAAAGAACCCAAATCAAACTATCTACAAATCAATCAATTACATCATTCTTTATAATTCATGCTAGTCATATTACTAATCTCCACTTGTTGCAACTCAATCGTCCTCAAAACCCCATTTGCATCGCTCCTCCCAAACATAACATCTTCTTTCCTCAACCTCCTTTGTCGAATTCTTGAAATCGACTGTCACGTCAGCAATTGAAGGATGTTTTTTGGGGAGTTTGTTTAAACATCGGTTCAAACTATTGCAGGATTAAAACACTTACTGTCCAACAACCAATCTAAACAATCACATTATGCACATAAATGCATACATACATTCAATCTCCGACAAAACAAACACTACCAATAAACCCAAAACCATCTACATACGTGAAAAAAACCACATCATCATTAAAAAAACTAAAAAAGGTATATTTTACATTTCAACTCTACCAAAAAAGGCCCAAATCAAATTATCTACACAATCAATTACATCATTCTTTATAATTCATACTAGTCATATTACTAATCTCCACTTGTTGCAACTCAATGGCCCTCAAAACTCCGTTCGTTTCGCTCCTCCCAAACGTAACATCTTCTTTCCTCAACCTCCTTTGTCTGATTCGTGAAATCGACTGAGTCACGTCAGAAATTGAAGGACGTTTTTTTGGGAGTTTGTTTAGACAACGGTTCGCCACATCAGCGAGGTGCCGGACTTCTTCTGGGTTGCTTTGGCCGAGTAAATTCTTGTCGATTATTTCGTCCCAATCTGGTTTGCCGTCACTTCCTATTGATGCCTGTAAAATATGGTTTTTTAGGGTTTAGGGTTTAGGAATATGTATGTTCGGATGAAGATAGTATTGTGCGAGTTTAGTTTTAGAGTGGCTTTATGTCGATCCCTTTTGAAATCTCAAAATGATACATGTACGACTACAAAATGAGAAATGTTATTGATACCCTATAAAACATAGAAAATGTCACATGTACACTTGTAAGAAAATATCATGTATACTCCTTAAATCATTATCTTTTATTAATACATGAATAAATGAGACCTAGTTTTTGTTTCTTTTTGAAAATTAGGGTATTGGTGATATTTCTTATGATTTCATTTGTAGCACTATTAGTGAACTTTCACATTTTGAAGGAGTACAAGTGAGATTTTAATATTTTATAGGGGTAGACATGAAATTCCGCCTTCTCATTTCGCACAAAAAGAATTAAACAAGTCATTGTAAAATAACAACAAATACAAAACTCACGAGGTTAATCAGTTGATGTACTCCATAAGGCCTTGTTGAGGATTAATGGTGGAACTAACTAATAAGCTCAAATAAAATAATTCCAAAGCTATATATAACAATAAACACAAAACTCACGAGATTAATGTACTCCATAAGGCCTTGTTGAGGATTGATGGTGGTGATTAATTCGAACAAAATAATTCCAAAGCTATAAATATCGCTCTTTTTTGTGAATTTATTTGTGGACATATAATCGGGGTCCATGTAGCCGTACGTGCCTTTTAATGTCGATTTTCTCCCGTCGAATACTTCCTCTTTTGATAGACCGAAATCCGCGACCTAAAATTTTGAAATTAAATTGATTATTAGTCCAATTATGTGTGAAATTATACTTGGTGAAGATTCAATTATGGAATAGAGGTCAGTTTAGGGTAAATTGACACTCGATTTGGTCTGATTAACCCTAATTTGTTCAATTAAACTTCGTTTGTCCCAAATTGAATTAAAATCAACTTCATTTAACCTCAATTTAACCTAAATTAGTCGGATGGTCACCAAACAAGAAAAGAAAAAGAATAAAAATATAAAAAATAAAATACCAAAAAGTAATGTTTTGTTTTTATTTCTCACCTTGGCTCGCATGGTTCGATCTAAGAGAATATTAGCAGATTTAAGATCTCTATGAATGACAGGTGGCACCGCCTACACACAATATTTATTCTTTTGGATAAGATTATACGATAGATATGAAATAAATAAATAAATAAAATAATAATAAAGTGCATACCCCTTCAATATTTATTCTTTTGGATAAGATTATAGGATAGATATGAAATAAATAAATAAAAAAAACTAAAAAAAAATAATAATAAAGTACATACCCCTTCATGAAGGTACTCAATTCCATGAGAAACATCAAGAGCTATTTGCAATCTTTGCTCCCAGCTCAATATTTTCTCATTATTTTCAGCTGAAAAACAAAAGAAAAAGAAAAAAAATGAATAATGCCCCAAATCCCAATTTAGCTCATTTAACCCTCAATTGAATAATTAGTCCTCATTTCAAGAAATTAATTCCGCCCTTAAAGTAAGCTAAAAAGAAACCAAAGCTAAGAAAACCCCCAAAAAGTAACCAAAAATGGCTAAAAAGGACTAATACAGTACCCAAATAAAAAAAAAAGGTAAGAAAAATAGAATAAATTTTGAATTAATATTTATAAGTTAAAATTACTTACAGTATAAATGGCTTGCTAAACTTCCGTTGCTCATAAACTCATAGATAAGCATTCTTTGGCCTTTATCAACACAATATCCAACCAAATTCACAAGATTTCTGTGATGCAATCTACTTAGCAACGCCACCTACACAAAAAAAAAATTTTAAATAATTTTCACGTTAAAAGTTTACGCAAAGTTGACTTTTCATGATATAAATCAAAGAGTATTAGATCATAATTGCTAGTAAAGTGAGGCAGAGTAATTGCAGAATTGAGGGTTAATTGTGGGAAAATTAGGTCAATCTGAGGCCTCTATAAATATTCATATAAATATATGCATATTTATATTATTTATATATACGTAGGATTCTTATACTAACGCAAAAGAAATTTGAAAATCCTAAAGTAAGTCACTCTTCAACATTATTCTCAAACTAACTCAAAATTGACTTTGAAAGTCCATAAAAAAGATTTCAGAAAAGTATCAGACTTCCAAGATCCCTTTTCTTCACTAGACTTTGAAATTTCAGTAGACTTTCAAAGTCCGTTTTGAGTTATTTTGACGATAAAGGAAAAATGAAGATGGGTTAATTTGGAAATTTCAAAATTTATTTTCGGTTAATTGAGCATAAATCAAGTCAAATTAAACCCTACACAAACATCCATATACAAAAATATATATCTAATTCAGATATATTATTATTTTATTATAAATATATTAATTACCTCAGTTTGGAACTCTCTCTCTCCTTGTCTAGAATCGCTCGCAAGTGCTTTTACCGCAACTATTTCACTTGTTGGCATTAATGCTTTGTAAACCGGTCCAAAAGAACCTTGCCCTAAAATCGTCGTAAAATTATTCGTCGCCTTTTGAATGTCCCTAAAATTTAAATTAAATTATTTCAAAATTTCTTGATTTGTTGTGTAACTGCAAGATTTAGGGTTTTTAGGGGCCTAAATTGAGGTCTAATTAGAAAATTAAGGGTCAATTGAGGAAAAATTGGGGGACATTGAGGGTTGGTTTTAACATGACTATAAAATTTGGGGATCAACTAAAAGCACAAATAAAAAATAATTTTAAATATTTTCTAACTTACTTATAATAATATCTCGGAATGCCTGAAACAGAAACCGGGTCATTCCCATTTCGCTTCGACTTCCAAAATTGATTCCGATTTTGATTTTGATTTTGATTTGGGATCTGACTCTCGTTCTGATCCCCGATTTCCAAATCGTCAGAAACGGTCACGCTAGAGTCAACAATATTGTGATCCTCTCCATTTCGTCGGATCGGCACAGTGGAATTCGTGCTCAATCGCCTTTGAAAACTGGAGGAACCGCTTGAGTAGTGTTTCAGGACAAAAAACGCACAGATTGCGATTGAAATTCCGGCGAGAACTCCGGCGATTACACCGATTAGTACTATGATTAGTTGGCTTACCATTGTTTGATCATTTTTGAAATTCGAATTTTGATTTTGGGTTTGAGTTTGAATGGGTGGGAATGTGTATAGCGTATTCTGTGAAGAAAGAATGAGAATTTTGTTAGTTAAAGATGAAATAGGGAGAGTTTTGAGGTTGATTTGTGTAGAATTGAAGTGAATTGTAACTCAATTTAGTGAAGAGATGTTTTATCTTTTGCATTGTTCGTAAATTCTCAAAAAAAATAGAAACCATTAGAGCTTCAGTTAAATTCAGAGGCTCAACACCAGAAACGAAAATAAGCATTTTCCAAAATTAAAGCAAAACGAATTGAGAGAACCCAAAACCCCATCAATCAAAAAAATAAACGAAATTCACTGATTTACTTCAAAAACCCAAAATCCATAGATCAAAAATCAAAGAACCCAAAACCAAGAACAGATTAATTCACTCAATTAACCCTTAAAAACAAAACAAACATACCTTAAACCCAAAAATCGCGACAAATTCTCCCGTTATTCCTCCTCCAAGTAATAATTTCAGACTTTTATCACACAACAATGGGCTCTGACTGATTGGTCGACAAAAATTCGCGATTTCTCAGTTTCTAAATTATGAATGTCGCGTAGACCTTCTTCCTTTGGAGGAGACTCGGTCTAACTAAAGTTAATATTACTTTTTCATTCTTTTTTGCGCAATTGAGAGATTAATTATTGGGATTAGAATCGTAATTTTAGAAAGGAAAAGTGAGTAAAGTCATGTCATGTCAGGTACTTTGTGCTTTGGTTATTGGTCAGTTGATTAATTGAGATTAAAATGGAGTTAGCTTTGTGGAACAGTTAATGAATGCTAACTCCAACTAATACTAATTAAAGGCCGTTTGCTTCTTAACTTGCCCTACAATCCTCTCCATTTCTAACAGAAATAAAAAGAATTGTTTTTAAAAACGCCCTTTATTTTCTGAATATTTTGAAGAAAAAAAACTCTACCTTGCCCCCTAATAATAACGATGCCATCATGCAGATGTCACTATTGGTAAGTGGAGATTTCAGTTTCAAAATAAACATGTTTTATGTATTGACAGCTGGAGAATTAGTAATTTTCATGATTTTTGAGGTTGTTTTCATTTTCCTAGAAGAAATACAATAATGATAGAAAAGAAATACTTATTCTTGTGATAGAATGACACGGCCGAGTGGCGTTTGGAGGTCAATTATAATTAATATTGTATTTTATCTGACCCCATAATATAATGAAAAAGTTTATCTCTCAAAATCAATATTTTAAATAGCGATATAGCGCTCCGGCGAATTGCGGTTGCGGGCGCTATAGCGGCGCTATGATATTATAGCGGACGTGCAATATAATTTATAATTTACGTAAAATTTTCAAAAATATTAATAATAAAAATATGATCATAATAAATTTTAATATAAAAAACAAAAAATCCAAATACCATAAATATTAAATAAAATAGTATGATTATTTATCATAAAATATCATATAAAGTTCATTGTCCATAACTAAACATACTGCATAATTATCCCAAAAAAACACACGAATATTAATTATCCAAAATAAGCAAAAAAAAAAAATACAAAACTAACACTTTGAACGCCATAGCGGCCGCTATATCCGCTATTTGAATGCTATTTGACCGCTATAGCGGCGCTATGACGCTCGTGGCGCTCAAAATGCTATTTTAGCTATATTTTCATTGCGGATTGCGTTTTATGGTCGAATCCGCTATTGCGGCGCTATAGCGCCGCTATTTAAAGTACTGCTCAAAATACTTAAGAGTAGCATTGTAGTGAACTGTTCATCCCTCTTCTTTATCTTCGAGAACTCATTAATGGTGGAGTGCATTCGCTGTTAAATGAATTCGTATTATTTATGTTAATGATTATTTTTGACATAACATCTTACATTTAATGAATTTATTTGAACGTATTTAGTGCTAAGCGGCAAATATATTATAATATTTTTTCATACAATAGATTCAAACAGAAATTCAAAAACCACTAATCACAATTACCATCTTTTTTTGTCATATATATATGACCACATTAAGAAAGTCAGGGGATATATGAGGTCCATGTGAAAAAACTCAAAAAGCTTTTTATAAGTAATTCATATTATTACTAACAAGAAATGTTTCATGAATAAATGGAGGCATCCAGTTATTAAAGTACGGGAGGGAATATTAAGTTTCTTTTAAGCATAGCATAGCAACTTGTCTAAACTTTGGTCAACCAAAGGCTCTCTCTACCCGAAAATCACAAGTTGTACGTTGTAACTGGATTAATTTTCCAACTAATTAAATAAATTATATCTATTGCAATTCTCTAATTAGAAAATGTCGCATTTTTAATTATAGATGGAAAACAATAATTTAGAAGATAGATGAGATATTTGGATTAAGTATGAACTAGGGAAGACAATATCAATTTGCGCATGCTTTGACCATATCTCTATTTTCTTATTTTTTTATGTGGATCAGTTTTGAGCGAGAATTGTTGCTCTACTATATTCTATTAAGCAATAATATAGAAAAATATTATTCTGGACATTGCAAGCAACATTTTCAGAAAAAATATAAAATCATAAATAAAAAAGAAATATGAAATTGTTGAGAATTGTTGTTGGTTGAATTGGTTTGGCAGTTCAACAACAGCACACGATTGGGTTTGGTGAAATCTTCCATTCTTTGAACGTATGGTTACACTACCAGTAATTCATTTCAACCATCAATTTTCAATTATCTATAGAAGAAAAAGTAAAAGAAAAGAAGACCAATTCTTACGCAAATTTATTTTCTCCAATTTTTTGCATCATTTATTTTTCTAAATTATTTATACAGCCGAAATAAATTTGTATCAAACAATTATTTAGCACAGACAAGGTGACTCATGTTTTCAGATGCTCGACTCATAAAAAGGCCGAATTTAATTATCTTGATTTGTTTTTTTTATATACCATTTTTTTCAAAAATAAACTAATACTTACCACTGTTTTGAAAATAATGAGGTAACTACCATTTCCGCCACTACTAGTGGCGGAACAGATGTTGTTCCGCCACTAATAGTGGCGGAACATGTGGATTTTATAATTTTTCAAAAACGGGATTAATTAGTGAACAAAACGTGTTCCACCACTACCACTAGCGGAACAGGGGAAAAATTTATCTGTTCCGCCACTTTCACTGGCGGAACAGAAAAAAAATTAATTTTTTCTAAAAAAAAAAAAAAAAAAAAAATTTTCCTGTTCCGCCACTACCGGAACACTGTTCATTTGCACTAATTAATCATGTTTAGTCAGTCAAATGAGAAATTTTTGAAAAAACTGAAAATTCACATGTTCCGCCACTAGTAGTGGCGGAACAGATGTGTTCCGCCACTAGTAGTGGCGGAACAGATGTGTTCCGCCACTGGTAGTGGCGGAAATGGTAGATACCACATTATTTTGAAAGAGATGGTATTTACTGGTTTATTTTTGATAAAAATGGTATAAAAACAAAAAAATCAATTATCTTAGCATGCGTGCTCCAGCTAATTTAAAAGAATAAATAAATAAAGGCCTAATTTGATATATTTTAGTAAAAGCCCGAAAAAAAAGCCCAGTTAAATAAGAAGAAAAATAGTAAAAATCAACCGTAGTCCAACGATTTAAGTTGTTTAATTCGGTCAAAAATAGCAAAAATGAACTAGAAACAGAATTCAGGAAGTATCGTGTGGTCACAAAATTTTGTCCGATCATCTTTTGACTTATTTCAGAAATCCTGTTTTATTCCCTCCTCTGTCTTTCTATATATATATATATATATATATAAGTAAAAGAGTTTACAAATTATCATTACAATAGAGGGAGGGAGAGAGATTTATTTGTAAAATCATAATGATAACTGTAGTCAGGCGAGCGCCTCAAAAAATAAATATTCGGTCAAATAATTTTCTTATAGTGGTAGAAAATCCATTCCGGTTACAACCGATGGAGCCAATGGAGACGAATGATTATCATGAAGGTTTGAAAGATTTTATGAGTGGGTTTGCATGTGGATGTGTAGGTGGTATATTAGTTATGTGTGGCTCTAAATTTCTCCATAATTTGTTTTCTTTTTAATAATAATATTTAAGAAGAATTAGGGGAGGAAATAAGTATTTAGAAAATATTTGGAGAATGAAAGGGTAATTTATTTCTATTTTTATATCTTATTTTGGGATATTTTCATATTATGTCGTTAGTTTATGCAGTTTATTTTTTTGGTAAATAGTCAATTCTCAACTATATAAAGAGACTAAAATTATTGTAATTAATTGTATCTCAATTCTTATAATATAATATTCCATTTGATTACTAAAATTTTTTTCTTCTTCTTGTTTTGTCATGGATGATAGATTCATCTTGACAATTCAGTTATATTTGAGCAACTCAACTTTTTAAGGAATCTCTGTGGATCCGCGCACAAATCCAAATGCAGAGGCAACAGCCGACTACAACAACCGGTGCGTGGAAGAAATTAAAAGACAAATTGGTTATCAAGCAGTTACGTTTGAAGCAACGATTCCACTCTTTGAAGATGACATGAGGTATGTGTATATCTGTTAAAGGCATGGTGTTGTTCCGCCTTATCAACCGTATTTTAGCAAAGCTGTTGAGTCCATCTCGAAAGAGCACTTCTTGATATACTGATGCTTGCCAAAATCCATCAATTCTTTTCAATCTAAATAGACCACACTCTGGCAATCCAGAGAGTGTCCCATGTTTTCTTCTCCTTGTTCAAATGAGTTCGGTTAATTAACCAAAGTTCGCTCAACGTGCAATTGGCGTCGAAGGGCAATTGTAGGTATAAGAGAGTTCTATACCAGTACCATCTTGCAAATTTGCAATGAACAAAGAGATGATCTCTTGTTTCATCTGTTGAGTTGCACATGACACATCAGATTGTAGAGGGCCACTCTTTTGCTAAGTTATCGGCCGTGAGATTTTTTTTTGAAGTGCAATCCAAGCAAAAAGTTTCACTTTAGGAGGACATTTAACTTTCCATAAAGTATTCGGCCAAAAGCATCTGATGCCAAGCCCATGATATTCATGATATTTTTGTAGATACAAATTTGAAATGTTCTCTACCAGCAAACACAATCCTCAAAATAGGGCCACCCTTAAATGAAATTGTTGAAGGATCCATTTGTTTACACAATTTGAGTGAATATAAAATGTCTAAATGTTGGGTATATGTATAAAATAAAATGAACTTATTTTATCCTTAATTACATCTATTGAGATATTCCTTCTTATATACAAAGTTCAACGTGTCACACATTTTTTACATGTGGACTTTTGAAGAATTTTCTGTAACGCTTCTTTAGAATATTTTATGAAATAAATATTTTATGAAACGAGTCATTTTATTAGTTTTCAATTTTTTTTTCATATAACCCCAAAAATTATAATAAATAAATATAATTTTTTTTGAATTTTTTGTAACACTTCTTTTGAATATTTTATGAAACGAATAATTTTGACAAGAGTCATTTTATTAGTTTTCAAGCTTCTTTTTCATACTTTTTAAACCCAAAATTATAATAAATTAATAAAATAAAAATTTGAATTTTCTATAACACTTCTTTAGAATATTTTATGAAACGAGTCATTCAATTAGTTTTCAAATTTCTTTTTCATATTTTTTTATACCCAAAATTATAATAAAATAATAACATTCTATAAAATTTTATCAAACTTCATGTAAACCCAAAATTATAATAATAAAAAAAATTATATTTTGAGAAAAAATATCTACAAATATTATGATATTTTATAAATTTTTATCAAACTTCTTTTTCATATTTTTTAAACAGAAAATTATATAAAGAATAAAATTATATTTTGAGATAAAATATCAACAAATATTTTATGACATTTTTATCAAAGTTCTTTTTCATATTTTCTAAAGCCAAAATTTTAATAAAGAAATAAAATTATATTTTGGGACAAAATATCTAGAAATATTTTATGACATTTTATAACATAATTTATGATACACTATTTTATTTCAAAATTTTACATTCAATAAATATTGTTTTAACATCATATATTATTTTATCGTTTTCAAAAGATAATAATTTTTTTTATTTGCTTTTATGATTACCACCCAATATTGTTTTTTCATGGATACCCAATTAAAAGTTAAAATGTAAAACTAAATAATTTTTATTAAGGTCAATCAATCAAATTGTTTTACCATTAAGATGGTATATAACTAAATGAATTTAGGAGAACACACATAACATTTGATATGTTAAAATCTATTACTATTATTTTTAATCTTTAGAAAATATTAACTTCAATAAAACATACTACATAAAATCTCTATAAAACATAAAAAAATATCAATTAATTTTTTCGAAGCGAAGCAAGGGTACCCTCTTGTACCCCTTAATCTCAGAGTAGAATTTTCAGTTGCATGTAATGTGTTGTGAGTTTTTTCGATTACAATGCCCTTAGGCCATAGTGTGTATGATTTAACTGATTAATTTTATTTTGTCATGGCCAATTGTGTGTAGTAAAAAATTCTGAAGTTTGGGTTTATTATATTGATTTAGATACACAACATATCTATTTCTTATCTTCTACCATTCTTCTGCAACCTGACACAAACATAACCCATTATGCCCCATCTTTATATAGGTATTATTTTCAATATAAATAATATATATTATTTATTGTTTGTATGTATTATTTTGTTATTTTTAATATTATTCTTTTGAGGGAAATATTAATTTTACTTGTGCCAGTTGATGTGGGCCATTTGGCCCATTTATAACAGATAAAACTAACATTTAAATATTGTTGTCCATTATATTTATTATAAACCAACAATTATCCAAATATTTTTAATATTTCTCAATGTTGTAAAAGTCGCAAATCGCTCCTCGATCGGAGAGGTGGGGATTTGGGATTAATCAGATTAATCGGGATTAGTCAGCAATTAATCGAACGATTATGTTAGTACAAATTATTATATTTTAATTAAAAATTATTTACTAACACTATAATTTCTCAACACAAAAATAATATAAATTCATCTACCAAATAGCATGTTAAAGTAACACTATAATTTCTCAGTTTTCGCCACCAAAAGTTAGTCGCTGCTCGTCGTTTCAATCGCAAGTCGCACGAAGAGTAAGAACTAAACCCAAATTAGGCTCAAGTCGGACAAAAGATTTTTCAAAAAATTTGGCTAAATCCAGTTGTTTTTCTAAAGATTTAATACTAATCAGTAATTAATCGGTCCAAATCGGAGATTTTTGCAACACTGATATTTCTCAATCAATCACTCCTTTTTGAAGGAAAGTTGGATCAGCATGGCCCATATTTCATATATTCATGAAACTTCTATATTTTTTCAAACGTCTTCAAAAATCAAAATAAGCAATACACGGCTAGATGTTCCTCACAAGTAAACCCTTCCAAAAATAGCTTACGAATACTCATGATAGCTGTACAAACCTACAATTCAATGGTCCAATTTCAAATCTCCAAATTAACCATAAAACAAACCGTCGCATTTCACACACAACACCGCCAATTCCAATAACCAAGTTAAACTGCCTCCCTTTCCTTCCATTTCCGACTATAAAAACACCTCACATCTCCGTCTTCCAATTCAACCTACCCTCAAGCAAACCTAAGCATCTAAACCGATCTACTTAGTCACCTTCATCTTCGCATTCACAGTTGTCTTCCTCAAATTCCTCAAATTTAAAAATGGCCCGTCTTGTCACATTCACAGTTGTCTTCCTCGCAGTCACCTTCATCTTCACAGAAGCCCAGTCACCTTCTCCATCTCCATCTGTTGCTCCAACTTCATCAGAAAAGAAATCTCCTGCACCGGTCTCAGCCCCATCGACTGCTCCATCTACATTGGTTGAGAACTCACAGGCCTCATCTCCTGCTGGTTCATCCGAGGCCTGAAGGACCCTCAACTTCTGAGGGACCTTCCTCAGATGCCTCTGGAGGTCCCTCTTCGGATTCTGCTGAGGGCCCTGCGCCTGGCTCCTCAGCCACCCCAGCTGATCATTCTAGTGCATCAAGAGTCACTTTTGGCTCTGTGGCTGCTGCTGCGCTTTTCGCTGTTGCCGCCTTTTAAGCGTGTTGAAATTTAAGTGATGACAATTTTTGTTGTGAAGAGTTGTTAATTTGTGAGTGATTCATTATGTGAAAGGCTTTTTAATGAAAATGTAATATTGCACGTACGGGGTCATTATATGATAATTGTTATGCGGTGATTTATTATGTTCTTGATATTTTATGTTTATCCCTTTAGATAAAATATTTATTTGGATCTACTTATTTTCAATGGAAAACTTTCTTATTTAAATATGTGTAAATTTGAGATGGAAAGTTTGTATTTATTTAACATGCCCAAGAGAAGAACTTTCAACAAATTAAGAGTATCGGTTAAACAATTTAAAAAAAAAAAAGAGTATCAGTTAAACAGATGTGAATATATTTAGTTCAACAGAATAGCACAAGTTATAAACTTTCTATGGTACTTGCACTTCCATGAGCCATGTCATCCTCTTTTCTAAACCATTTGATGATAATCCTATGGTCAAAATTTAAGTAGTGTACTAAGAGTACATACTATAGAATCATAGATAAAAAAAATACTCTTTATCTTATCTAAGTGGTTTAAATGCTTGGTTTAAACTAAATAATTCGTGGACCATACCTTAACATATTCACAAAGAAAGTGGTTGGCCTTCTGTTAGTCCATCTGGAAATCGCATAACATCTTCCGAGCTAAAAGTCCTTCCATCTTCTCAAGAATTTTTTTGAATAGTAGCACTATTTTGAAGAATAATTAATCAGATAGCATGTTTTTCAAAATATTTGGATAGGTAGCACTTCCGCCAGACCCTCTGGCGGAACTGAAGTAGTTCCGCCAGAGGGTCTGGCGGAACTAGGGATTTTTTTTTTTTGCTAATCTCGGCCATTTGGCACCCTTAAACAGCCTTAATTAATGAAAAAGGCTAGTTCCGCCACTAGATAAAATTTATTTTTGGCCCAATTTAGACGGTAAAATTGGCCCAAAAAGCGGAACTAGACCATTTTCCCAACTTACAATCTGACCCAAAAAGTCCAAAAAAATGGTCTAGTTCCGCCAGACCCTCTGGCGGAACTACTTATTTCTAGCTAGTTCCGCCAGTGGGTCTGGCGGAAATAGACCTTCTGGCGGAACTAGCTAGAAATAACTAGTTCCGCCAGACACTCTGGCGGAACTAGTTATTTCTAGCTAGTTCCGCCAGAGGGTCTGGCGGAACTAGCTCGAAATAGCTAGTTCCGTCAGACCCTATGGCGGAACTAGACCATTTTTTTCGACATGTATACTGACCCAAAAAAATCAAAAAAATGGTCTAGTTCCGCCAGACCCTATGGCGGAACTAGCTAGAAATGACTAGTTCCGCCAGAGGGTCTGGCGGAACTACCCACTGCGTTTTTTTAAACCCCAATTTAAACCCGTCCGACCCTCATTTTAACCCTACCCGTCCGTTCGAAAAAAAAAAGAGAAAAATTGGGGGCGAAATTTCATGCGATTTGAGAGGAAATTAAAGGAGAAAGAGGGGAGAAATTAAAGGAAGAGAAGGAGAAGTTAGAAAGAAGAAGAAATATGTAAGTTATTTTGTTTGATTTTGAGTTTTGATTAGTTATTTTTGTTGATTTGGTTGAATTGAAATAAGTTTTGATTGAGTGAAATTAGTGCAAAATAAGTATGGATTTAGTGAGATTAGTTTGAAATTGGTTTAAATAGGTTGATAGTATTGAAATTTGTTTGAATTTTTGTTGATTTCTTTAGAGAAAAATAAGAAGAAGAAGAAGAAGAAGAAGAAGGAGAAGGAGTAAATTTTTCGTCAAATTTATTCGGTATGAAAAAAAATTGTAATTATTTTTTACTACTTAGTTATTTTAAAGAAAAATATAATATAAATTTATTTAGTAATATATTTATTTATAGTAATTGTGTATGGTTTTTTTTAATATATACAATTTTTTGTATTAAAAAAAATAGAATGAAGAAATTTGTTTATTTTTGTGTTAAATAGTATGTTTATTTAGTTATGTAAAAATATATTGTTTAGTTATTATTTATATAGGGATATTTTTATCAATTTTATTCGGTATGAAAATATTTAATAATTAATTTTCAATATGTAGTTATTTTAAGAAAAAAATATAATATATATTTGTTTAGTAATATATTTATTTATAGTGATTGTATATGGTTTTTTGTAATATATACAATTTTTTGTATTAAAAAAAATAGAATGAAGCAATTTGTTTATTTTTGTGTTAAATAGTATGTTTATTTAGTTATGTAAAAATATATTGTTTAGTTATTATTTATATAGGGATATTTTTATCAATTTTATTCGGTATGAAAATATTTAATAATTAATTTTCAATATGTAGTTATTTTAAGAAAAAAATATAATATATATTTGTTTAGTAATATATGTATTTATAGTGATTTGTTAGGTTTTTATTTTTGACTATATACTATTATTCATATTAAAAAAAAGAGTGAAGTAATTTGTTTATATTAAAAAAAGATTGAAGTAATTTATTTATAGTAATTGTTTAATTATTATTTATATTTAAAAAAATAAAATTTATATAGGGATGTCATCTAGGGGCGGATCTAGTCGGGGCGGATCTGGTCGTGCGGATCGGGGGAAGGCTCCTATAGTTGAGCCAGAAGGTCCGGTATATCGTCCGCTGAACGAATTCCAGGATGATCACAGAACCGTATGTTTCAGCCAACCGGACAACCCGAAGGCTAAAGCGAAAGAGGGTTTCCGATACATGCAACATCATATTAATGTATTGTATATAAAATTATTTCTATATATCTATTTATTTAATTATGTAAAAATAATTTACTTATATGTTTCGTTTCCGCAGGTGCCATGGAATGTTCAGTTCGAGCCATATTTTGCGAGTGCGTGTTTGTTACAAACGCAGAGAATCGGTTATGTACCAATCGATGACATACTGATAACCGCTCTGCAGGAACGGTGGAGAAAAGAGACACATACGTTCCACATGCCGCACGGAGAAATGACCATAACGTTAGAGGATGTTTCATGCTTGTTGGGGTTGCGGGTGGATGGCAAGCCCCTTTGTGTGAAGAACAGCGGTATTAATTGGGCAAATAAAGCCGGGGAACTACTCGGAAAAACACCCCCCTAAGAGATGTTCAGAGGATCTGGAAATAAGAAAAGCAACGTGTTGGTAAAAAAAAAAATGGTTCATGGAGAATTTTGCCGATTTGGAGTGTGATGCCCCCATATTACGAGTCGAGCAATATTGTCGAGCTTACATGATCGGATTTTTTTCCGACATTTTATTTATGGATCCGAATGGGGACTGTTATTCGCTCATGCCCCTGGTACTTTTAGAAGAAATGAATAATTTGCATGAGTGGGCATTTGGGAGTGGGGTACTTGCATACCTGTACAGAGAGCTGTGCAAAAGTACAGGTCCCGATCGGAAAAATATGGGAGGTTGCATCTTATTATTACAATTATGGGCTTGGCAACATTTTGCGACCGGAAGACCGAGAGTTTCATTGAACCCGGCAAGATTGAATATCTACGACGATCCGGATTACAATGATACGGTTGGCATGCTCTGGAGAGATGCAAGAGTTAAAGAGGATCCGTCGACTACTCATTTGTGGGCGAACCGCGACATGTTAGACAGCATCGCTCCAAGTGATATCTTTTGGGCACCTTACGAACCATACCGCGATAGGCTACCGCCCATTTGTCAGGAAGAAAGAACTACGGCACTACTCAGTGTGCCGTTGATTTATTTCTGGATCGTCGAGCGTTATCGTCCTGAGAGGGTGATGCGACAGTTCGGGTATCGGCAAAAAATACCCCCGGAAATACCTGAAGCCGACAAAATTGCCGACAAAGAATTACGCGACCTGACGAATTTTCGCGGAAACGATTGGCGTAAGATTCACAGGAATTGGATTACATGTTGGAACGATAAATGGTATTGGTATTCGCAAATGGATCCCCTGGAGCCGTATACCCCTCTCGATTATGATGGTTACATGAGCTAGTATTGGCAGAATTCTGATCCGTTGGTGCAGAGCACCATTTCGCACGGTTCGAGCACATACCGCCCCATGGTCCCCGAAAAAAGATTAGCGGTAAATTTTTGTAATATTTTTAAAGTTAAATTTAGAATTATAAATTTTTTATTTTTTTTAATATTTTAAGGCACAAACTGCCAACGCCGGGCTTGCGTAAGCACCTGATAAATACCTTGCTCTAAGTTGTAGTAAGTGACTTCATGCCTAGCAGCCTTAATGCGTCTACGTTCCATTTTTAACATCACTATATCCGACCAATTCTTTTCCCTCATATCAGCAGCCGCTCGATATCTCACGTGATAACAATTTAGCTTAGAAAATGTCGCCTCCACAATTGCCGTAACAGGTAGTTTTCTTATACCTTTGAAAATAAAATTCATCACTTCGGCGTCATTGCTAGTTGGTATGCCCCACCGACGACTTTCAGTATCGTACGAAATCGCCCAATTTGATTTATTTATCTTTTGTAACCAATCGGTCGCTGAACTATCTTTTTTTTTCCATTTTTTCCCATATCTTATTAAATTTATATTTGTTGTGCACGTACTAATCCTTGAATCATTGGAACCACTGTTTTGTCTGTTACAGCATTACTGAAATTTGCTTGAAGATGCCGCATACAATAACGATGATAACCATAAGGTGGCAGCCACCTTCTCACTCTCATTGCACTAATTATGCCAGCATGCCTATCCGAAATAATGCAATACATATTTTCTTCTCTGAGAACATCACGCAAACAATTAAAAAACCCCCATGTCTCATTCTTCTCCCTATCAACTAAAGCAAAAGCTAAAGGAAATAACTGACCATTTGCGTCAGTACCAATCGCCGTCAGTAAAGTTCCTTGGTATTTTCCGGTTAGAAATGTTCCATCTACTGTTATGACGGGCTTGCAAAATTGAAAACCATGTAGTGATGAGCCAAATGCCCAAAATAGAACTTCGAACTCCAACTCACCATCTCTAATTGGGGCACCAGTTTTAAATGTATACAACGTACCAGGATTTGTTGATGTCATTGCCGCCATCAACTCAGGGAGCAAATTATAAGCCTCCCTCCAACCCCCAAATAAGAATCGAAACGCGTGTTGTTTTGCGTGCCAAGCCTTCCAATACGATATGGTATATTCAACCTTCAATTTAACGGCTTCTATTATGGTTACAGGTTTAACATCTATAAATCCGCTCTTACGATATCTAGAATTAGCCCCCAACAAGCGCACTCGTTAACTGTTTGTGGTCTCTTCTAGGTGTTTGGTTAATACATACGTGTGGTTGCCTAAATGTTTTAATCTCCCATAAATTATTTTTTTTATTAATCGAAGCGTGTATCCTCCAACTACATCCTCTAGTACCTTCATCTTTAAGCTTGCATATCACAATATATCTCGTTTTATTCGAGTGGTCTACTTCTATTTCTCGGTGATGCTTCACACTGTATGCTCTTACAGCCGATTGTAGTTCTGATTTCGTTTCAAATGTACGTCCCTTATACAATATTTCATCATCATTTTCATTCACATTCATGCCAGATAAGACATCATTTCTTGCATATTCCCACATTGAACTATCTTCGAATTCAGCAGCCGGCGCATCACCGAAAGTACCTACACTAACCATCTCACCCTCTTCCGTATATATAAATCCCGTCTGATGGTTCACTCTCTCCATTTCTTCATCGCCATCTCCATAAATTTCTTCCTCGTCCTCTGACTCCATTTCGGGTTCCTCATCTAATTCATTTTCATCATCATCTATTTCGGGAAGTACATTATTGCTCACACGTGCCATATCAAAGGTCGCAAACGGGTCCTCATTCGCATTTTCAATATTTATTTCATTTTCAACGGGTTCTAATATCTCATTTTCTTCTGCATTTGGAATTACATTTGATCTACTACTAGTTCCTATCTGATATTCTTTATTTTGGACGCGATCAACATATATTTCTAATTCCTCCATCCCAACCCTTATGACGCGCTCCGCAAAATTAATCAATTGTGTATTATTCATAATTTTCACTAACCTATAATGCCAAATGCCTTTCTTAAGGGAAGGAAGCCGACCTCGGATTAAAAGAATATCATTATACGACCAACCGAGATTCTCATAAATTTCGTTACACAGTTGGTCATAATCCCTATTTGTGGTTGTACTTTCTGGAATATAAGCCGGTTCCTCCGGGTCGTAATTGCATCCGTTTGGTAGATTTACAATAAGACCATCATAATATACAAGAATTTGAGAGTTTTGTGCCATTTTCTTCTTACTAATTGCAATAATATTTCAACAAATTAACAACAAATATATAATAAAATCAATTAATTATTTAATGAAAAAAAAATCTATAATACAATACCTAATTTCCGTCTTCCTTTTCTTCTATTTTCTCTATTTATTTGGGTCAAAATCACCTCAAATACACTTCAAAATCGCCTGAATAGTAGTTTTATTTTTTGGGGGCGGATTTTAGGTTAGATTAGGGGAGAGAGAGAAAGATTTTCCTTTTATAACAGGCTCCAATGATTGAACAAGTTCGGCCATAGGATTTGGCGGAACTAGGCTATTTCTCAATTTTTCGGGGTCAGACCTGTCCGGAAGACACGCTGATATAGGTTCCGCCAGATGGTCTGGCGGAACTAGTTATTTCTAGCTAGTTCCGCCAGTGGGTCTGGCGGAACTAGCTAGAAATAACTAGTTCCGCCAGATGATCTAGCGGAAATAGACCATTTTTTCAACTTACACCCAAAAAAATCAAAAAAAATGGTCTAGTTCCGCCGGACCGTCTGGCGGAACTAGTTATTTCTAGCTAGTTCCGCCAGTGAGTCTGGCGGAACTAGCTAGAAATAGCTAGTTCCGCCAGTGCATCTCGCGGAACTAGACCATTTTCCCAACTTACAATCTGACCCAAAAAGTCCAAAAAAATGAACTAGCTATTTTCTAGCTAGTTCCGCCAGACACTCCGGCGGAACTATTTATTTCTAGCTAGTTCCGCCAGAAGGTCTGGCGGAACTAGACCATTTTTTTGATTTTTTTGGGTCAGATTGTAAGTTGAAAAAAATGGTCTATTTCCGCCAGACCCACTGGCGGAACTAGCTAGAAATAACTAGTTCCGCCAGAGGGTCTGGCGGAACTAGACCATTTTTTTGGACTTTTTGGGTCAGATTGTAAGTTGGGAAAATGGTCTAGTTCCGCCAGACCCACTGGCGGAACTAGCTATTTCTAGCTAGTTCCGCCAGAGGGTCTGGCGGAACCTATATTTTCGTCATTTTTGGGCCAATTTCACCGTCTAAATTGGGCCAAAAATAAATTTTACCTAGTTTCGCCAGACCCGGTGGCGGAACTAGCCTTTTTCATTAATTAAGGCTGTTTAAGAGTGCCAAATGGCCGAGATTAGCAAAAAAAAAAAAAAATCCTAGTTCCGCCAGACCCTCTGGCGGAACTACTTTTGTTCCGCCAGAGGGTCTGGCGGAAGTGCTACCTACCCAAATATTTTGAAAAACATACTATCTGATTAATTATTCTTCAAAATAGTGCTACTATTCAAAAAAAATTCTCTTCTCAACTAAACAACGGGCGATACAAGATCTTCATAACTGGACAAAACCTTGAGCACAGACCTGCAGGACGATGCGAATAGGATACAACTAGCACCACTTCTTGCTTTTTAATTTTTCTTTTCTCTTTATATGTAACTAGATTATTTCTATTTTTCTTTCTGTAAATTTGTGTGTGGAGAGAATAAAAAATGAAGTTGACTGAATGGCATTTGAAGGGCTTAAGTTTGTAATAAGTTGAAAAGCACACAATTTCATTTATTTGGTGATTACGAAAACATTTCAAATTTCAACAAGTGGTCTTTACCCCCCACGACATAAATTATGGTAATAATTTACATTTTACACAAAATTATCATCAATCATTATAATTTACATCTTACACAAAAATTATCATCAGTATTATAATATTACAATAACACGCCACGCGCCTGTTAACTCATGCAAAAATACAGTTCTAAAGAAGGAAACACAAGGTTGCATTCACTCTTTCTTATCAAATACAATGTCAACTATAAAAAAAAGGGTCCAGCTAACAAGCTCCCTCTTATATGGCTATCGAGCAATGAAAAATTGCTACATGTCAAGAAATTTGGAGTCCAATTGAAGTTGTTGAACTCCCATTCATATGAGCTCCCGTGAGCTCCAACGTGCTCTCATAGATCTAGTTCCATTTTTTCTCATTTTATACAAATAGAAGTATTGAGCTCCTATCAGATCTATTTTTTTCCCAATTTCTCGCCATTATATCGATCCCAAGCAATGACGGTCTCAAACTCGTGTGAGGCTATTGACTTGTCTCAGTTGAGGAATCAAACGAAAATGATGAGCAATTAAACTTCAAACGCAACAAAATGTTGCAATCGATGTTCAATTATCTTCAAAAGAAAGAAAAAATGAAACCCTACCTACTATACCAAAAAATTAAAAGGCCAAAGGCAAGCATAATAATTTCAATAAATTATTTGATTAAGCCAAGTTTAACCCAATTAAGACACGTTTTTAACCCTCAATTCTGGAATTAAACTGAATATATTCTAGCATAGGAAAATTAACAAGTACTTATATGAAGGCCTAGTGATAGGAAGAACTCCAAAAAGATTTCAGAGTATCACTTTCAACAGTATAATGGATCCATAAACCTAATTTTCATGTACAAAATCATAAATCAGACCATGTTATTTATATAGAGACCACATAATTAATATTGATGTATAGAAAAATGTGTTAATTAATAAAGTTCCATCCAAACATGAAATGAGAACCAATCTATGTACACTTCATCAGCGACCTTTAGAAGAATAATATATAAGAGAGAAACCAGTGAGATACCAAAGTGCACATACATTCAGGAATGAATCATTACCGGTGCAATCTATTAAGAAATTCATCATCGCTGATTTTACAATTTGGAAAAGTCTGCTCTAATGTTGGAGGATATGTTGTGATGATGGCAAATCTTCTCCTTGCCTGTTTTCATCAAAGTTTTTCTTTTTTCTTTCTTTTCTTTTTCAGTGGGTTCTGTGTTTTTGATTTCCTTTTGTTTTTAATTATGGAGAAGTCTCTTGGCACGTATCTTGTAATTTGTACTATTTTTCATCATATATGAATTGCAGGCAGGACAAACCTGAGGTCTATTCTCAAAAAAAAAAAAAAAAAAAACCAAAGTTATTCCTATTTACCCCCTTTTGTACTTTCTGCATCAGAAACAACATTTGATAGCTTGTTCCTATGAAAATTGAAGAAAAAAGAAAAAAAAAAAAAGAAACCTACCTTATAAGTTGTCTTTGTATAGCTTGACAGCGGCGCCATGAGCTAGTAGCATGTTATGAACAGCGATAAACGGCTTGTACCAAAGTCACCAGCTTAACTATTATAACCTTTAATTTATAAACTTTCAAGATTGGAATTATAATGCAATTCTTCCAATTTTACCTCAATTAACCTAAACAACCAAGATTCTACTATGATATTTCTGACCTCAATAAATCCCGCCTAAATAATTAAATTCAATTGAAGCATAAAAACATCACTATATGTAAAAGAATTAATGAATTTTAATCAAAATAAACTATTAATTAGACTGTAATTAAAGGAATAAGATATAGGAGTTTGATACGAGTCTCGTGTTTCGTATTTCCTCCTTGTAATCTCAGTTTGATACCGATCGGTTCGGTTATTTAATTTCCGGTTCAGTTTCGATTCGATTTTGTTAAACCGATTCGGTTTGGACCGAACCGGCCAAATGAACACTCCTAGGTGAGATATGAGAGACGTAGAAAACTTGAGACGGGTTAGAAGAGGTTTTAGCCTTTGGATTTTAATTGTACGGTCAAGATTTAAAAAGCTTACGTGGCTTAATAATTAGGCTAGAAAATGTTTAGCATTATCTATTAATAGTAGGCTAGTAATGTTGGGCTCCCTCCTCATGAAATGGGTCTTGGGCCATTTATTATATAATTATGTAATTAATAAAAATTAGAGGGTCTTATGTGCAAAAGGGATATTTGGCTTTTGAAATGCAACAGAGAGCTTGTGCCTCTCTGTTGCGTGGCTTCATTTTTGAGCGGCCAAGAAGAAAAGGAGAAGAAAAAGAAAGAGAGAGAGAGAGAGAGAGAGAAAAAAAGAGAGAAGGAGAAGCTTGCTCTTGTTGTTGCTCTCTCGTATCGCCGGTTGGGTACGGACCGGTACGGTAGAAGTCTCTCAAGTTCCTCTCTAGCTCGGTAGCTTTCTTCTTTATTCTTTTGGGATCCTCCGAGCGTGTAATCCACCGAGTCGGTGATGTGTTTAGCCTAGGTTCAAAGTGTGAGTTGCGACCTAGAAGAGGTTTTTTTATTCTTGTATTATTTGTAAGCGGTACAGTTCGTATCGAAGTTAATTAATACAAAGAAGTTTTCTTTAATCTTGTGTGTCGCTTGTGTTTGTTGTTTATTCCTTTGCAATATCGTGTGAATCGGGTTGTATTTGTGGTGTGTATTTGAGCGTTTGAATTAACCGTAAAAACCGCACACAAGGTGTTCGATAAAAGTTCCAAATAAGAATTTTTGTGCGAAACACCCCTGTTTTTCCCAACAAGTAAATTATGGCATGTCCTTCGCCTCTTTTGTTCTTTCATGTGGCCTCATAGGCTTGTAATTATTCTTGTAACTTGAACTTTTATATTTTTAATGGCATCTCAGTAGACAATCATTGCCTGCTGATGCTTAAAAAAAACCAACATATTCACAAAGAAAGCCTCTTCAAACAAACATATGATTCATTTTTTTGGAAGGAAGCATATGATTCATTTTAGCTTACAAAAAAAAAAATTGTGACTCTTTACCATATCCAAGGCAATACTTTCAACTTCTAATTTTGATATTTTTGAAACTTCCTTCATTATATTGTAAAATTTTTCTCTAAGAAATAATTTGAGTTGACTATAAAAAATCTTAATAATGACAATTATACTAAAACCTACAAAATAAAATAAAAAGTACTCGACTTAGAAATATCAGAAAACTCTGGTCTCTAGTCAACACTTAATAATCATTTAGAAGAAAACTAAAAGTTATAACTTAAGCATTATCCATTTTACTTTTTAAAGTTATGATGGCCCAAACTATTTTAATATTTCTGAATCAATCACTTCTTTTTGAAGGAAAATTGGGCCATTGGGTCAGCATGGGTTTCATATATTCATGAAACTTCTGTATTTTTACAAATTTTAGTTTTATATATTTTATTATTTCCTAAATGACTTCAAAGAATCAAAATAAGCAATACACGGCTAGATGTACCTCACAATTAAACCCTTTCAAAAATAGCTTATGCATACCCGTGATAGCTGTACAAAACTACAATTGAATGGTCCAAATTCATATCTCCAAAAATAACCATAAAACAAACAGTTCAAACTGTCTCATTTTACACGCACCACCGCCAATTCCAACGACCAAAACTGCCTCTCTTTCCTTCCATTTCCGACTATAAAAGCATCTCACACCTTCTTCTTCCAATTCACCCCACCCTCAAGCCAACCTAAGCATCTAAACCGATCTACTCGGCCTTTACCTTCCTCAAATTAAAAAATGGCCCGTCTTGTCACATTCGCAGTTGTCTTCCTCGCAGTCGCCTTCATCTTCGCAGAAGCCCAGTCTCCTTCTGCATCTCCATCTGTTGCTCCAACTGCATTAGAAAAGAAATCTCCTGTTCCGGTCTCAGCACCATCGACTGCTCCATCTGCATCGGTTGAGAACTCACCAGCCTCATCGCCTGCCGGTTCATCTGAGGGCCCCTCAGCATCTTCTGAAGGACCCTCAACTTCTGAGGGACCTTCTTCAGATGCCTCTGAAGGTCCCTCTTCTGATTCCGCTGAAGGCCCCGCATCTGGCTCCTCAGCCACCCCAGCTGATCATTCTAGTGCATCAAGAGTCGCTTTTGGCTCTGTGGCCGCAGCTGCACTTTTCGCTGTTGCCGCCTTTTAAGGGCGTTGAAATTGGAGTGATGACAATTTTTGTTGTGAAGAGTTGTTAATTTGTGAGTTTGATTTATTGTGTGAAAGGCTTTTTAATTAAAACGTAATATTGCACGTACGGGGTCATTATATGATAATTGTTATGCGGTGATTTATGATGTTCTTGATATTTTACGTTTTTCAATTTATATAAAATATTTATTTTGATCTACTTATTTTCAATGGAAAACTTTCTTATTTAAATGTGTGTAAATTTGAGATGGAAAGTTGTATTTATTTAACATGCCCAAGAGCAGAACTTTCAACAAATTAAGAGTATCGTTTAACCAATTGGAAAAAAAAAAAGACTATCGGTTAAACATATATGATTAAATTTGGTTCAACAGAATAGCACGAGTTATAATCTTCAAATAAATAAAGAGCACATTGTAAAGAAAAATTTATTATTTATCCTCCCAAATCTATTAGTATATATAATTCTAAAACCTCTTTTCTACAGTACTTGCACTTGCATGAGACACATCATCCCCTTTTCTAAACCATTTGATAATAATCCTATGTTCAAAATTAAGTAGTCTATTAAGAGTACATAATATAGAATTATAGATCAAAAAATATTCTATCTTATCTAAGTGGTTTAAATGCTTGGTTTAAACTAAACAATTCGTAGACCATACCTTAACATATTCACAAAGAAAGTGGCTGGCCTTCTGTTGGTCCATCTGGAAATCGTGTCACGCGAAGATCTTCCGAGCTAAAAATCCTTCCATCTTCTCAACTAAACAACGGGAAATAAAAGATCTTCATAACTGGACAAAACCCTGAGCACAAGACCTGCAAGACGATGTGAATATGATACAACTAGCACCAACTCTTGCTCCTCTTTTCTGCAGTACTTGCACTTGCATGAGCCACGTCATCCCCTTTTTTAAACCATTTGATGATAATCCTATGTTCAAAATTAAGTATACTAAAAGTACATACTATAGAATCATAGATTAAAAAATATTCTATCTTATTTAAGTGGTTTAAATGCTTAGTTTAAACTAAAGAGTTAGAAAATGTATATCATACATATGAAAATGTACATTGGATTAAGAAAAGGTATATTATAGATATGAAAATGTATATTGGATCAAATATAGGTATTTTAATCATATGAAAAGGTATATCTAATTTTAAAATGTTATGTATGACTCTAAATCTCTCAATAATCTATTTCCTATTTTGTATTGTTGTTTAGGAAATGCTTAGACTATAGAAATAAATATTTGGGAAATATTTAGACAATGGAAAGAGGTGGATTATTTCCATCCTTACATTGCATTTTAGGCAATTGTATTTTTAATTTAGGTAATTTATTTTAGAAATTAGTATGACACTCTCCTATATAAAGAGACCCCTAGCTATTGTAATGATATCCAATTCAATGAATAAAATTCTCCACTAATTCTCTCTTTCTTTCTCACATAATTATTCTCTCTAGATCCATATTCTTCTAATTATTCTAACAAATTGGTACCAGAGCCTAGTTACTATCATCTTTTTGCTTCCGCAAGACAATCACCAACCGACTTGTATCGTCATGAATTCAAGTGCGGTTATGTCAACCAAATTCGATATTGAGAAATTTGATGGCACAACGAGTTTCGCACTTTGGCAAGTGCGGATGAAGGCTATATTATCGAATCAGGGTGTGAAGGCCGCCATCTTTGGGGAACCCGTGGATATGAAGGACGAAGCTAAAACGACTGAGTGGGAGATGATGGATGATAGAGCTCTCTCCACGATACAATTGTGTTTGAGCAACTCGACTCTTCAAGAAATCCTCATGGAGACTACAACAGCCGGCGCGTGGAAGAAACTCGAAGACATCTACATGCAGAAATCGGTTACCAACCGGTTACGTTTGAAGCAGCGCTTCCACTCCTTGAAGATGGCATAAGGTACACCCATTAAGGTCCATATTTCTGAATATACTGCTCTTCTTAATGATATGGAGAATATTGGTATTAAGATGGAAGATGAGGATAAAGCCATGGTATTGTTGTGCTCGTTACTGACGTCATATAAAGGATTTAAGGAGACCATGCTTCATAGTAGAGAGGCGCTTACGCTTGAGGATGTGAAGAGCAATTTACTGGTCAAGTCCGACATCGACAATGATTTGTCTATAGCTGAGAGCAATCGTCAAGATGTTGGGTTGTTTGTGGAGAAAGAAAGAAAAAGGGAGAGAAACCCAAATTCGGAGAAGACCCGTTCGAGATTCAAGCACAAGGACATTACTTGCTACTTTTGCGGGAAAAGGGGACACTTTCAGGCCAACTGTTACAAGTTCCAAAATGAACAGAAAGCGAATCGGAAAGATGTTCCATCGGAAGAAGCTAATATGGCTGAATCCGGTAATGACAAGGTGTTTTTTGTGGCGAATGGGAAGGAGAATTTTCAGAAGAATTGGGTCATGGATACGGGGGCTTCACAGCACATGACCCCAAATCGAGAGTGGTTTACCACATATGAGGCGTCTAGTGGAGGTGTTCTTCTGGGAGATGATCATCTCTGTAGTGTTGCCGGTGTTGGCACGGTGAGGATCAAGATGCATGACGAGGTTGTCCGTACAGTGACGGGCGTTAAGCACATACCCGACTTGAAGAAAAACTTGATCTCGTTAGGCGCTCTTGAAGATCTCGGTTGCAAGTTCCAAAGTGAAGGTGGAGTCCTTAAGGTTTCTAGAGGGGCTCTTACAGTGATGAAGGCGAGAAGAATTGACACTCTATATTTTCTAGAATGTAGTACAGTTTCCGGCTCAGTCGCTGTCGTCAACTCTACCTCAGGTTCGGATAATACCAAGTTATGGCATATGAGGTTGGGGCATATGAGTGAACGCGAAATGACGATCTTGAGTAAAAGAGGTCTATTGTGCGGTCAGAGTACTGGCAAGTTGGAGTTTTGTGAAGATTGCGTTTTTGGTAAGCAGAAGAGACTCAGTTTTAGTACAGCCGTTCATCGCACGAAGGGAACTTTGGATTACATCCACTCGGATTTGTGGGGACCATCTCGTGATCCTTCGAAAGGTAACGGTTCTCGTTATATGCTCTCGTTTATTGATGACTATTCGAGAAAGGTTTGGGTTTATTTCTTAAAGGAAAAGAGTCAAGTGTTTGTCACCTTTAAACAATGGAAGATCCTTATGGAGAATCAAACAGGAGAGAAAATTAAGAGATTGAGGACCGATAACGGTATGGAATTTTGTAATAAGGAGTTTAATGAATTTTGTAAGAATGAAGGAATTGTTCGACATCGAACAGTTGTTGGTACTCCACAACAGAATGACGTCGCCAAACGGATGAATCGGACACTTCTCGAGAAGGCTCGGTGCATGCTTTCTAATGCGGGTTTAGGCAAGGAGTTTTGGGCAGAAGCCATTAATACTGCTTGTTGGTTGGTCAACCGCTCTCCGAACATGTCCATTGAGTGCAAGACACCAGAAGAAGTTTGGTCGGGCAAACCAGCAGATTACTCGACATTACGTGTGTTTGGATGTCCGGCTTATGCGCATGCAAATGAAGGGAAGTTGGAGCCTAGGGCGAAGAAGTGCATTTTTCTTGGATACGCTTCAGGTGTGAAGGGGTATCGTTTGTGGTGTCTGGATCCGAAGGTTTCTAAGCTCATCATTTTGAGAGATGCGACTTTCGATGAGTCGGTTATGTTGCGGGCGAAAGCGAGGATGAGACGGTTGTGAAGAAGGTAGAGCTTGAAATTCCGGATCAACAAGGCCAAGTAACTTCGCCTAACTTGGAGCATGATGAAGATTCTCACAGTGACGATATGTCAGACGAGGAGAGTCAGTAGACGCAACGATCTTATGTTTTAGCAAGGGATCGGGTTAGAAGGACCATTAGACTGCCTACGAGGTATGGACACTCTGATTTTGCATATTGTTTGGCAGTGGCTGAAGAAGTGGAGTTTGGTGAACCCTCGACTTTTAAGGAGGCAATAGCCTCATGTGAAGCGGCAAAGTGGACTGTCGCTATGGAGGAGAAGATCGAATCTCTTCAAAAGAATGAGACTTGGATGCTTGTTGAGCTGCCTAAAGGGCAGAAAGTGCAAGTGGGTGTTCAAAAAGAAGGACGACAGAACCGGCATTCGGTACAAGGCGAGACTAGTGGCTAAGGGCTATAGTCAAATTGAAGGTGTGGATTTCAATGAGATATTCTCACCGGTGGTTAAGCATACTTCTATTCGAGTTTTACTTTCGCTGGTTGCTGCGGGAAATTTAGAGTTGGAGCAGTTAGATGTGAAGACTGCATTTTTGCATGGTGACCTGGAGGAGACAATTTACATGCAACAACCTGAAGGATATGAAGTTGTGGGTCAGGAGAACCACGTGTGTTTGTTAAAGAAGTCATTGTATGGCTTAAAGCAGTCTCCAAGACAGTGGTATAAGAGGTTTGATTCCTTTATGGAGAGTATTGAGTTTTGTAGATCCAATTATGATAGTTGTGTGTACTTCAAGAAGTTACCGGCGAGACTTTTATGTATCTACTTCTGTATGTGGATGACATGCTAATCGCGGCGTCGAATAAGGAGGAGATTAGAAGGGTGAAGAGCCAGTTAAGTTCTGAATTTGAGATGAAAGATTTAGGGGTTGCCAAGAGGATTCTCGGAATGGAGATCACTAGAGACAGGCCGAACAAAAAACTGTATCTTTCACAAAGGGGGTTTGTTGAGAAAGTGTTGAATCGGTTTAACATGAATGATGTGAAACCGGTTTCTACCCCTCTTGCGACCAAATTCAGACTGTCAAAACAATTGAGTCCGAAAACCGAGAAGAAGAAGAGTTACATGTCACGAGTTCCATATTCTAGTGCGGTTGGTAGCATGATGTATTTGATGGTCTGCACTAGACCTGACATTGCCCATGCCGTTAGTATGGTGAGTCGCTATTTGTCATGTCCCGGAAGAGAACATTGGGAGGCGGTTAAGTGGATTCTTCGTTATTTAAAGGGAACTGCAGATGCTCGTTTGGAGTTTGGGAGGAGCGACGAAGAGCTGACGGGTTATGCTGACTCAGACTTTATGGGTGATCTTGATAAGAGACGATCTTTGACCAGTTATGTCTTCACCTTAGGCGGATGTGCTATTAGTTGGAAGGCTACTCTGTAATCCACCATTGCTCTATCTAGCACAGAAGCTGAATATATGGCGATCACTGAAGACGCTAAGGAGGCAATTTGGCTTAAAGGCTTGTTTGGAGAAATCTCAACATTTGGTGGTCCTACTATAATCTATTGTGATAATCAGAGTGCGATTCACTTGGCGAAGGATCAGATGTATCATGAGAGAAGCAAGCACATTGATGTCAGGTTTCATTTTGCTCGACAAGTCACCAAGAAGAAGATAGTGAAGATCGAGAAGATTGCTACTGTCGATAATCCTGCGGATATGCTTACAAGGCCTTTGCCGTCCGCAAAATTCAGTTATTGTGCGGATCTCATTTCGGTATGTCGCTAGTACGACTTTGAGTCATTGGTGAGATTTTGAGTCAAGATGGAGATTGTTATGTATGATTCTAAATCTCTCAATAATCTATTTCCTATTTGATATTGTTGTTTAGGAAATGCTTAGACTATAGAAATAAATATTTAGGAAATATTTAGACAATGGAATGAGGTGGATTATTTCCATCCTTACATTGTATTTTAGGTAATTGTATTTTTAATTTAGACAATTTATTTTGGAAATTAGTATGACTCTCCTATATAAAAAGACACCTAGCTATTGTAATGGTATCCAATTCAATGAATAAAATTCTCCATTAATTTTCTCTTTCTTTCTCACATAATTATTCTCTCTAGATCCATATTCTTCCAATTATTCTAACATAAAAATTATATTAAGGATGTAAGAAAAGTACCAAAAAAAGCTATAATTGATTTCACAATTAGTATATTGATCATAAGAAAAAGTGCATATGAATTTTTACAAGAAATATTAGTGAATTTAGCAACATACAGATCAAGGCGGAAAGTTTCAAAACTTCACAAAAGACGAAAAAGTATATTTGTGTTAAGAAAGAGTATAGTAAGATATAACAAAAGCACCATAAAAGATATATCTATTCTTGAAAAGGTATATCAACAATGTGAAATGATACATCAGATTTAAGAAATATATATACTAAGAATTAAGGAAAGCGACATAGAAAGACATAACTTAATTACATAAAGGTATATAACTCATATAAAAAGTTAAAAACGTATATCACATACGAAATAAGTATATCTGCATGTGCATATATCAAAAATCAAGCAAAAGTATATTAGGGGTATGAAACGGTATACTGGATTAGAAATGTACCAATTTGCCTAAATTCACTAGTAAAATCTCAATTACCAATTGATGTTATCTGAAGAAGAAAAAGAAGTTGGATTTTACAAAAAATTTGCACATTTTTGACAAATCTAAAGGTCGTTGCAGAATTAACAACATACATCGATAACAAAAGATTCCTTGCCTATGTCGTGCTCCATGACAACAATTTTCAGAAGCTTGTCGCCTCGTCAGAAGCCCTCCTCTCGCCCGTCTTACTGTCTCTTTGTATTCCAACAGATAGAGAAAGAAATGTGCTTGCAACTCCACCATGAATCTACCACTGAAAATTAGACCATTCCATGCCAGAAATCTAACATTTCAAATTCAAAGAATAAAATGAAAATTTGCCAGAAGAAAATATGAAACAATAGAACTATCAATATCAAACAGAGCTAGCTTTAATTCCAAATTAACAAATCAAACCAAATCAGGCTTCAACGCGACAAAATTGTAGTCCTAGAACAAAATCAAATCGCATACATGATCATCTGAGAGAAAACAAATATCTTTCGGGAGAGACGGCACTGTGAAAAAAGGTCGGAGATGTGGAGAGGCGGTACAACAAGAAGCCATGGTGGCTAGTGTTAGGATTGTGTTTTTTTTTTTTTTTTTTTGATTCGTGAGGATTTTAGTGAGGGGTGGGTTTGGGGGTTTGCTTTTTGCATCTCGTTTTGTTAGGGTTAGGAAAGAATATTTGAGGGTTTGCCTTCTTACATCTCGTTTTGATTTCAGATGAGATCGCGAAACAAGACTCAACGAGAGAAACTCGGGCGGCGCAGGCGATGTTTAAGCGGGCGGTGAAAATCATTTAAAAATATTGTGCGAAATTAAAATATAGTGAGATAATATGGATGGGAGCGGGGGGAGCCAATAAGTTGGGCTTGTTAATGTTTGGGCTGATTTGAATTGGAGTTATTAAGAAGTTCTTAAAAAATAATTTTAAGTATGGACTGGACTTTCTGAATTGGGCTCTCATAATATGAGAGGTAATAAGAGATAGAGATGATGAGAGTACCAAATTTTTTTCTTTTTAGATTTATACATTTTATTATTTCCTAATCAAATGACTTCAAAGAATCAAAATAAGTACTACACGGCTAGATGTACCTCACAATTAAACCCTTCCAAAAATAGCTTATGCATACTCATGATAGCTGTACAAAACTACAATTGAATGGTCCAAATTCAAATCTCCAAAAATAACCATAAAACAAACAGTTCAAACCGTCTCATTTTACATGCACCGCCAATTCCAATGACCAAAACTGCCTCTCTTTCCTCCCAGTTCTGACTATAAAAACACCTCACATATCATTCTTCCAATTCACCCCACTCTCAAGCAAACCTCAGCATCTAAATCAATCTACTCAGCCTTTGCCTTCCTCAGTTAAAAAATGGCCCGTCTTGTCGCATTCGCAGTTGTCTTCCTCGCCGTCGCCTTCATATTCGCAGAAGCCCAGTCTCCTTCTGCGTCTCCATCTGTTGCTCCATCTGCATCAGAAAAGAAATCTCCTGCATCGGTCTCAGCACCATCGACTGCTCCATCTGCATCGGTTGAGAACTCACCAGCCTCATCTCCTGCCGGTTCATCCGAGATCCCCTCGGCCACTTCTGAAGGACCCTCGACTTCTGAGGGACCTTCTTCAGATGCCTCTGAAGGTCCCTCTTCTGATTCCGCTGAGGGCACCGCATCTGGCCCTTCTGCTGGCTCTTCAAGCACATCGGCTGATCATTCTGGTTCATCAAGAGTCGCTTTTGGCTCAGCTATGGCCGCAGCTGCGCTTTTAGCTGTTGCCGCCTTCTAAGCGCGTTGCGATTGGAGAGATGACAATTTTTGTTGTGAAGAAGAGTTGTTAATTTGTGAGTTTGATTCTTTGTGTGGAAGGCTTTTTAATTAAAATGTAATATTGCACGGGGTCAATATATGATACTTGTTATGTGGTGATTTATTATGTTCTTGATATTTTACTTTTTCCCCTTCCACAATATTCATTTGGATCTTCTACTTATTTATAATGGAATGATTTCATAAATTTGAGATGAAAATATGCATTAATAAATCTTAATATGCTCAAGAGAAATAAACTTCAAAAAATTAATAGTATAGGTGGAATGGATTTGAATTTAGTTCAATATAAAAACATGATTTATTTCCAGAAAAATAAAAAAGAATAAAGAGCACATTGTAAAGAAAATTTCAAAATTATCCTCCAAAATCAACACTTCAGTAATCATTTAGAAGAAATTAAAAGCTATGGCTTAAGCAATATCCATATTGCTTTTTAAATGTTCATATGTAACCAATTTCAAAGATACAAGGAAATAATACTTTAAATACATGTAATTCATGATCTTAAAATAAAAAAAAAAAATTACCCAAACAAAAAACTATTTTCTTTTTTGAAGGAAAGAAAAGAGGTATGCCTTTTGTAGTATTGTGTGTTATCTTTGTAGTATTAATTAAGAAATGACCACAAATGGTATATCCTCAATTTCGTACCAATTGGAGCCAGTATCCTTCCTATACATCTCTTTAACCGCCTCACTACAGCCTGTCATGATCAAATCACTCAACGAACTAGGCAGATTAGCGAACGATTTGATCTGACTAGCCTGGTTCAATTTCAACTTCTCCATGGATTTGAATTCCACTAAGCTCGGCGGCACGGTTTCCAAAGCGCTCGCATCATCTATCTCCATCTCCTTCAGAATCGCTCTGTTCTGTATCAGCCATTCTTTTGGTAAGAATATTTCTTCACATTTTTTGGAAATGTTTAATTTTTTGGTGCAACAATGGCTTTTTATCGGCTTTATGAGAAGTAGAGAACAATGATCGATGAAAAGATCTTCAAGACATAGAGTCGGGTTTTCATTCTTTATTTCTTTTGAATCTATCTTAGTATGCATTTCCTGAGAAATTTTTATGAGTTGCGTGCAACCGGTGAGTTTCAAGTATTTTAGAGAGAAAAGAACCTTCAATCCACCTAAAGATGATAACTCTTTGCAATCTGATATAGATATTTTAGAGAGAGAAACCAAATTTACGAAAACCTCGGCTGGAGGAAGAGATTTTATGTCTGGACAATCAATTAAATCTAAACGAGTTAGCAAACTGAGATTTCGGATGGAGCTTTCAAGAGATATACCATCACCACATCCTTCAATTTTCAACTCTTCTACTGATGATGGAAAACTATTCTCCCAATTTTGATTTGATAGTAAAGTAGGGCATTGATTCAAACTTAGCTTTTTTAGCGATTTGAGACCTGTTGGAATCATATTCAATCCAGAATTTTGAATATCCAAGTGCGGTAGAGTTAGGGGTAACTTGGTTAACAAAGGACAACCTTCCAATCTGAGTACCTCAAGGCGAGGAAATATTTTTCTTCCTTTAATAATTTCAATTTCAACCCATTTTTCTAGTTTATCCATGTTTTGGATTATCAGCTCCTTAAGAGACAGAAAAGCAGTATCGGACCGCTTTCCGTAGAAAGAACTGCCAATTTCGGTTAATTCAGGAAATTTACTCAAAATTAGAATTTGGAGAGAGGGTAGATTTCCAAGTGACGGAAGATTTTTTAATTTACCACAATCTTTCAGCTTGAGTGATAACAGATTGCGAAAAGAGAAATTTGTCATCCAAACAGGGAATTTATCAGCATTATACCCGGAAATTCGTATTGTCTGAATATTGTTGTGCGGTTGTAGGTTTCCAAGAATCTCATTACTGCTAAAACATTCGGTTTGAGACCAATTGAGGGATAAAGTTCGTAAATTTTCTTTCTCATTCAGTTTAGCCTCCTTGGCATCTTGAGGAATTTGAACATTTTCAAGACTCTGGATTTCCAGCTCGCGAAATTCTTTTAGGTCCTTCAATTCAGTAATCTTCCTCCCTTCCGTTATGTTAAACATCATTAATTTCTGAAGAGAGATTAGTTTACTAATATGGGGAATATTTCTCATCACTGAAGAGTGCACGTTTAGGGTTCGCAAATTAATCAAGTTATTCACACCGCCCATTTTTACTTTCGTTAAATCTCGCACGTCAGATGCTGTGAATATCATTACCTGCAGTTGGTAAAGCTTATAAACAGAGCTGGGAAACCACTCTAGTTCCTTTTTCTTTCCGGTTTGATGAAGAGAAATGTAGCGAAGGTGCTTTAAATTGCCGACCGTTTTAGGCAATTCAAACAAGTTATCTCCTATCAAGCTCAACAAACGCAAGCTTTTCATTTTCCCCAGATATTTCTCAAATTTCTTTAGTTCACCCTTTTCAGGCGGTTTCTCCCCCGTAAATTCTATAAAAAGGCTCTGCAAGTGTTTAACGTGAGAAATCTCCTTAATCGCGATGAGATTTTTAATTTTGATGGATAAGTGACGAATCGTTTTTGGTATGCTTTCAGAAACATCATCAGTTCTCAGACACTCTCCTGATGAAACTGTTACCACCATTCCATGCATTAAATCATGCATAATGTAACAATTTTCCGAATCTTCACTCAAGCAGAAAAAAGATTTTTTTATCAAAGTATTGAAATTCTCCGCCCCAGCATCCTCGAGCCTCTTATTATCCATTCCCAGTTGAATCAGGCCGGATCCGATCCACATTTGGATCAACTCATCCTTTTTAAATTTATGATTCCGAGGAAATAAGCTACAAAATCTCAAGCATTGTTGTACATTCCCATCGAGATGGTGATAATTCAATTTCATGACGGCTACTATACCGTTTTTGCTAATTTCTATCTCCGAAATATCTTGCTCTGCAATTCGGTTCCAATGTTGAATATCCATACGATTGTTCAACAATCTTCCCATGACCTCAGCACCCAAAGGAGACCCCCCTACTTTCCTAGCTATTTTCTTCGCTGCCGTTTGAAAGTTTTTATTCACATCTGGATCCTCGGTGCAAAAAACATTCTTATTGAAAAGCTTTACAAACTCGCGCTCTTCCAAACCCCCTAAAACCAACTGATTCTTCTTCCTCCCGGGTTCTTCCATCACTTTTGCGATCATATCCGCAACCAATCCCATCCGAGTAGTAAACAAAATCTTGCTTCCTTTTTGTCCGAATTTCAACGGAGCGATAATTTGTTTCAATTGGGTCTCTGAGTCAGGTTCGTCTCTCCAAATATTTTCCAACACGAGAAAAAACTTCTCGGAGGCCACACAACTTTGGAGGTGCTTTTGGAGGGTGTTTGGATTTTCAATATTATTCCAACTTTCCTTGGTGATATCTTGCAAAATCATCCTTGTTATAGCCGTTGAATTAAGGGTTTCAAATATATCAGATACGCTCACCCACATAACTCGGCTGAAATTTCCGACTCTTTTTGTCTCGACTTCCTTATAAATTAACCGAGCAAGAGTAGTTTTTCCTATACCGCCCATTCCAACTATGCTTAACGCCGAGACATTAGAATCCATTTCACTATTCCCTCCTGAATCAGAAATCCATTTAAGAATCATATCCTTTTCTTTGTCTCGCCCAAACACTTCTTCGGTCAACATGGCACCGGTTTGTTGATGGTCTTTATTATTATTACTATCATTATGAGTTTTAATTATTCCATTTATTAATTGTAAAAAGGCACCCACACCACTTGCTGCTGTGTTTAGTCCCTCAACGGCACCTTTTAATCGCTTCAGAGTCGCGTCATCAGGTTTTGGAATGTGTTTCACAAGTTTCATTATTTGTTTCTTGATAAAGACAGTTGTGGAGTTCGGCACGGTACAACCGACATGAATGCCATTATATTGAGATTTGACCTGTAGGAAATTAAGTGACAATCATAGTTTTCTTAGCAAAATATATTTTCATGGCACCAAAAAAAGAAAAAAAAATGTAATTCTGATAAATTATATAGCAAGGAACATATACTTTGAGGTTTGAGCGATTGATATTTGTAATAATAGAATAATACTGAAGCAAATTAGAAATTTTCCTAAACATTTGGGCAGAGCCGTCCCAACCATGAGCCCATCAAGCCCGTGGGCTGGGGCAACGGTTGGGTCGAGAGCAACATTTTTTATAATATAAATCCAGTTAATGCTGAAAATTAAAATTTTAACATGTTCTGCCAAATGTCTTGGCGGAAGAGTATTTTTAATCTAATTAAGATGTTTTTAAGCCTGCTAATGTCGGAAAATATAAAAGATTATGTTCCGCCAAACTTATGGGTAGAACAGAGCTGTTCCGCCAAAAAGCTTGGCGGAAGTATGGCGGAACAGTCTCTATTCCGCCAGAAAGCTTGGCGGAAGTGCTACCTCTGTAAATATTCTCAAACCAATGTTATTTTCTTAATTATTTTTCAAAATGGTGCTAGTTGGAAAAAAAAGGTCAGGTGTGAGTCAATGGGTCAGACAATATCCGATCAAATAAGAGACTGTATTCAAAAAATGTCCTGATCTGAATAAAAAGATTCGGATCCAGAATTGAATTCATTTCACTGGTACGTATTTGGATATAGCACTTCAAGACTATACCAGGATCCGTATAATTATCAATAATAGGTACCCGTTTTTTAGCCTAAATAATAAAAAAAGGTACCTTTTTATGGACCGAAATTTATATATTTAAATATCTTCTTTAAATATCTATAAATTTAGTATTTCTTATCAAACTTCTTGTCAAAGTTTTTGTGAAGATCGGTGTTTTACTCTATTTTCTTGACAAAGTTTGCTAATACAAGGGGTATGGCATCCCGTCGACTTTGGGAGAGAGCAAAGTTTGAGTCACGGCAAACGTATTTAGCTCAATATTTAGCAAATTTGGAGAAGCACAGAGGGAAACGGCTCTTTCACAAAGAGACAAAAGGTGGTGATTTGAAAGGCGGTTTCCAAAATCTCCTTTCCAACTTGTAAGTTTATACACAAAAGGGAGTCAACAGCTTCTACACAATGGCCAGGAGAAGACTTACACCACTAGGAAATGGCTGGTACACTTACCAAATGCAGAAAAACATCAAAGAAGAAACTACACAAATCTATGCAAGGAAAAAAACCCAGAGTTGCTTACAATAAACCTCTATTTAGCATACAACCTTTCACCCCTGCTTCCTTCCACATTTCAAATCCATATATTTCATAAAGACAAACTTCTGAGCAAAATCATCTTCACAAAGTCTCTTTCTCTCCGTCAAAAATGGATAGAAATTACCCAAGCAAGCACACTCGCAACTCATCTGCACAAAGTCGTAGTTCTCATAATAATGGTACAGGGGCCAGACCCCACCCCACCTCAATGCACAAGAGCATGACTCATCCAGGAATTCAAGCCAGTCAAGAGAAGCCCACTATCATGACTCATCCAGGAATTCAAGCCAGTCAAGAGAAGCCCCCATAGTGGGCTTCACACCGGCCACCAGAGCAACACAAAACTCATCTCATTCAATCAGCCACACAATCACAAGTGAAAGACAAGGCCAGAATCAAAACCCCCATCGCCGCCTTATCTCAAGGGTAGATAACTACCTGAGCAACAGTACCCTAGTCCACATGACTCAAATGCAAAGAGGCAAAGCACCCACTGACTTACCTCTGCCACCAAATCCGACTGACCCAGCGTGTTCAACCGCTGCCTTAACTGCTACAAAGCAGGGCACCAGCTTGTTGAATGCACTTTTAGGCTCCATTACATATACTGCGATGAAGAAGGTCACATCTTCAAGCATTGCAGAAAGGGCAAACCAACACAGGAGACAGAGGCAAGCAACGGCGACCCACTGGAGCTGCCGCCTGATGCTCATCTTGAGGAAGCTCCTCAGTTTCGTACACCGGCACTTCACTACTATGTGCACGACTCACCAGTCATAAGAGCTGATCTTGCAAGAACAGAGAGATGTGTGATAGTTGATGCACGTTTCATGGTCGGTCATAACCTCTGACTCATGAGCGATCTCAGTACCAACAACAAAGAATGAGATTCGCCAGTCTAAGTAGCCCATCTCCAAGGAGACCAATACGTCGTATCACTGCCTAGATTAGTCACGCCACAAATAATCACAGAGCAACCACCGCCATTACTCACAAGCCTTGGATTAGTCATCTTTCCATGGGGACCCGATCACAACTCGTCATTCACGCCACTCACCCATCGAGTATGGCTAGACATATTCAATTTGCCTTGTTATGGATGGCGCAGAGACCAATTGGAAGGTTTCATCAGCCAATTTGGGATCTTAGACCGTCATGGTCCACTGAGTTTTCTCTCCTCAATGGAGAGATTAAGAGTAGTTGTGCTAGCTTCGGTACTAGGCACAATATCCGAGATCATGTTCATGGATGTCAACGGCATTGACACTCTGGTAAGATTAGATATCAAAGGCTGGAAAGAAGAGCCTCAAGGTTTCACAAAACCCATTAATCATATCCCTTCAGAAGAAGAATTTGAGAAAATCAAAAAGAAGTTAAAAGAGAGAATAGAAAAGGAAAAATGCATGCAGGCGACGAGAGCTGCAGCCACAATGAAATACGCCAATGAATACAGGAGCCAGAAACCTGTCAGAGAACAGACTCTTAGAGAGTTACTCACAACGGCGTCTCCAACTTAAGCCAGGAAAAACTTAGAAGTTCTAATCGAGCAACTCAAGAAGCAGGAAGAAAGAAGTGGGAATTTGCAAAAGGAACACTTCGGCGAGAGAACTTACCTGGCAGCTGCTCAAAACTCAACGACCCCGACACGTGGCAATGCACCGCAACTGCCCATGGGTATTGTCGAGCCATCATTTGGGTCGTCGGCCCACCCCACCCCATCCAAAAAAAGGAAAATATCAAGTCCGGTCCACACAACTCGGAAAAGCCCAACAGTTAGCAACTCGGCCCAACCTTCCTTCAACAGCCCTCCTCCCAAACCAGCTAAACCAGAGGCAACAAGGAAGAGTACTCGCATCATCGCTCAGAATGGTGCTGCTAGAAAAATTGCCCCCAAATCGCGTCAGTCCAAGCAAGTCAACCATGTTCTCAGTCCAGAGGCAAGGAAAGTGCTACTCGCAAGTCTCAATTGGGACAACCTCAAGAAGCTTCAGCTTGATGAGAAGGTTGCTGATCAGTTACTCGAGTTTTGTGGGATTGAAAACTTCATCACCACTCCGGTCAGCAACAATCAAGGCATTAATGACGACAATTCGACACAGCATGCTCTCCCGCAAACAGCTACAGGAATGGAGGCAAACCAACAAGGTGTGTATCTCAATCAAATTAGTCATCCACAGACTCATGAAGGAGCAGCCTCCAATAATGGCCAACTAGCTATCCCGGCCTCAAACGAACAGATGCTCATTACCCAAACTAGCATCCATGAGGGGACAGATTTCATGATGGTCGAACAAGGGGAGATTGTGGATTTAGAAGGCAAGTATGGTGGCGAATTCGGTCAACTGCAGGTGATCCAGGGAGAAGAGTGTTTTGTGATGGACAGTGAATTGAAACCGGATTTTGCAAAAGTACTCGAGGATGAATTTGATCATGAAGATGCAACTGCGGGAAGACTATGAAGAAGGCCAAGTCAAGAGTGGTATGAGTGACCTGTTTGTCGACAAGCTGGAAACTGAGATGTTGGAAGGTCAGCGTTCAGGAGCTGATCAGGAGTAAATCAATATTGTATTAGGACCAATGTAGGCACACTTTTTGTTGCATTCACTTACTTTATTTATGTTAAGTCTATCTAATTTATCTATTGTATTTTGGAATGTAAGAGGTTTATGTCTAGAGAAGAAATGTAATGTTGTAAGAAATATTTTGAGAAAATCATGTTGTAAAATTACTTGTCTTCAAGAGACAAAATGGAATGAAAGCAACCTCTTACGCACATCACTTGTATGTCCAAGTCATTTAGCAAACTCCTTGCAAAAACCAGCCAATCAATCCTCTGGTGGTTTACTTATTGCCTGGTCCAATGATTTTGTTTGCAATATAAAACTCAACAAAACTTATTCATCCACAGTAGTGCTCACATATGCAAGCTCATTTAAATTCATGTTAACTAATGTCTATGGTCCGATAAATAATGCTCTAAAAAATGCATTCTTAATGGAATTAGAGGAACTAAATGAGCTAAATGACATGCCTTGGATTATACTCGGTGATTTCAATATGATTAGAAATCCACAAGAATCCACAGGAAACAATCACACCATGCAATCCATAATAGAATTTAACAATTTCATCAATCAAATGCAACTCAATGAAATACAACTCATCGATTGGTCGTACACATGGTCTAGTAAACGGCCATCCCCAACTTTAAGCAAGTTAGATCGTTGCCTTATGTCACATCATTGGCACGAGCTTAATCATGTACAAGAAGTTAAGGCTTTACCAGCTACAACATCTGATCATGCACCGCTCATGCGCAAATTCCTACCGCCAATACCCCACGCTAAAAGAAGGTTCAAGTTACAGCTACACTGGTTAAAATACCTAGATGCTCTACAAGCCATACAAGAAGCTTGGGGAACAAAGAGAAGGCATGAAAACCCCGCACTTAATCTCAAGATTAAGCTGCATTTGGTAAGACAAGCATTGCAGCAATGGGTCAAACACAAATTCTAGCATACAGACACCACAAAATCAAGGTGTGAGCACGTGCTGATACGAAGATACTGACTTAGAGAACGGAAAACCAAAAGCATCCTTCTTCTACAAACAACTTGTAGAAGTTTAGGAATGGTTTAAACACCAGATAGAAACAAAATTAGGCAATGGCCAGCAAGCAAAATTTTGGACAGATAAATGGTTCCAGGGGGAAATGATCAAAGACATCTTCCCGAGTTTGTTCCAACGAGCAGTACACAAGGATGTCACCGTCAAAGAAGTCAAAGATAACTTCAGAACAAGTCTGATGTGGGATAAAACTCTCAACACGATTTTGGCACTATAGGAAAGGCAACTAGTCAAGATGATTAGTCAAATCAATTTAAAAAATACAGAAGAAGATCAGCACGTATGGCATCCCACTGACAAAGCAGACAAACCTGGTACTTTCTCAGTAAAATATGCATATGAGTTCTACATGGAACACGGTGTCAAGCCGGAATGGACAAAACTACTCTGGAAAGCAAAATGCCCAACAAGGATAAAAACCTTCGGATGGTTACTGATCAAAGAAAAATTACTAACCAAAGATAGGCTTAAAAGACGAGGACAAATCGATTCGGACATCTGCGTACTATGCAATGAAAATCAAAGAGAAACTCATTCACATCTTTTTGGCCAATGCAGTTTTGCAAAAAGCATTTGGAACAAAACAGCCGAATACCTCAAGAAGCATCCTCCCAATCAAGCTATAAATGCCCCCTCAATAGGAAGGCATATCACAAGGCAAAGCGGCAAAAAAGAAAAAATAATGGTAGGATCCATTTGGATGGCCGAATGTTGGGCGATTTGGAAAGAACGCAACGCCAGGATCTTTCGAGACGAAAAAAGGAGTGTTGCTCAAGTATTCGGAGCAGGATTGCTTGAGGCAAAAAGTTAGATAGATTTTGGTTAGCTCTTCTATTGGATAGGTGTAAGAAAGAGTGGTTAGGGAGGGTCAGAGATACTCCTGTTTTTTTTTTTTTTTTTTGCTACTCGAGCCTGAATGTATTTGTAATCTCTTAATTATTAATTAATGAAAATCTAGTAGGCGATTCGCCTACTACACCAAAAAATATATATATATTTAGCAAATCTAACAACCTATTGATCGTGAGTTGTCTAAAAAAATAAGTTAAAAAGGCAACATAGCATTATGCAAGGTAAATTTATGATCTTTTTTTTTACATATTCATATTTTAGGACGAATTTTTCTATATTTTGCAAGTTCTTTTATCTACTAGTGATATTTTTTATGAACTAAAATATCTTCTTTATATAAATTTCATATATTTTTATGTATATTAATATATTATAGTTACAAAGTAAATATTTAGATTATGTATTGTATATTTATTTTAGTTATTCGAATAGAATTCGAATTCGTATCCATATCCGGGATATCCGAATTGTATTTGGAACCATTTAATATTTGAATAAACTGTATCTGGGTCTGGGAAAATCCAGATTCAATTTTATATACCGAAAAAATACGATACAGATATGATATGACTACTATCAGAACTGGATCCGTTGACATCCCTACTTTACTTATGATTTGTCTACTGGAGGCTTAAGGACCAAATTAGAAATTTTCCTAAACATTTGGGCCTTATTTATGTTTAACAACTACTACCAAAAACAAAACAAAATCATCTTTTTGTTTAAAAAAAAAGGGACCTTCACCTTCTCCTCCAGTTTGTGATAATCAAGCTCATCAACGGCATTCTCTGCTTCTTCAACCGCATCTCGGAGCTGCCACAACCATTTATCCAGTGCTTCATTTCGATCCTTGATCAGACCTCTATCAACGGCAAGAAGAACCGCTTGGATATGCGGCAGATTCCGATCCAGATTCCGCTTCGTGGCCTCCAACCCTTCAGATGAGAGAAATTCCTCAATTTTGGTGATGGCCCAGTTGACCCGGTTCCCTATGACGGCCGTGGCCGCTGCTTTGCCTACAAACATCAAAATTGGTACCTCCGCCATTGTTGCTCTAAGAATCTTTTGTTGCTTCCGCTAGCACACTGGGAGAAAAGAAGAGACAGATCGATGAGAGAGTAGGACTTAGGAGAGAAGAAGAGACAGTAATGACTAGTGAGGGTGACGAGGAAATGATAGAAGTTTGGGCTGTAACAATTTAATTTGACGTCTACTTGTTCTCACATTAGTAATTGTACGACTGTTTGCAAGTATTCTGACGTGGCACAAGGAGCATTAAATCAATTTGACGTGTACTTTCGCACATAACAATTTGAGGTGGCACAATTTTAAATCATTGCTTTTTAAAATAGAATACACACAAAACAAAAAGTTATATGTAAAATGAAAAAAATTGTATAAAATAAAAATTAATATACGAAATTAAAAAATAATATGTATATCTTGAAAACAGAATATAAAGACATACTTTTTAAAAACAATATATATAAATAAATAAGAATATATAAAAAAACACAATACAATATGTATATAAAAATTGTATATAAAATACATAATACAATATCCTTGCGCACCGTAATTCTTAGTTGTGATATCTAATTTGTCTTCTTCTTTTATGTCTAGCTTCTTTTATTTAAGCTCATTGTTTTCTTATTTTATATTTGGGATGTAATCGTAGTATAATTTAAAAAAAAAAAATATTCCCAACAAATGTGCCCCATATAAGAACGTTGATTCATCCACCGCACGTCCTAATACTAAAAAATGTGTCCTTAATGTCATGCTCTAAGACGCACGGTATCAATTATCTCTTTTTTATTATTTAGAAAAATTGGTAACATACCACAAATACGGCCATTAAATTATATTCAACATGTATTATGAAGTTAGAGATATTTAAACACAGAAATTTTAAAAAAGTTTAATCGGTAACGGTTCAAATAGAAAAAAAAAAATTGGTCATGAGTTCAAGTCGCTGCAAATACAATTATATAGCATATTAACATACCCTTTCAATCTAATGGGTTAAAAAAAAAAGAAATTACAAAAATAAATTGAACCAATTTGGATAGATCCCTTGTTTGCCATCTGGTGGTCTCTAAATTATCAGTGTGGAATAAACATCCAGCCATGAACGCTATAATTCTAAGATTCTTTTAATTAGGCCCTCATGTAGACAGCTTATAAGATGAGTTTTTTAATTAGAATCACATGACTAGAGTAGCTCTAATCATATGATTTTTATTTATTTAATCCCCACAGGCCACAACTACCAATTGTGATGTGCACCTAATTGACTTGCACTGTCCTTTGTGCAAATTATTGGACTATTTAAATACCTGGGATGTTGATTATTTCATTAAAAATATACCAAAATAATGAAGGAAAATAAAGATATGAAAATGTCCTAAATTAGTCTTTATCATATCCGCACAGGTTGAACAGACATAGATTTCACTTTAAAGGCAATAAGGCCATTACATCAGATTATTTCCAATTGATTTTATTTTTTGTACTCATTAGATAGAGATGAACAATTCAATTTCTCTAATTTGAGGAGCTCAATATTTTCTAGAAAGAAAAGTTTAATTTTATATTTTTTTTGAGGAGATAGATCTAATCTTAGGAGGTAATTATTCTAATCCGAGGGCTTCCTATTTTAGTTAAATCCCATATTTCAAAATGCAAACCCACCAAAATTAATCAAACCAAACATGAAATCAAATCCACACAAAGAAGCATTTTAGCCATCTTATGCAAAGATAGAAGGATTCACGATATCCTTGAAACAAGACTACTAATCTGATCGGTGATCAATACTAGTACATATAGGTATAATATTGACGTCTAATTACTTTGAGAATCCCAAAATAAACAATAAACAACACAAGAAATGCAAAGAATGAGAATCAGGTTTAAATTAAAACTAGGTTAATTCTGAGTCTGATAAGTTTGGTTCAGACAAAGACACAAAACTATATAAAAAAAATTTACAGATAAATATTAGAAATGCTTCGGAAATAATAATCAGCAAACTGATAGAAGATACAATAACTTATTGAGGAATTAAAACAAATTAACAACTCGATTGATTTTCAAACTTGAAACATTCTTATATGAATAATGAAGTCCCCATTTAAGCAATTACCATAGATTCAGCACAAAACGCAGTAAACATACAAAAACAAAACTAAAAAGAAGAGAAGGAAAGAAAAATTGTCCTATAAAACCATCGGTTGTGTTCCGACTTCCGAGTGACAACCAAAATAGTTAGATTCAATGAAAATGCTCCAGGTGACACCATGTTTTTTTTTATTCCATCAATTTGACCGAACCTGGAAATAAACCAAAATAAATCAACTTATCAAAAAATAGAAAAAAATTATCAGCTAGGATATGATGGACACAAATATTAATTGAAACATAAATAACAATGTATCTTATGTTAAAAGTAAAAGTACTACTCTACCAGTATCATATACCAGATACAGGCTTTTGTACCAAACAAAAAGTTGTCACAGTACAACAACATAACAAGACTATCTTCATAGTTCATACTATATTCTTTGTTCTTTATAGTGCTACACCCAGAAAAAAATTTAGATGAAAGGAAGATTAATCTCACCTTGAGTTATTAAAAGAAAAACAAGTTACAACCTGCTTAGAAATTTCTGAGTCAATCAACTAGAGTATGCTTAGAAATTTGAAGTATCTACATCGAAAAGAATCTTAATATTATAGCGTCCATGGCTGGATGTTTATTCCACACTGATAATTTACCAGAGACCAGCTGGCAAACAAGGGATCTATACAAATTGGTTCAATTTTTTTTTTTTTTTTATTTTCCTTTTTTTTAATCCATTAGATCGAAAGGTTGTGTTAATGTGTTATACAATTGTATTTGCAGCGACTTGAACTCATGACCATTTTTTTTTGTATTTGAACCGTTACTGATTAAACTTTTTTCAAATTCAGTGTTTAAATATCTCGAACTTCATAATACATGTTAAATATCATTTAATGACCGTACTTGTGGTGTGTTACCAATTTTTCTAAATAATAAAAAAGATATAACCATGGACGCTATAATATTAAGATGCTTTTAATTAGGCCCTCATGTAGACAGCTTATAAGATGAGTTCTTTAATTAGAATCATATGACTAGAGTAGCTCTAATCATATGATTTTTATTTATTTAATCCCCACAGGTCACAACTACCAATTGTGATGTGCACCTAATTGACTTGCACTGTCCTTTGTGCAAATTATTGGACTATTTAAATACCTGGGATGTTGATTATTTCATTAAAAATATACCAAAATAATGAAGGAAAATAAAGATATGAAAATGTCCTAAATTAGTCTTTCTCATATCCGCACAGGTTGAACAGACATAGATTTCACTTTGAAGGCAATAAAGCCATTACATCAGATTTTTTCCAATTGATTTTATTTTTCGTACTTATTAGATAGAGATGAACAATTCAATTTCTCTAATTTGAGGAGCTCAATATTTTCTAGAAAGAAAATTTTAATTTGAGGGGATAGATCTAATCTTAGGAGGCAATTATTCTAATCTGAGGGCTTCATATTTTAGTTAAATCCCATATTTCAAAATGCAAACCCACCAAAATTAATCAAACCAAACATGAAATCAAGTCCACACAAAGAACCATTTTAGCCATCTTATGCAAAGATAGAAGGATTCATGATATCCTTGAAACAAGACTACTAAGGGGCTGTTTGATGTGCGGAGCAAAGAGAGACATGACACGCATATACCGGATGAGCTTAATATTCTGTGTTTGATTTAATAGACCGTGAAGGATTATGAGGTCTCGTTTGGGTCATTTATCCCTCTTCTGATGTCTCGCTAGAGATGAGAGACATCACTCACGTCCCGCTCCCTCTTCCTTTCTTTATTTCATTTCCGCGCCAGAAGCTTTCTTCCCCTCTGTTCTTTTTTCGTTTCCCTCTTAAAACTCGCCTCTCCAAGCCTATCGACCTCTCTCTTGTGCGTAGCTTTGCCGTGCTCCTCTCTCTTGTGCGTAGCTTCGCTGTGCTGCTACTCTCCTCCATCAACGAGGTACCCTCTCTCTCTCTCTCTCTCTCTCTCTCTCTCTCTCTCTCCCTTCCCTCATGATTATGCTTCTTCTAAGCAAAGGTTTGATTCTCATTTTTGTTAGTAATCTTTATTTGGATGAAAAGTTTATGGAATCTATTGCACTCCAATCTAATAATAATTTATTGCAGCTAAGATATTCGATGAAATGACTAAGTGAGATTTAGAAATAATTTAACAATAAGTCACAACACTCATATTGATGCACTCTAATTTTTTATTGTAATAATGTTTTTATTTGTTTATAATGTTTTAATTTGTTTTTCTTTTGTAGGTTTTTTAAATGGATCCATATGACGGTGAAGGAGTCGGAAGTGGTGGCGAGGAAAGCGAAAGTGATGAAGACCTTAACCGAAAAAAAATTGTTTGTATTATTGCGGCTCTCACCACTATTCTATTAATACGTCATAGACAAGAGCAAAAGGCAATGATGCTTTGTCGAGTACCATCACGTACGAAAATTTTGGAAAGAAATAAGTACCTCAAAAGGTTAATATACGATTCGGATGTGGTATGCGTTGATATGTTCCGCATGAAAAGGGATCTATGTTTCCTTTTGTGTGAGAAATTATAAAACAAGGGACTATTGCTAGATCGGATGTTAGTGTTGAGGAGCAAGTAGCAATGTTTTTACATATCATTGGCCATAATGTTCAGAGTAGGGTTATTAGGACCCATTTTTTTCGATCTACCCAAACCATTAATAGATATTTTTATGAGGTACTTCATGCAATTGGCGAGTTGCAAAGAGAGTACATTGAACCGCCAAAGGTCGAAACATCTAACGTAATAAAAAGAAATCCCAGATTTTCCCCATTCTTTGATAATTGCATAGCGCTATTGATGGAACTCATATTCATGCTTCTCCTCCAACAAATGAATCTGCGGCATTTCGGGGCCGTAAAGGCTATCCGACTCAAAACGTGTTGGCTGCGGTAGATTTCAAGCTTCGTTTTCTTTATATTCTAGCTGGTTGGGAGGGTTCGGCGCATGATGCCCTCGTGTTAAAAGACGCAATTGAGCGTGAAGACGGCATTCCCTTATCGGAGGGGAAGTACTATTTGGCTGATGCGGGGTACTCGACACGTCCAGGATTTATTTCCCCATTTCGTGGTGTACGGTACCATTTGAAAGAGTTCTCAAATAATCTGCCATTGACGGATAAGGAGCTTTTCAATCATAGACACTCGTCATTACGCACAACCATTGAGCGAGCATTTGGTGCATTAAAGAACCGTTTCAAAATCTTAACCTCTCGACCTTTCTTTCCATATCCCAAACAAGTAGAGATTGTTATGGCATGTTGCATAATTCACAATTTTATAATCACTCATACAAATGGACCGGATAGTTTTGTACCTACTATTGAGGAAATTGAAAATGCGGATGAAAACGATATAGGAGAAGCTCCAACATCAACTTATAGACGACAAAGGACAACTAGAGAGCAACAACAAGATGCGAGAGAGTGGGTTGCTATTAGAGATAATATAATAAGGCAAATGTGGGAGCATAATAGTCGTAGTTAATTTTCTTGTATCTTAATGTAATACTTTCTATTTTTTGGACCATTTTAAATTTAGTATAACTTGTGTTAATTTGATGGTTTTATTTTGTGTAATATTAGGGTTTAGTTTTAGTGGAACTATGTCATTTTGGTGTTTTTATTTTGTTGTTTATGAAAACATTTATGCTTATCTCTTAATATGATTAGTGTCACTTTTATTAATTTATATGTAAATATTATCTTTTGTTTTATTTATTTCTCGGTGTAGAGTTTTATTTTGAGTTGATAATTTTTATTAGAATTATGTTATGAAATTAGTTAACTAACAATATACACATATTTCTCAAAATATGTGTATATTGAGAATACGCAACTTATATCTTTAATACATTTATTTAGTGTAATTTTTATGTTTTGTATGACATAGCATAAGATGTTTTGTATTTTTTATTATTGCGATTTATGTTTAAATTCGTTTAAACATAATATTTGTAATTAATTCATATATATTTTCTGAAAAAAGATATAAAACTAAACATAATTCCTTTGCAACTACTTTTTAACTTTCCTTCACATCAAACAAAAATTTTCACTTTCCATTATCTAAGAATCTACCACATCAAACAACGCATATAAAAACATAGATCCTTCATCTATCCTACCTTCATCCCACTGTCCTAGTATGTCCCGGTATGTCCTAGTATGTCATCCATATCAAACAGCCCCTAATCTGATCAGTGATCAATACTAGCACATATCGGTATAATATTGACGTCTAATTGCTTTGAGAATCCCAAAATAAACAATAAACAGCACAAAAAATGCAAAGAATGAGAATCAGGTTTAAATTAAGACTAGGTATATTCTGAGCCTGATAAGTTTGGCTCAGACAAAGACACAAAACTATATAAAAAATTTTTACAGATAAATATTAGAAATGCTTCGGAAATAATAATCAGCAAACTGATAGAAGATACAAATACTTATTGAGGAATTAAAACAAATTAACAACTCGATTGATTTTCAAACTTGAAATATTCTTATATGAATCACGAAGTCCCAATTTAGGCATTTACCATAGATTCAGGACAAAAAGCAATAAACATACAAAAACAAAACTAAAAAGAAGAAAGGAAAGAAAAATTGTCCTATAAAACCATCGGTTGTGTTCCGACTTCCGAGTGACAACCAAAATAGTTAGATTCAATGAAAATGCTGCAGGTGACACCATGTTTTTTATTCCATCAATTTGACCGAACCTGGATATAAACCAAAATAAATCAACCTATCAAAAAATAGACAAAAATTATCAACTAGGATATGATGGACACAAAACATAAACAACAATGTATCTTATGTTAAAAGTATGAAAGTACTAATCTGCCAGTACCATATACCAGATACAGGCTTTTGTAACAAACAAAAAGTTGACACAGTACAACAACATAACAAAAGTTGTCACAGTACAACAACATAACAAGACTATCTTCATACTATTTTCTTTGTTCTTTATATTGTTACACCCAGAACAAAATTGAGATGAAAGGAAGATTAATCTCACCTTGAGTTATTAAAAGAAAAACAAGTTACAACCTGCTTAGAAATTTGTGAGATAATCAACTAGGGTATGCTTAGAAATTTGAAGTATCTACATCGAACAAAACATGATCAAATAGACTTGTTCAACAACATATATAAAATCAAAGTTCGTACATACCACCAAACATCAAAGGATATATAGCAAAGATAAAATGATCATACCATATGTTGTTTCTCCGTATCGATTAAATCAGTACTACATGAGGTATATCTGCTATCTCCGCCCAATTGGAGCCCGAATCCCTCTTGTATCGTGCAGCAAAAACCTGGTTACAACCGGTTATTACTAAAGAGCTTAGAGAAATAGGCAATTCAGGAAGAGTCTCGATTAGATTAGCCCGACTCAATTCCAACTTCAAGAGAGATTTGAGCCTTGTTATGCTTTGTGGCACAGATTCCATCACACTCGCATCATCAATATTTATCTCTTCGAGAGTTGCTCTGTTCATTAGCAGCCACGGCTCAGGAATGATTTTTGGTTTGCACTCCCAAGAAATACAGAGTTTTTTAGTGCAGCTAAGGCTTCTTAATGGTTCTATAAGGAGGAGAAAGTAATGGTCTATGTAGAGCTCTCCAAGCTTTAGAGTAGACCGCGATATATGATTTGTATCCCCTTGATTAAAACCCGTATCTATTGGAGGTTGTGATGTGGAAATGTTTACAAGCTTTGGACAGCCGGTGATTCTTAAAATATTGAGATCTGAGAGAAAACCTAATCCACCCAATGATGAAAGTTCCACGCAATTTAATATACGGAGATCACGAAGGGATTGTAATGTTATAAAGACCTCTTTTGGAGGAAGAGTTCTAATGTTCGTACAGTTGGTTAAGTCGAGGCGAACAAGAAATGAAAGATCTAGGAGAGAAGGAAGTAGCGGCTCTTCAAGGCCGCATTTTGACACCCATATTTCTATGAGTGATTTTGGGAGGATGTTTTCTTGGATTTCTTGGGTTCTCAGTATTGGGCAATCACATAGCCTCAACATTTTGAGGGATAAGAGTTTTGAGAACCCATTTAACGGTAGATTTGTTACATTTTTACAATCTTCAACTCGTATGTCTTCTAGAGATTCGAAACGCTCTTGCTGAAGGAGAAGGCCGGCATTCAAAGAGATTAAATCTGGGCAATAACTTATATGGAAAATGGATAGCGATGGTTGTGAATTTGATGAACTTTTCCGGTTCATTATACTAGTTTCTTGTATATTTGGAATAATTTCCAACCCACAAAAACGAAAACTCAAATGCTTTAGGGAGAGAGGTAGAGTAGGTAATACTCTTAACATGGGAATATTTTCAAGCTCCAGTCTTTCAAGTTGAGGAAAGATATTACAATCCTGTAGTTCTACCCACTCACTCCATTGTGGCATACTCAAAATTCTTAGCTCTTTCAAGGATTGAAATGCAAAATCGAGATTACCCCCATAGAAAGAACGGTCAATTTCTTTTACTTCCGGAAAGTTATTTATCCAAAGAATCTCGAGTGAACTTAACTTTCCCAATTGTGGGAGTGATTCCAATTTACGACACGAATATAGTTTAAGGGATACCAAATTAGAAAGAGAACCATTTTCCAACCAATTAGGTGACCGAATACCATAATACCCAATTATATCCAGCTTTTCAAGATTGGGATGCGGTCTTAAATTATCAATAATTAACTCGCTATTAGAGCAATCATTGGCCCAATACAAAGATAAAGAAACTAGATTTCTTTTCTCATTCATTTTAGCTTCCTTAGCTTCTTCTGGATTCTTAACATTTTCAAGTTTATTAATATTTAATTCCTGAAGGTAATTCAAACCTTTTAGCTCATTTATCTTAAACCCTTCTTCATCCCAGAGATTAAAATCCTCCAATTTTTTAAGAGATACAAGTTTGCCAATCCATGGTAGTTTGTAAGTGACAGAATAATGAACATCTAAATGCTGCAAGTTGATAAAGTTACCCAATCCGTTTAAATCTTCTTTACTTATTTCCTTCACAGCATACGCAAAAACCTTGATTAATTCAAGGTGATAAAGCTTATATGCAGATTTTGGCAACCAAGAAAGTGATCTCTTTGCCATTTGTGAAATAGAAAGATAGCGAAGGTGGATTAGATCTCCTATACAGTCAGGCAATTCAAATAAATTGGCACCCATTAAACAAAACAAACGCAAGCTTCTTAATTCTTCCAAACCATTATTGAACTCTAATATATCCTTTGGTCCTGGTTGCTCTCCCTCAAATGTTACCAAAAGGCTACGTACATGTTTAAGATGTGAGATTTCCTTAATACCAACAAGATTTTCTATTTTAATGGATAGGTTACGAACAGTTCGAGGAATGCTCTCTTTGGAGATATCACCATCAATTCTCAAACATTCTCCCGACGAAATGGAGATCACCATTTCATGCATCAAATCATGCATAACATAATAATGTTCCGAGTCACGACTTGCATCAAAAATTGACTTCCAAATCAAAAAATCAAAATACTCACCTCCAATATCCTCTGGTCTGTCTGAATTTTTCGACCACCGAATCAGTCCCGAGCCCATCCACATCTTAACCAAATCATCTTTCGAAAACTTATGATGGTACGGAAATATGCTACAAAACCTAAAGCATGCTTGTATATATCCAGGTAAGTGGTGATAGCTCAATCTCAACACGGCCATGATTCCAATTTCACCCGTTGGTATATTTGATATATCTTGCTTCCAGATTCTCTCCCAATGTTCAAAATCAATGTGATTATTCAACAATCCGCCCATCACTTTGGCAGCTAGTGGACATCCCCCAAGTTTCGCCGCAATTTTCTCTGCAATTATCTGCAAGTTCATATGCTCACCTTGATCCACATAGGCAAATGCATGCTTATTTAGGAGCTTTAGAGTGTTGATTTCATCCAAACCGCCCAATCTCAAACAATCTTTTTCTTTTGATCCGTTCATAATTTTTGTTACCATTTTTGCAATGGATTCTGCCCTTGTAGTAAATAATATTTTACTCCCTTTCCTCCCATATTTCAACGGAGCCATTATTTCCTCCCACTGTGCTTGTGCATTTTCATCGTCCTTCCACACATCATCCAACACAAGCAAAAACTTCATTGAAACCACTTTTTCCTTTAGCATCGTTTGTAAAGTGTTCAAATTTTTTATATCGCAACCCGACTTGGTAATATCTTGTAGAATCTTTCTTAGAACTACAGTCGCATCGAACACACCAAAATTATCACACACACTCACCCACACCACCGTTTTAATACCCATAATCTTCTTTTCTTCAACCTCACCATAAATAACACGAGCAAGAGTAGTTTTACCCATACCACCCATCCCTACTATACTCAAGGCCGAGACATTACTATCACGCCCCTCATTTTCATCTCCCAAATTTTCCATCCATTGATATATAATTTCCTTCTCTTTGTCTCTTCCAAAAACCACACTTTCAGTTAGAAACGATCCCATTTCGCGAAGCTTAGCTCTCTTCGCTTGATTCTTGCTCTCATTATTATTACCCAATGCATCCGCAATTTCTAGAAAAGGCTTCATACTTGTGAAAACAGTGTCTAATCCCTTAACGGCTTTTTTCAGTCTCTTTAGAGTGTCTTCTCGGGTGCTTGGAATGTGCTTAAAAAGATTCAGTATTTTCTTCTTGGTCGGGACGGTCCCATCAATAGAAGGGTCATTATCTCGAGCTTTGACCTGTCGATAATTGGGGGAAAAATTAATTGAAAGGAATTAAAATGTTAGATAATTAGGAAATTTTTCAAAAGCCCTCTAACTTTACTCTTTCGATTACATCTATTAGTCCCTATAAAGTGAACTAACCTTTTTTTTAACCCTCATACAAAGATCAACTTTTCATCTAACAAACTTGTTTTGGACCATAATAATCTCATCAAAATTACTTATATATATTATTTTCTTACAAAAAAATAATAAAAAATAAAATAAATAAATAAATAAATAAGAATAAAAATAATCAAAATACAAACAAAATTGTAAAAAATAAACTATAAAGTGCAAATATGTTATAAAATTACCCTTTAAACATTACCTTCATCACCTACTTGAAATAATTAACTTCATATTTTAGCGTTCATACCCAAAGCAAATACTTAATAAACCTACCAAATTTCATAAATACCACTGAAAATTACATAATCTCTAAACAAAATGAAACAATGGAATTTAAAAGCATTACCTTCTCCTCCAGCTTGTAGTAATCAATTTCATCAAGGGCATCCTCAGCCTCCTCAAACGCATCACGGAACTGCCAGACCCATTTACTCAGCGCCTCATTCTGGACCTTGACCTGGCCTCGATCCACGGCGGTCAACACCGCCTGGATCTGATCCATCCTTTCCTCGAGCTTCTTCTTGGAGGTCTCCATCTCCTTCGAGCTCTTGGGGAAGTTGAGCTCGTCCAGTTTGGAGAAGACGCGGTTCACCAGGTTGGAAATGGTGCTTGTTGCCACTGCTTTGCCACCAAAAGTCGCCTCTGCTTCAGCCATTCTTTTTCTTTTTCTTGTTATTTCTCTTTCAAGATCGCTCCAGCAAAGAAGATAGTTTGAGTGTTGACTTTGGAACTGGCAGTGGGAGATGTTTTAAAAAGGGAAAATTTTGAATTTGACCCTCCAATGTTGACAATATTTTTGTTCTTTAACTTTTTGTAAGTCCATTTTTTAAATACTCTGATTTGATTATTTATCTGTTTTTCATCAATTAAAAAGAATTTAAAAGATTGAAAATATTTTTTTATGTTAACACAAGGAAAAACAAAAAATACATATTTTTTAAGGATGTGATAGAATCATTGTATGACAACTTAAAAGCAGGTGAAAAATGCATGACATGTAAGGAAACTAGATGTCGCTTCTTTTTTTCTAGTTCTTGAGATGAAGAGTTGCCATGAAAAATATTTCATACATCATACACAGAATGATATATTGGAAGAAACCAAAATAATATATGTTTATATAATATGTATCAAATACCATTTAATCAGCACAAATTATTCGCCGAAATCTCAAACTAAAAAAATCTTTCAATTAAAGCTTTAAAAAGGTAAGTATGATATTTATACTTTAGAAAAGATAAATATGATATTCGCAATTTTGAAAAGGTAATTTTAGTCCAAAGCTCAAAAATTAATTTTATTCCAAAGCTCAAAAACTAAGTTAAATTATTATTTACACACTTTTGAAAAAGTAAATACCAATATAGTTTGAAAAGATAATAGTGTTGTTCTCGATTTTATGATGTTTAAAACTATTTTGTAATTACTAATATTGTTTGAGTCATGTTTAAGATCAGGAGTTTTCTCAAGTTCGAGTCGACGCGCGAAAGTTTTATCAAATTCGAGTTGACGTGCAAAAGTTTTATCAATTTCGAGTCGACGTGCAAAAGTTCTATCTCGATCAGTTTTGAAGTTGTCGAAGGTTGTTTCGCGTTTTCTAGCTTTCAAGTTTCGCGTTCTTGGCGTTCAAGTTTTGGAGCTCTTCGTGTTCTTCTAATGTATAGTAAAGTTTTGAGTTATATTAGTTTATACTAAAGATAGTATATTCTTGCAAAAGCAGTGGGATTCGGTTGTCAACGGAATAAGCTGGGATTATTCCATTGACAACGGAATAGATAGTGGGATTCTGTTCCCAACGGAATCATTTCGTTGTCAATGGAATAGACAATGGGATTCTGTTCCCAACAGAATCATTCCATTGTCAACGGAATACACAGTTTTGTGGCCGTTTGAGCATTAATTTGCTTGATTCTGCTTCCTTTTTGGTATTTCGTTGGCAACGGAATAACTGTGTTGTCAACGGAATAGTCTGTTTTTCCATATTTGTGAGCTGCTCCTTTCATCTTTATAAAGACAGCTCCAATCTGAAACTGACAAACAGTTTTTCTAAAGCAAAAAACAAGAATTCTCTCCCTCCAGTATTGAATAATATTCACTCAATAATCTTGTGATATTAAGGAGAAATTAATGAGATTAGTGAGCGGTTTATGTTTGAGATTGAAAGAGATCCATTGTAAGTTATTGTTCCATCTCTTCGTTAAGAGTTGATTGTGAGGCGAACGGTGGATCGTGGTTGTGTAAACGAAAAACTATTTGGATTAGTGATTATCGAAGCCGAAAGGCAAGTCTCGGAGAGTAGACGCTGGCGAATGCGGTAAGGGCCGTAGTGAGAACGGATGGTTACAGCAAAAGCAATCACCTAGCGGAACTTCATCAACAAGATCTGGTGTTCAATATTCTCATTACTTTACTTCTCTTTTTTTATTATTTCTTTAATTATTTAATTATTACGATCATCTGCCTAAAAGTCTAATAACCTAAAAGTTATTAAAATCTAAAAGTCAAATCCATACTTCCGCACGAAATTAGACCTTTAACCCCCCCCCCCCCCCCCCCCCCCCCCCGGCGGCCGTAATTTTTTTGCTTAAAAATAGTTTCTATTCTCTGAAGATTTATGTTTTAGTGGTTTTATGCATGATTATATTTAGCAAAGTATATGTTTAAGCTTTTCTACATCTAAATATATTGAAGCCTCATTTGATTTCAAATGGACTTTTACCAAAACAGTCTAAATGAAAAAAATGAATTCATGCTAAATTTGTGACCATTAGAAACAAAGTAAATACAATTAATAATAATTCATTTCAGAAATACACATTATTGCACAAGAGAGTATAATCATCAATTACCTCACCAATAGATCTTGTATAAAACAAAAGCCAAGATTGCTTTATTTGATTAGAGAAATCAGAATCTACAACAAAGTCCTTTCTGAATTTTTTACAAAATAAAGTGCCTTTCTGCAATTTCCCCAATATTGCAAATTGATCACCTCTATCAAATCTCAATTCTTCTTGATCTTCCAAAGCTCTTCTACCAACCCCTCAAGCTCCACAAAAGAGCTCCCTCCTTCCCTCACCGCCTCGGCCGCTATCTCCTTCATCTCCTCCACTCTTTTCCGCACCCCTTTTCCTTTCTCCCCTATCATCTCTTCAATTAATTTCACCAACTCTGCTTCTTCAGGCGCCGTTCCAAATCCGCCCTCCCAAGCCCTCACTGCCACCCCGGCCTCCTCAACAACCAGCCTCGCATTGATAAACTGATCAGCAGTCATCGGCCACGCTAACATCGCCACCCCAGCTGCCACAGCTTCCAATACTGAATTCCATCCACAGTGTGTTAAAAAATATCCTACGGACTGATGTCTCAGTATTGCAACTTGCGGGGCCCAACCCCTTATCACCATTCCATTATGTGAGTTTTTCTCTGTGAATCCATCGGGGATTGTGTCCTCAGACATCACCCATATAAAGGAGACACCGCTTCTCTCCAATGCAGATGCTATCAACGCGGCTTGTGTTGCTGTCAGAGTGGCTATGCTACCGAAACTCACGTACAAAACGGAACCTTTCTGACGTGAATCAAGCCATGCTGATATTTCGGTAAAGGAAACGGATCCGACACCACCGCGTTCTATAGTTCCATCACTCGGGGCCAATGGTCCCACCGCCCAAACTCTCTTCAATCCCAAATCTTTAAGAGGACGCCCAAAATACGCACACTCAAGATCTACAAAAGTGTTTGATATGAAACACGAACTCTCTAAGTTCCACAAGAAGTTTTGTTTCACCGCCTCAGACACGGGATCTCCCTCTACATAAGTCCTGTATAGCATGGATAGCTTGCGCCATTTGTACGAGGGGCAATTCGGTATGTCTGGAAATGAAATGGAATATTCATCGTTAGTGGAGTCAGAATCGGGCCTTTTGGGTATCCGACGGAACAACGAATGCATGACAGCTGTCGCAAGTACGCCAGAAGGAGAGAAAACAACTCGAGGGATGCCCAATTGCTCTGCAAGAGGTTGTGCCCATCCAACAAAGAAATCCGAAATAATTGCGGAAATTGGATTGTCAGTTTGTGATTGGATCCATGAGAGAATTGGATCTTTGAGTTCGGCAAGAACACCAATTAAGGTGAAGAAGAAAGTGGGGTGTTGGCCTTTTGTGTTTGTGACACCGCAAGGGACGGAAGGGTGGGAGGGGAAGGGGAGAGTGAGGGTTTGGATGGAAGGAGATTTGGAGAGGAGAGGAGTCAGGATATGGAGGTCTGATGGAGTTGTGAGGATGGTGAGAGAGAAATTGCGAAGGGAAAGGAGGTGAGCAAAGTCGAGAAATGGGAGGATGTGGCCTTGAGCTGGGAAGGGGATGAGAAGGATGTGAGGAGGTCTCTGTTTTTTTAGTTCTTCGGCCATTGTTAGTTTCTTTCTCTCTTTGATGTGAGGTTGGGAAGAAGATTGAAGTGGGAGTGAAGATGCGAATTGATTTCTCGAGTGTGGGCTGGTGACTGTGTGGGCCAGTTTGATTTTATGACTTCATGAGAATTTGATTTTGAATAAATATTTTATTATCATAGTGTAGTATTTACTATTTAGTGCATGAGCACTGGTGACCCGGTTTTCTTGTTCCAAATTCAGATCTTCATCCGTGATATTCCGAGTCAGAACAGATTCTATTGTCTAAAGTTAAGTATAATATAATTAACATCTCATTTTCATGAATTTAGTATTTTTTTTTCTTGATTTACAAGATTCTTGACCCTAGCCTATTTTATTTAACCACATACCTATTTTTTTTTATTTTGTCTATTTTAATGGGATATATTTATTGCACTTTTTTACTATAGAAGTTACAATTTTTTTAAGAGAACTGAGAAGATTTTTTGGTCGCACATCTATTATTTGTTATTAATATATTTTGAATTCATGATTTATGTCCTGTGACGAATTTTGACCAAAAATTTAGGGAGAGACATAGTGAAAAAAAAATTAAAAGTTTAGGGAGACAGTGTATATATAACATCCAAATCTATACAAAAATATAGTAGTATACACACACACACTAGTGTTGCAAATAACATGCTATATCACCGATATATCTCGCTATAGCTTAAATCGGAGGCTTATGCTGTAAGGTGCAGTTGGGTAGCGCACTATTTTTTTAAATCATTTTATTTGGGATGGATTTATAGAAAATAAACTGAATTTAACTAAAAAACTTAGTCAATGAAGAAATAAAAAATTAAACGACACTTTTTGTTGTGAAATAAAACAAGAACTTTTTCTTCTTCTTTCATCAGAATTTATATTTGGTTGCAGTTATAGTAATTTTAAAATTTTCTATAGATTTTTTTTTTTTTTGAGATGTTTGGTATGAATATCTGTAAATTTGAGGATTACTTTTATGATATATTATAGTTAATGATATCACCTGATATAAATTATAATATCTGCTGTATTGTCCGCTATAGCGTTCGCTAAGCGCTATCCGCTATAAAAAAAATTACATCAATTCTACAAACCGCTAAACTCTAGTTACAACTTTGATATACACTACTACTTCAAAATCTATGAGGGGTTGCTGCCCCTTTTAGTCCCTATTAAGATCCCACGGTTTATGTCTTGTAGTGCTTTGCACTTAACTCCTAGGTCATAAGTCCATTGATGAAATTATAATTATTATTTTTTAAAATAAAAATGATTGAAACTTGGTAAAAAAACTTAAATTAAATAAGTTTATCATCCTTGAAGAATGTCATGTAAGATGTAACATGCAGACATTGTCATTATAGCAAATTAATGACATTTGGGCTTTTATACAATATTTTTGAAATCAAATAAAAATTTCTAGACGTAAAGTTGAGCATATTCATGATAAAAAAAAAAATCCTAGAGAAGCTTCTATTATCATCAACATTGTAGAAATCTAAAGTCAGAACAACTCAGAAAAACCTTGCTGACTAACAATTAGGGGTCAGATGGAGACTGAAGAGGCAAGCTAGTAGTCCTAGTCGAATGTAATTTTCATATTTTTTTAAATAACATATTATCAATAACCAAAATTACTAACATTTAAGTTCAAAAGTAAACACAATTTGAATTAAAAGCAATGCAGTTTGAATAAAAAGCTCAGGTTGAAGTATAACTAAGCTCAACTGAAAATAACAATTTGAATGAAAACTCTAACAATACAAGAGAGATAAGAAGGAAGCGATCAGGAGAAAAACTTCTGCAACAATAATCGTGCGTTAGAGAGAAGAGACTCGTATGCCTAAGATCGTTGTTGTGTGTTTCAACAGCTGAAGAAAAGAATAGACCACTGAAAAAATGCAAACTCTACCAAGCCAGTGAGAGTCGTTGTCGGCTCTGTCGTGTTGAGTTTCTGCCTTTTGGAGCGAAGCCGAAGAAAAGAGAAAAAAGAAAAAGAAAAAGAAAAAGAAAAAAGACTGAAGTTGTGAACCAAGTCGGAAAAGCAAAAGAAAAATGTTGGTCAAGCCAATAATTAAAAATAAAATAAATAAATAAATAAGGGCAAAATAGGGGCAAAAACTGAACACTTTTTTGTAAAAAAATAGATCATGTCAGGATGGTGGACTGGCCATTAGCAACTAATTGGTGGCTTTTCAGCAACTAAATGAACTGCTTCAACAAAGATTGTGACATGATATTGATAACAATTAGAAACAAATTTAACAACGTGAAATCTAATATTAACAAATCAAACTGGATCGTAATTTTGGACAAAGTGGCGGAAAAAAGACAAATAGGTCAAGCAGAGGAGAAATTACATAGAACGCTCAGGTCACATATCTATGAACTCTCCAACATCGAGAAAACCAAATGGAAGCAGCGGGCAAGGTGCAGATGGCTTCAAGATGATGACCAAAACATCATATACTTCCACACGGTTGCATCTGCGAATAGGCGGGCCAACATGATACAATGCATAGAAAACAATGGGCAACCAATAAGCGATCAACAATCAATAGCTAACGAATTCAACGCATTTTTTCGGAGAAACTTTTGGGTTTTTAGGGGGGAGGACAGGCTTGAACAGCAATACAGACTCCAACTTCATAAATAACATGCCCCCAGTCCCGGAAGTCGCAGAAATAGAAAATGCAATTACAGAGCAAGAAATCAAGGAGGCATTGTTCGAGTTAGCAAAAGAAAAGGCGTCAGAGCTGGATGGTTTGCCATCAGAGTTTTACCAAGAACACTGGGAAATGATTAAGGAAGACCTGTTTTGGGTATGCAACAACTTCCAAGACAACAGACTCGATCTCTGGAGAATTAACAAGGCTCAGATATCGTTAGTTCCTAAGACTAAGGACGCAAGAAAAATTATAGACTATAGACCAATCAGTGTCATAGATGACCCAATAAAAATTATCTCCAAAATATTGGCAAAAAGACTGCAGCAAAGAATGCCAGAAGTGGTGTCAGAAGAACAAACATCGTTTATCAAGAATAGGCAGATTATCGAGTCCTTCCTAGCAACTAGATAATGCATTAACTTCCTCCACAAAACCAAAATACCAGCAATCTTGTACAAGGTTGATTTTACCAAAGCATCTAACACGGTAAGCTGGGATTTCCTGGAGAAGATAATGAAAAGCAAGTCTTTTTTAGCCCACAAAAGGGGACTGAGATAAGGGGGACCCTCTATCTCCCTTCTTGTTTAATCTGGTAGTTGAATCTTTGCAAACGTTGATCAACTATGTAAGAAATCTGAGTCCCGCACCCCATAAAAAGGCAACTAAAGTAATACAATATGCCGATGACACAATTATCATTACGGAGGCGAATGGGACTAACCTTCAACTTATAAAGCAATCTCTTCAGTGTTTTGCCCAAGTGTCAGGGCTGCAAATCAACAGCAGCAAAAGCTCTTTCGCAATGATACAGCTCCCACTGCAAAGTGAAGCATCAATTCAACACATTCTGCAATGCAGTAAACAAGACTTCCCCATTAAGTACTTGGGACTCCCACTGACAATTCACAAGCCTACAAAAAGTGCATTCTTACCGATGATAGAAAAAATAAGGCAAAAAATTTCGGGGTGGTCGACTAAGTACCTATCCATAGGAGGAAGGATGACCTTGTTGAATTCAGTTTTAACAGCACAATCGCTCTATTTCATGCAGGCATTTCAACTACCTCAGGGAGTAATTGAGGAAATAGATCAATTAAGACGCAATTTCTTATGG